>CM032471.1:8830090-9430090 GCA_019059595.1 Marasmia exigua
TGAAAACAATAGATATGACATAAATAGAATATTTACTGAGGAACAGGAAAAGAGTTTGTTAGACTTTTATAAAGAATGTGCATTATTGTTTTACGGCTTAACTGTAAAGGACTGCAGGTACATACCTTATGCACTGGCTATTAAAAACAACTTGAAAATCCCACCTTTTATTATTTGATAGAAATGGGGTGAGCCCTGCGTCTCATAGCCACTGCGACCAGTAGATGATCTATTGTGGCAGCCCCGTAACCTATTACAGCACCTCATGTAGCTCCAGTTCCAGGATAAACCCGAGAATGGAGCTGATGGGGGAGCTCTTGATCTCGTCAGCTGAGATCATGTGTGCTCCCAGGTGCCGGCTTCTGCAGCGGTGCAGCGCTATGCAATCGCCGAGGACGTGGATAATCGTTTCCTCGTCCTCGCGACAGAACCTGCAGATTTTGGTATCTGTAAGGCCCATGTTGTGCAGGTGCTTGTTTAATTTGCAGTGCCCTGTGAGGGTCCGAGTGAGTGCCCTAACATGTCCTCTACTCAGTTTTGTTATTTCTACAGCTCGTCTCTGATCGAACGCCTGTATCAACGCTTTAGACTGTTCTAGTCGAGGTAGTCTTTTCCAGAATTCAGTGCTTTGTTTTTGCTCCCACTCTTTTAACTCGAACCTGACCATGCAGGCTGGAACGCCACTTATTGGTTCCGGTCCGAGTAGTGGGCTCTCTGCCCCGGCCTTTGCTAGCACGTCAGCGACTTCGTTGCCTCTGATATTACAGTGTCCCGGTACCCAAATCAGATTTACGATGTTGGCATTGCCAAGCTGGTTTAGGAGCAGGACACACTCGCTGGTGAGTTTGGAGTCAAGTTCACAGGATGTTAACGCCTTGAGGGCAGCTTGACTATCTGAGAAGATGAATATCTTCTTATTCTCGAGATTCATTTGTAGACTCTCTTGGACACAGCCAATTATTGCGAAGACTTCCGCTTGGTACACTGTGGTATAGCGACCCAGGTTGGCGAATTTGCGTATTCCGCAGCGATCATTACAAAATCCCGCCCCGGATATGCCCTGCTTCCTGGAGCCATCTGTATACCAAACCCACCTGCATGGAAAAGAGATGGTCTTGTAGGATTGGAATAATTTCGGTCTTTCAAACAACGACATCCAGAGATCACAGTAAAAAAAACCTGAACCTTTCAGCCTTGCAAGAGCAACGGCGTTCAACCCCGAAAGTATCAAAGTGTTTTTTGACAACTTACAGACGGTTATTGAGCAACAGCCGCAATTTTCAGATGGCACGCGAATAAACAATAATAGAAAAAACATAAACCATTATATTATTTTCTTTTCAATCCTTGATTTTTCATTTAATAACCTCTTGGTTCACTGTGCAATAGGGCCTGGTTCAGTGTGCAAAATAGATAGTACACAGCGAACCATTTCCCAGTTTTTTTTAAAAAAAATCTGTTTACTTTATGTTTTAATTTACGGGACTGGGGTTTTATCATAATAAACTACAATAAATTTGCTACCCACAGTAAAAAAATTGGGTCTCAAAACGCTAAATCTTCCAAGATATAGGTCTCTGAAAAAAAGGTGGTTCGACAGGGTACCCTACTCTGTTACTGTTTTAATTTATTTCTTATAGGATACTTATTTACAAATGGTTTGGTCAAAATAGGTACAAATAGTGTTTTGAATATTATCGTACGATTTGTTTCCTTGTACATTTTTGGCATAATTAAAATATGGTGTACAAACATAATGGTAAAATTACATATAGTAAAAATTATTCAAATTATAATACCTAGTACAGACAACCACACAGCACATTACTAAAATCTGTCAAATTCCACAATTGAAATTGAAACAAACTTGTTTGATATTAAAATGAGAAACCGATGGAGTTTGACGTATTTCTATGCATCGATATGCGGTTGGCCGTACTACAAATTTTCCATTCTGGCAGTGCCTTTGTAAATAGACTTTACATTTCAGCTGGAAGTACGATAAACGATAAAATATCGATAGTATTTATAGTTGTCAATAGTATCGATACTATCGATAGTATCTATAGCAACATTATATCAATACTATTGATAACGCTAATACTATCGATACTATCGATTTTTTAATGTCCGGTACTATCGATCGTATCGGACACATTTAATCGGGCAGCAGAACTATCGAAACATAGCTGACTATCGATGGTAAAAAACTATCGATATTAGCGACATCGATAGTTTTTGATGAATTCTGATAGGAAACACAATACTATCCATAGTATCGGGCATTAAACAATCGATAGTGTCGAAGTATTGGCGTTATCGATGATATTGATCAAATTTTACTATCGATGGTCTGAATGAATTTTCAAGGTCAACGATCTATAAGGAAACTATCGATAGTTCCGCAACACTAGTCCAGGATGGGAGAGATAGGTTGAGATGTAGGTACCTGTGGTGACGTATGTTCTTAAGAGGATTCTTCGTTGGTATACAGGTTGAATTTTTTATCAGCACCCAACTTGTCACATAACATTTTTTCCTACGACGGTGGGATTGGATAAAAATCTGGTGTTTATGGCTACCTTCGGAACTTTGTTTCGTACTTCTTATGTTCGAATTGAGTAGCAACACGCACTTGTTATGATGAAATTGTTGAAGTTTGTTATTTACCTTTTACTCATAAATTGTTACCGCCTAATACTTACTTAGTGCGAAGTTGACTGCCTGGTTTGCGCAGTGAGTAATGCGTCGCACTGTAAAGCGACGGCTGCGCTTGGGGTCCCGGGTTCGATCCCCGGGTCAATTTGTAACTGAGTTTTTTAGTTAGGTCTTGAAGTAAAAATGTATTTCCAAAAACATATCTTTTCTGGAATTAAAATCCTTCCTAGGCGAAATAAGAGGTCAACATATTATAAGTGAAATTATATTCGACACAATTGCCAGAAAGTGTTATAATATTTACAAACCTGCTGAGCTATAGTCCATTCAGTAGGTACTTGAAGGTGAATAAGACTGTTCTATTTTGACATTAAGATTGAGACGCTCCTTTTAAACCTAACCAATATTTTAATAATCGAGAATATTTTCTTTAGAAATCTAATCGACTTGTTTTTTAGGGTTCCGTAGCCAAAATGGCAAAAACGGAACCCTTATAGTTTCGTCATGTCCGTCTGTCCGTCTGTCCGTCTGTCCGTCTGTCACAGCCGATTTACTCGGAAACTATAAGTACTACAGTGATGAAATTTGATGGGAATATGTGTTGTATGAACCGCTACAAAAATATGACACTAAATAGTAAAAAAAAGAATTGGGGGTGGGGCCCCCCATACATGTAACTGAGGGATGAAATTTTTTTTTTCGATGTACATACCCGTGTGGGGTATCAATGGAAAGGTCTTTTAAAATGATATAAAGTTTTCTAAAAAACATTTTTCTTAAAGTGAACGGTTTTTGAGATATCAGCTCTCAAAGTCGTAAAAAGTATGTCCCCCCCCCTCTATTTTTATAACTACGGGGTATAAAATTCTAAAAAAAATAGAGGTGATGCATGCTAATTAACTCTTTCAACGATTTTTGGTTTGATCAAAGTATCTCTTATAGTTTTTGAGATAGGTTGATTTAACTGTAATTTTGGACTTTGCTGCTACGGAACCCTTTGTGCGCGAGCCCGACTCGCACTTGGCCGGTTTTTGATTTTTATTAATTATATTTAACATTTTATCTATGAATTTGAACTATCTAGATATGGAATATATAAATACATATACAATATGTAAATATTTTTAGTTGTACACACGCAATAAATCACAAATTATTAAATAATATACATCATATTCATCTGTAAAATAACAATACTCGCTTGAAGAAGTGTCGGAAACACCTTCGTCACCAAAAGAAATTACTCGTTCTTAGTCCCTAATGCTATCTATGCGGACATATTTTGCAAGAGACAATAATCGTGATTCGATGGTAAGATGGTCGCCATGCTGATTACTGATTTATTGCGATTGTTTGTGTCAATCCTTATGATAAAAAAACCCGGTTAGCGCATTATGCAATTCATAAGATATTTTTTACAAATTTTATTAGTAATAACTGCCATTGCCCCTAAGCATGCAATTTGGCTATGTCTGTGACTTAGTTTCCTGCGGATTTCATTGATACGATCCCAGGAGATGCATAGCCCTTCATTTGACCAGACCCTAAACGTGCTTTTCGATCACGTGTAGAACGCGATTCAGACTCGGCTAACCTAAGACACGTACGTATACGCTGCTCAGCGATCCAAAGTGGTCTTGGCCTCCGACGTCAAAGTTCGCCATTTTTTGCGGTTCTGTGCTAATTCCGCCCAATCATTGCACGTTGAGTGCTTTGAGGTCCTTGGCGATTTCGTCCCTCCAGAGGTATCTCGGACGACCCACAGGACGTCGCCCATCGGTCGTCCCAAATAGGCTCTTTTGGCTGCACGATCCTCTCCCATTCTCTCCAAGTGTCAGAGCCAGCGCAGTCGGGATGATGTTATCTCCCCGATGAGACTAAGACTACAAAATATTTTTTTAGGGCCACTATGGCAATGGCAGTATGGCAAAGTGATGCCTTGCCAGTGCGTCCGTTGTAACTGCAACGTGGGCTCTTCTTTTGCTTGCCATCAGACTGAGGCTGCTTGCTTGAGCCAATATACTGTCCCACTATAAAAGAAGCATGTCTCTCCGACGGTTTAACAATTACCTTAATTTAATACTCCCGTTGCAAAACCCCCGAGGGTACTAAAACAGCCGTGAAATCATAAACCAAGTAGCGTAACCCATTTAAAATTAAAACAAATTTTAATGTTATTTGCAGCGGTCGTTTAGGGTCGTAAAGCTGATATCGTTAGAATATTGTGCCTCCTTTCATGGTTACTTAGGTGCCAAGTGCGGCCATAACTCTGTAACGCCAGTTAGTGTTGTCTGTAGTCAGTATATCGATAGTATCGTTGCTTGTAATCGGTGCATACCCTCATCGTTATCATCATCTTGGCGTTTTGTCCTGTTGGCCTAACATGCGCACCGCGACATAATTTTGTCTACCCTGTTGGCCTAACATGCGCACCGCGACATTAATTTTGTCTACCCTGTTGGCCTAACATGCGCACCGCGACATAATTTTGTCTACCCTGTTGGCCTAACATGCGCACCGCGACATATTTTGTCTATCGGGTAGACAAAATTATGTCGCGGTGCGCATGTTAGGCCAACATGTCGCGTCCCAAGCTGTCGCTCCATAAACGGTATAATCGATAATGACTCACTTCGGCATGAATGGGCCGGCTGGACCAGAGTGATACCATGGCCTCACAGAAAACCAGCATGAAACAGCGTCTGTGCTGATTTTCGCTCCATGAGTGAGGATACCGGAGGCCTAATCTGGGGAAAGAGGGAATTATAGGTCGGCAGCGCACTTGTTTTTCACTGGTTTTGCGGGTATCCATGAGCGGCAGCAACGATTTATCATCCGATGATCATCATCATCAGGTGATTCGCTTGTCTGCACCACTCACATAAGAAAAATACAAACAGCAAAATTGAGTCAAAATTAACGTATTGACGTATGTAGTATCGATACCAACGATAGTTTATACTATCGATACTTATAAAACTATCGGTACTATCCTTAGTAGCATACAGTATATGATTCTGAGCGACCCTTTCGATAGTTGTCGTTTTCAAATCAAAACTATCGACACTTTAGCAACACTACCACGAGATGACGCAGCAAAATGTAAACCACTCACATAAAAAAAATACAAACAGTAAAATTGAGTCAAAAATTAACGTATTGACGTAGTATCGATACCAACTATAGTTTATACTATCGATACCTGTAAAACTATCGGTACTTTCCTTAGTAGCATACAGTATATGATTCTGAGCGACCCTTTCGATAGTTGTCGTTTTCAAATCAAAACTATCGACACTTTAGCAACACTACCACGAGGATGACGCAGCAAAATGTAAATAAAATCTAGAAACAGGATTTAGTTGAGACAGCTACATTTTAAAACCAGACTTTAGATACTAAAGTTAATTTGCCGCTGTTAGCTGGCTTAAAGAAACGTAGCATACTGTATTATAATGTTTTTTTGCACAAGCCTCGACCTCCCCTGGCCGTCAAGTCATCTTGTAATTTTGCTCAAAATTTTTTTTTTACATTTATAAAATATTTTATTTTCACCTCATTTTAACTTTAAGGAGCGCCACAATTTGGTATTAGTGGGCTATACCATGGCCTCACAGACATTCGCTGGAGTTTAAGGTTGGCAACGCATTTGTGGGTCCACATACCATCTGGTGATCCGTCTGCTCGTCTATCACTTATCTCATATAAAAAATCTGAAATTGAGAGATTTACCTTAATATTAAATACGTTAAAGAAATCTAACTTGTTATTTCAAGTACAATAGCTAATTAGGTCTTTAATCTACTTGTGTCAACCTCTGCTGATGTTATGAAGTAATGTGGAAGTATGGCCAGATAGTTTTTAAAAAATCCGCCTTTATAAACCACGAAATAAAAGTGGAAAATAATATTTTTAACACTTCATACACTTCACATTACATTTTATACACTCGAAAAAAGGTGTTACTGAAGTCGTCGCAAAACATTATCTTGCAATTTAACATTCAATATTCAACAGGCTTTAGGCGCCGACTTCTAATCAACCCAAAAAATAATAATAACCTACATAATTAATAATAATAAAAAATATATACAGTCGAACTCGTTTACCCCATCGGTTGTCGGTTCTGCGGCTAATATGGACCAGCCCACTGCCACTTAAGCTTGCTAATCCGGTGAGCAATGTCGATAACTTTGGTTCTCTGCCGGATCACCGATGGGGTAAACGAGTTCTGGAGTGGAGACCGCGTCTTGGCAAACGTAATGTTGGGCGCCCTCTGGCTAGGTGGGAGGACGATCTGCGCAGGATGGCTGGCAAGAGCTGGATGCGAGAAGCCATGGATAGATCACAGTGGCGAACAATTGCAGAGGCCTACGTCCAGCAGTGGACTGCGATAGGCTGATGATGATGATGATGATGACAGTCGAACTAAGAACCCTCCTCCTTTTTTTAAGTCGGTAAAAATATGCAACAGCTCTTTACCGTACAGAGCACGATCTAGCTTCTCCTATCAAGATCGAGCTGCAGGTAATAGACCTGGCCAAAACGTCTCTTTCAAAAGATTAGACCATTTGCATCTGGATCAGTGCAGAGATGCGGAACAGTGAAACGCTTCATTTGGAATATCGATTCCTCAAATAGATTCGTGATTCTTTCCCCTCTTTCGGATCATTCGCATCATTCGGCTCACTCGGATCATTCAGCTCATTCGGTTCACTCGGATCACTCAGCTCACTCGGATCATTCGGCTCACCGTATCATTCAGCTCATTCGGATCATTCGATCTCGAGATCCATTTGAGTCGAATGTTACATAGGGAGTGAACATTAGAGATTCGGAACAGTGTATCATTTGGATGAGTCGGATCACTGAGTCATTTCACACGTCTAGAGCGTAACGAACGGAGACCTAGAACAGGTAATGTGTAGTTTTAGAAGCAGCTTCCAATTCAGTAGCAGCTCTCAAAGGTGCGCTTTTATCTCTATCTCCATAAGACTTATTTTCGATCGCCGGCTATCTCGTAGCTCATGCAACTAAGACTTTGATTTAAAAATCCCTTGAGCATATACATTATGTTGTGATCCGAAAGTGAACAACGTCTCTCAATTTTAAAACGGAAGCTTTGTATTACCCCTAAGGGGAAGTAAATTTAGGTTTAAAAACTTGTCTTATAAATTTTATGATACAACCATTAAGGAAATATTGTTACGGGAATAAACGAGCGATATGGTAATTGGGTTTAGTACGGTTAAACTGTATACTGGATATTCAAATATGAACAATAAATCTAAGTCAGTATTTAAGTCGAAGCTAATGCTTCTAAGCCACTACTAGAAGGAATACCATAGCATTCCATAGAGATGCGATTCTCCATCGATAATCGATTTTCTAAAAGGATCGCAATGAGCAGTTTTTCAATGACATTAGTCATTAGTATTTGTATGACTTACTTGACTTAATGTCCTATGTCCCCTAGGTGGGGCAAAGGGCGTCCACAGTGCTAAACTGTATACTGGATATTCAAATATGAACAATAAATCTAAGTCAGTATTTAAGTCGAAGCTAATGCTTCTAAGCCACTACTAGAAGGATTACCATAGCATTCCATAGAGATGCGATTCTCCATCGATAATCGATTTTCTAAAAGGATCGCAATGAGCAGTTTTTCAATGACATTAGTCATTAGTATTTGTATGACTTACTTGACTTAATGTCCTATGTCCCCTAGGTGGGGCAAAGGGCGTCCACAGTGCTAAACTGTATACTGGATATTCAAATATGAACAATAAATCTAAGTCAGTATTTAAGTCGAAGCTAATGCTTCTAAGCCACTACTAGAAGGATTACCATAGCATTCCATAGAGATGCGATTCTCCATCGATAATCGATTTTCTAAAAGGATCGCAATGAGCAGTTTTTCAATGACATTAGTCATTAGTATTTGTATGACTTACTTGACTTAATGTCCTATGTCCCCTAGGTGGGGCAAAGGGCATCCACAGTGCTAAACTGTATACTGGATATTCAAATATGAACAATAAATCTAAGTCAGTATTTAAGTCGAAGCTAATGCTTCTAAGCCACTACTAGAAGGATTACCATAGCATTCCATAGAGATGCGATTCTCCATCGATAATCCATTTTCTAAAAGGATCGCAATGAGCAGTTTTTCAATGACATTAGTCTTTAGTATTGTAAGAATATAGTAAATATATTACGCACGTTATGATTATGGTAGATATAATAGGCATACTTACATGTTATAATAATATTTTATTTATTATTTTAGTATTCAATTATAATTAATGTCAGTGACGAGTATCTGTAGTATGACTTCGGAACTAATATCAATACTAGTGATTTTATCAATTGATTTCTTATGCTGGCAATATTGATTTTGGAAAGATGACAGATACCCGTCACTTGACACTTGTTATCGATACAGCGAAGAGAAGAGGTCGTTTTGGGGAAATAAAATCCAACTTAATCATCGCAATCCTCGTTTCATTTCTGAGATTTCAGAGCGATCTTACAGTATTTGTATGACTTACTTAACTTAATGCCCTATGTCCCCTAGGTGGGGCAAAGGGCGTCCACAGTGCTACGCCATCTCGATCGGTCTCGAGCTTCACGTTTTACTTCGCTCCAAGTTAGTCCTAAGGTCTTCGCTTCTGCAGTGATAGTCCGCGCCAGGATTGTTTAGGGCGGCCACATTTCCGTTTTCCTTGGGGGTTCCATCCGTATCTGTATAAAATCATTTAAAGTGCTGTCATATTTCATTATCATATTTACCCATGAATGAAAAAGGTTTAATTCAAAATAGTTTTATATTTTAAATTAGCTACGTGAGTGAGGGTACCGGAGGCCCAATCCGGGGGAAAGGGGGTTTAAAGGTTGGCAGCGCACTTGTGACTCCACTAGTGTCGCGGGCGTGCATGGGCGGCGGCAATTGCTAACCATCAGGTGATCCGTCTGCTCGTCTGCCACCTATTACATAAAAGAAAAACAAAAAATCTACAAGAACAATGATTTCCTTGTCTATTTGTAATCCCACTGTTGATTCTGATATCCGTAACACAGGTGCTTGAGATACCTATCTCGGAGTCAGATCAATGTATGTGATGTTGTGAAATATTTATATTATTTATTTGATAAAATTATAATTCAATAGAAATATTTAATGACAAATGCCCAGTTTTAAACGGGCAGCAATCAAAAACATCTCCAAACGCCATGGTAGATTTTTTTTTAAATCTTATTTTAGGTCTACTTGACGTTGGTATAAAGTGTAATTTTCCATGTAGTAACCACCTATATCAGGTAATTTTGAAATATTAGGTAAAAGTGAAAAACCTAGCATTAGGAAACTTTCCCATAAATTAGGGAGCACAGAATATATCATCCAACACCTGCAATATACAGGGTGTATCTGTGAACATTTACATCCCTTTAACCACGTGTTCTATTAATAATTATAAGCAACATTTGTTCTATCACTTTTGGAAATTCGCATTCGCAAAGTTGGTCATTTTGTATCGGGAGTCGAAAAAAAATTCGATGAACTTTCGAAAAGTCGTTGAACGAATGTTGTCCAGAATGGTTGGTGGAACACGTTGTTAGAGGGATGTAAATGTTCACCGATACAACCTGTATAGGGGCTGCTTACACCATCTAGCGAGTAACTTCAAGGTTAATATATACCTACTAGAAAACTGCAAATACAAATTCTTTATTTGCAAAATATGTGTAGGTATAAAAGCTGTTAAGTTTTGTACAATGGTTTGCCATATTAACATTACATAGCCATACGCCAGACCATGTGCATGGATGGAATTATGGCCAAAATTTTCATTAGGCTGCGTATTATTATTCCAAAATTCTATTATTCAAAAAAATATTAATGAGTGTTTTGAGTGTTTTGAATGCTTTTATTATTTACTTATTTTAATTTATTTATACCATATGTATATACAAGTTAATTTTGAAGTGTATATGTATTGGGAGCGAGCACTTAACATATACATTATACATAGGTACTGCTAGTTAATTTACATAATTTGTTTACGTACCTACCTATAGGTAATATTTTATTTGGTGTGACCTGAACCATTTTGCGTTTGCGATTGTGATTTTGTTGTTACCACAGTTGGAAACTTATTTTTATTACCTTTTTCTGACTGTAGTTCGTAGGCATACCTAATTTGTATTGCATGTACTTTGTCAAGACTAGTTTTAATTATTTTACTAAGAAATGTTTATCGTTTGTGAATAACTATTTTGACCTAATTCGTTATAAACTCTGTATTTAGACTAAGAACTTTTTATAAAATGGCTGTTGTTATTCCATAATAATAAAATAAAATAAAAAAAATAAAAATAAAAAACTCTTGTAACTGCGCTGTAATATACATATAGGTCCACCTATGTAAACATCTATATGAACTTGTTTGCTCTAACTGTCAATATGTGGGGTGCCTGGCGACCTGTGTCACAGGTTTCTTTGAAACTCTACTTCAGGCACCAGTCTCTCACAAGTGATAGGAATTAAGCTAAGACTTAGTAGTCTTATACTAGTGTATAAGACTTGTATTTTAGTACGCATGTTTCCTACTTTGTGATGAGAGAAATAAACAATTTATTTATTATATTTTTTATTTATTTATTTATATTTGGCCAAAGACGGGATGCAAAATTGGGCCAATGTTTATTATTATGGAATTATTAAAATTAAATTTTATTGATTACGTCATTATATGGGATACATTCAGCACTTTATAAATAGGTCACACTTAGGACTTATGTCACTTTATGAAACTGCTCATTATTTTATCAACTTTAATGCCAGCATTTATAACGAACGTTTATTTCTTGATTATTCCAATGTTTAACTAGGCTGTCATGATTGATGAGCTTAGTACGTAGTAATCTCGCCGATTTATCATTCCTGTTACCCTATATTTACAATTTAAATTTTTAGATAGCTGCAATTTTAACTTCCATCGATATATAATATTTTTACGAGTATTCGTAAAGATACTTACTCTCTTCAGGATGAGTATATTTTAACGTTGGTTCACCACGAGGAATGGTTTAAGTGCTCTTGAAAACGGATACGCTTTAAAGAGTACTTCCACAAAGAAAGGAGGTCATGTTAATTCGGAAATAGAGTTACTACTTGATTCCACAATATATATAACCCACGGTTCAGGGAGAGCCACATTTCGGCATGAATGGGCCGGCTCGACCGGAGTGACCACGGCCGCACAGAAAACCGGCGTGAAGCCGCACTGTGCTGTGTTTCGCTGCGTGAGTGAGGGTACCGGAGGCCTAATCCGGGGGAAAGCGGGAAAAATTATTGTAAAAATTTTCAGGACAAAAACCTATCACTGTTGTTATAAATGGAATAGGCTTACCGAAAACAGGCGTGAAGCAGCATTGTGCTTGTTTCGCTGCGTGAGTGTACTAGAGGTCCAGTCCAGGAGAAACGGGGATTTAACGGTTGGCAGCGCACTTGCGACTCCACTGGTGTCGCGGGTGTACATGGGTGGCGGAAATCGCTTACCATCAGGTGATCAATGTTTGCAGTTAGCAAATATTGGACGCGAAAGAAAAAGTTTCCTCCTTTATTTCCTGCTCTAACCAAAATCCCTGAGGTGTCCATAGGAACGATCCTAGTCGGATCGGATACCCCATAGGTAGGACAAGTGGACTAGAACCTTGCCGTTAGTCGTGCTCGCAACTCGTTTGTTCCACACATTGGCGCGTAACTGCCTTGATGATGGGATGTATAGTGCTAACATCAGGATTAACTTAGCGATATAGACTTTCATTTTGATACTGTCATTTACCACTTTCCACTTTAACCCTGTAAACTGGAATAAGCCTTGAATGGCTTCGGCAATTTGACACCGCTCTGCTCGTGGTTCATGAATTATGCATACATAAATTAATGCTCATAAATGTGCATTAAAACTGCCGTAGAGGCTTTTAGGCTCGTTAGCGTACAATACATAGCTAATTGCTGATTAGTTGGGGAATTTGGGACTGTCTTATATGTTTTGAGCTACTTGCGCTGCTTTGATGGAATACGATGGTAGGAGCGCGACACTTGATTTTGTGAAACACTTATACATCGTTGTTCTTAAGTTTACATCCCGAAAACCACATAAAAGGTATCGTGAATGAAGTGCATTTAGTATGTTAGATCAATGAAATAAGCGACAAAAAAATCACCTGTTCCATACATTATTGCCGGGTGGTATTTTGTTGATCTAACATGCTAAATGGACTTCACTCACAATACCTAGGTATTATGAGGTTTTCGGGATGTAATGCTAAAAAAATAAAGGTGTATATTTATGTTAAGAAGTCGGTTGGGCTGCAGGAGTATTACCCGATACAACTACGGCTTAGGGACCTTCGAGAAAAGAGCGTACTTTTATTTTAAAAAGGACATCAACACCTGTTAATTACTTTCCATCAGGTAGGTAGGTAGGTATCATCTCGTGAAGAAAGCATACCAGAGCCGACCGATGGGCCGACGCACGGTAGGCCGGTCTAGGTATCGCTGGAAGGACGTCGTCGAGAATGATCTGCGAGAACTTCAGGCCGGTGACTGGCGACAAGTAGTGCAGGATCGATCAAAGTGGCGTTCTCTTGTTTCGAAGGCCAAGACTCGCTTCGGGTCCCTGAGCCAGTGGAGTAAGTAAGTAAGGTAGCCCGCTTGCTCGTTTGTCCACTCTAGCATATAAAAAGTCGCACGTGCATTGCACCATTTATAATTTAAGAAAATGGCCAATACGTGGCCAATTTGAGTGCTTTTTAATTTGTTGGATCTGTCTTTATACTAAATATCAGAGCTACTTTTAAAATACCTATCAAAAATGAATAAAACAATGCATGAAGTTCGACAATGGATTTGGGTCAATATAATATCAATTTGAAATGTGGGAGAGCCACGCTTAGGCATGAATGGGCTGGCTCGATCGGAGTGATACCACTGCCTCACAGAAGACCGGCGTGAAACAGCGCATGCGCTGTGTTTCGCTGTGTGAGTGAGGTTACCGGAGGCCCAATGGGGAGGAAGGGGAAAAGGTTGGCAGCGTATTTGTGACTCCACTGGTGTTGCGGGTGTCCATGGGCGGCGGAATTGCTTACCATCAGATGATCCTGTCTGCTCGTCTGCCACCACTCATATAAAAAAAAAAAGATTATGTTTTGTAACATCTTGACAAATCTGACCATTTCAACAAAATAAATATGTAATATAAAGTTTCAATTATATTGTTATGGTTGTAAAAAGGGAAACTTTTGAGATACCTAACCACCTCCAAAATGTCCACATTTTTAACCGAACATCCTTGAATTCAATTCGAAATTCAATCAATTTTTATAACAAATAACTTAAATCTTTTAATAACTTATGGTTATAATCTTACATATTAGTAGCTACTTATTTTTGACATTTTGCCTGAAATAGGATGACCTGTATTTCAGGCTAAAAAAATAGGTCATAGAAAAGTGTATCAAAACTTAATTACAAATATCACCGTACATTTTGAGCTACTTTCGCTGCCTCGCCTGGAATACGATGGCAGGAGCGCATCACTTGATGTGATATTTATGTATGTGATAATCATGTAAAAAGTCAGTTTGGCTGCAGTAGTTTTTCCCGACGGCTACGACTTAGGGACCATATTCATGTAAAAAAGTCGGTTTGGCTGCAGGAGTATATCCCGACGGCTACGACAAAACAAAAAATAATGAATGAAAACAATGCATGAAATTCGCCAATGGAATTAGGTCGGACCATTTCAACAAAATATAATGTAAAAAATGTCAACTGGATTCGATATCTATACCGTATCTCTTATATTAATACGATTGCGATATATAAAGGTAAATAGTGTAAGAGACAATACGAGACGCTTATATTATTTTGTCGCAATTATCACCAGTGTTGTACAGTCTGCAAACGACGTCTGGTTGGAACATTTATGGTCTACATAAACACAAACAAACTAGCGAGCTTGGTGCAAAATTAAACAGTTACCTATATCAATATGAGGAGCAAGAACTACTCCCTGATGTTGGTTTTAGACACAGATTTAATAATAGTTTTAGATTTAATAAATAATAATAAATATTTCAAAACATCATATACATTGATTTGACTCCGAGATAGGTAGCTCAAGCACGTGTTCCGGATATCAGAATCAACAGCGGAATTACAAATACATATATGTATACTTAAAATACTTTTATTTTGTAAATACATACTTATAATACATAGAAAACCCAGACCAATAAAAACAAACATGTTCATGCAATCCTTGTACCAGAAGCAGCGTTCACTACCACTGGTCGACAGATTTATTGGTACATACAGCAGATATTATATACAGGATGTTTCTGTGAACATTTACATACCTTTAGTGCTCTAGCAACCATTTTGAACAACATTAATTGTTCTACGACTTTTTGAAATTCGCGGAAATTTTTTTCGACTGCTAATACAAAATGACCAAGTCACGTGACTGACTTTGTATGAAAGGTACAAACAATTTTATGCGAAAGTCATAGAACAAAATTTATTCATAGTGGTCGGTAAAACACGTGGTTAAAGGGATGTAAATGTTTACATATACAGCCTGGATAGATCATAGTAAAGTAAGTAACTGGTGTCGTGGGTGTCCATGGGCTAAAAATATATCGTGCTCTGCGGAGGCATTCATAAGCTTAAGGTGACGGGTAGGGCACACTAGCGACGACATTAGATTATATTGTTAGCATAGCATCTAAAAGATATCCGATCTTTTTAACAATTTCGAAGTTCGAGCATCTCGATAAGAACTTGTACTATTTATTCAATACTTATAATTAACTTTTGGTCTGCGTCCTACTCGAAATATAAATTACCGCCAAATACGGCCACTTATGGCGTTAATCCAAATTTCGAGTGCAAAAACAGATCAAAAAATTAATTACAAGTATTAAATAAACTAGTATATATTCTTTCCGAGAGGCTCAAACTCTATTCGAGCCTCTCCGAGAGGCTCGAAATTTGCTAAAAAGATATCCGGTTTCGTTACTATCAATTTAAATTGATCAATTTGAATTTCGACGACCCGATTGGAACAGTGGTAGTGAACGCTGCCTCTGATACAAGGGTTGCGGGTTCAATCTTCGCACAGTACAAACATTTGTGTGCATGAACATGTTTGTTCGTATTGGTCTGGGTGTTTGCTATGTAGGTATTATAAGTATGTATTTACAAAAGAAAAGTATTATATTTTGTAATCCCACTGTTGATTCTGATATCCGTAACACAGGTGCTTGAGCTACCTATCTCGGAGTCAGATCAATGTATGTGATGTTGTAAAATATTTATTATAGGCGTCGCTAGTTAGGGCCACCCGTCGCCTTAAGGAAACGAGGAATACTTTATAAGTATATCGACTGTAGTATCCTCTTAACGTCATACCCATTTCTTTCCCTACACGGATCGATTCGAATCATACATAGCGTAAAGTGTTCCCCTTCCTTATCCTATATAAACTATTTGACTTGAATCACACATTCCGATGCTTACAACAACAGATTTGATTTATGACAAGATAGAAACGTCTGTCTTCAAAGGAAACTTTCTCCATAACAAATGCGGACCTTTCGCATAAAAGTTAGAATCCTCTGAAATCATAGCTGCCTAGAGGGCCCGTAAATTTTCCTGACGTAGGGACGCGAGTTGACTAATATTCAAATGACAATATTTAAAAAAAATATAATGTCATAGAAACATCGTGGGTCCACCGAATCTATAGAACGATAACACTAAAATATCGACGTTATAATAGACTTACTTTGAGAAACTATACTACTAACAAACAACACATTTATAATGCGGACGTCTAAGGAATGGAACTCCCTGCAGAGGTCTGTTTTTCCTGACCACTATAATCTGGACATCTTTAAGGCAAGAGTGGACCGGCATCTTTTAGGCAAACGCCTATCATCCTAGACCTTATCGTCGCTTTCCATCAGGTGCGATTGTGGTCAAGCGACTAAACAAAAAAAAAACTTCGACTACTGATCACCCAATTTTTCAATTTCTTTATTTGACATTGGTATACATCTGACTGTGATATTGAAGAGTTCGTTGAACTACGCGCTGGACAGTGTAACGTGTTTCTCCCGCACATATTTAGTTTTGAGTTTAGTAGTTCTAGATCTGACGACTGACTCGAATGAAATTATGGGACTGTAATATGTGACAATCAAACATAGCTACTACACCAATCGGTCAACTTGGATAAACGTCGATAAAATTTTTTTTTCATCTGAACTATAAAAACGCTTGACCACAATTTCAACTGATGGAAAGTGACGATGCGATGTAATGCGTTTGCATTAGAAGATGCATCTTCAAGATGCCATCGATTGACAATCAATCGAATGGACTCGAATAACAAAATTTGAGCCAAGTCGCATCACTACCCTCCCGGCACTTCTTAAGGACGATACAATTTATAATGTAGAAGCATAACGCGTCATGCGTGGGGCGCATAAAATTTTAATGAGTAACGTAGGGTGTTTTTGCACTAAATTAAGTAAAAAGGAAATGATAGTCTTGGGGAAAATGTCGCAGTAAGCTTGGTCCGCCACCTGTCCTTTTATTTCAGGTAAAAACATGGTGATGGAATTTTGAACAACAAAGTTTCCCTAAAAGTTGTGAACGACTGGCCTCTTTTTTCATTTTTGCTGTGGTGGTTTATAGAACATAAATTTGGTAGGCTTCGTCAAGTCTTCTCGTCACCCATCCCTCAAAGTCCCAAGTCGAAAGTCTTGACGTATCTCCCGGTCATGACTTACGGTGCGGAAACGTGGACACTCACGGTAGTCCACCGATTCAAAGTCGCTCAAAGAGCTATGGAAAGGGCTATGCTCGGAGTATCTTTGAAGGACCGTATCAGAAATGATGTAAACCGACAGAGAACCAGAGTCACCGACATAGCTCACCGAATTAGCAAACTGAAGTGGCAGTGGGCTGGTCACATTAGCCGCAGAACTGACAGCCGTTGGAGCCGTAAAGTCCTTAAGTGGAGACCGCGACTCGGTAAGCGTAGTGTTGGATGCCCTTCGACAAGATTGCGCCCAGCCTTCGAATGTCATCATCCCGATGACATTCGAAGGCTGGCTGGTGTGGGTTGGATGAGAGTGGTCGAAAATCGGGAACAGTGGCGTGCATTACGGGAGACCTATGTCCAACAGTGGACGAGTGTGGGTTGCTGATGATGATGATGATGAGAGAATAAAGCCATCATCACCATAATTATTATGAAGAACACTGCTTCAACGAGGGTCGATTCTAAGCAGACGTGGCCAACTCACCGCTGCTGCGTCGCTCTTATTCGTATTATAATTACCTACCTAGGTACTAATTTTAATCGACAATCTGATTCAGTGAATCTAATTCATTCTGAACAGTGGAAGAGCCACTCTTCGGCATGAATGAGCCGGCTCGACCAAAGTGATACCACGGCCTCACAGAAAACCAGCGTGAAGCAGCACTGTGCTGTGTTTCGCTGCGTGAGTGAGGGTACCGGATGCCCAATCCGGGGATAAGGGGGTTTGAAGGTTGGCAGCGCATGTGTGACTCCACTGGTGTCACGGGTGTCCATGAGCAACGGTAATCGATGGAAAGCCATCAGGTCGGAACTAAAGCAGTTTTGACATTTTCCCATAGAAGAAACGTTGTACAACGCCCTCCTGTCAATTTTCCTGAAGTGCCTTCTGATTTGTAGAGCGATCTTGGGTCTTTACTTATTTGCTTCAATAAATCACCGAATCTGACGACCCGTTTAGAACAGTGGTAGTGAACGCTGCCTTTGGTCCAAGGGTTGCGGGTTCGATCCCCGCACAGTACAAACATTTGTGTGCATGAACATGTGTGTTTGTATTGGTATTTACAAAAGAAAAGTATTATATGTAGGTATATATTTGTATTATATTTGTATTGTTGTAAGGATTGCATGCCTCAAGTGACAATGGGCAGGGCACATAGCGTGGAGAACAGACGGCCGTTGGGACGGTAAGGTCCTCGATTGGAGGCCACGTACAGGAAGTCGCAGCCGTGGCAGGCCTCCTACAAGGTGGACAGACGATCTGGTGAAGATCGCGGGAATCCATTGGATGCGGGCGGCACAGGACCGATCTGTGTGGAGAACATTGGGGGAGGCCTATGTCCAGCAGTGGACGTCTATTGGCTGAAATGATAATGATGATGATGATATATTTGTAATCTCACTGTTGATTCTCGATATCCGTAACACAGGTGCTTGAGCTACTTATATCAATGTACAAGTATGTGAAAAAAAATCTTTATCGGTGGAAAAATGTATGGTATAAGCGTCAGATTTGTATAGAATGGCAGCGCTGTACCATAGATTTAGTATCGGAATAAGATTGATCAAATCAGTCCTTAGAATTTGTAGTCCACAAAATATACATCATTTTCAATTCATAAATCTTACCTTTTTGTTAGAAACCACTGAGTAATTCAAGCGAAGAGCTCGGCATTTAATATGAGAGATGAAATTAATTACGGAGTACACTAACATCATACAGATCTCCCTCGGGAAATCTTATCTATCTACTTTTAACTAATAACTCGTTCATTGGAGCCGATGTATTCGTGACTGCATAGGGAATACAGGGTTGTAAAAAATGCAGGTTGCTTGAAAGCGTCTGTTATTAAATATTAAATGTTATAGATAGTTCACGATGAAAAGAGAAAATTTAATAAAAGGGTTGGAAAATTCAAGGTATTAGCGGCGAGAAAATAGTTAGGATTTTCTAGGCTAAAATCCTATTATCCTTTATCTAATTTCACCATTAGTAAGATTGTCTGAACGTAGAGTTTATGAAAAGGACTATAATATGCACATCAAATAACCCAATAATAAAAAATACAAAATAAACGTAAGCGTACTTATTTTACCAGGGTATTATTCAGAGTTAAGACATACTCGTTGAGAAAAGTTCTGAGAAACGCACAATCGAAAATTCCTCTTACCCAAGTGAGAGACTTAGGATGCCATTCTAATTCTATGAACAAAACAAAGGTAGGGTTGTAAAAGAAAGTTTTTTTTTAGTTTCAATTTGAACATTTTTGAGACACTATTCCTGCTGTAGAATAAGCTGCCATCATTGGTTTTCCCAGGGGAAAAGATAGATAGATAGATAAAGCGTTTATTTATACTGCTGCATATACACACATTAAAATGAAATAAATACAGCATGAGATTCTTCAAAAAAGGAGTGTTAAGGTTTTTAAGGGTCGGCAGCGCGTATGCAGGTCCTCTGGAGTTGCAAACGTCCATAGGCTGCGGTAATCACTTATCATCAGGGATTCTCAATGGGGGTTTGTGGAATAACCCGAGACGCCCATGCTAGAAATAAGCCTCCCCCAAGGTTCTCAAAGTTGAGTAATATTGGTTCCGATAATACAAGTATACCGTAAGTAGATATGGCTCATACCATATACCATATTGACCATATCGTATGTCCAATGCTGACCCTTCACCCTGAACGAAAGGTCGCAATGCATTGCATTGCGACCTTTCGGTCAGGGTGAAGGTACAGACAAACGTCAAAGTGTAGAAATCTCACAAGTCAAATTATTTGAAAACATGTCATTATGAATTATATTTAAAAAAAAATACCTTTACAAACATGTTACAAATGGGTCTAAAATCATTTAGATTTTTCTAGTTTAGTTCAGACACTCACAACAGTAAAATTTACCTTAAATTGAGTTTTGCTATATCTAGCTTTGGTTTTTAAATATCAATTCAGTATATTCCCAAAACATTTTTTGAAATAAAAATATATTTTGTTCTAACGGTCGCCTGCGGATTCGGTTGTATGGAATTTGATTGGCCACAAAGTAGCCTATGTCCGTCCCTTCAAAGATCTTCATTTTAGAGACAGACAGGCAGAGAGCTACGGACAGTTAGACACACACACACTTTCTTTTGTATTTACTTAAGGTAAATTAGTGTGTTAATACAGTGTAATAATAATGTGTTGATATCAAAATTAGGATTTTATCAACGGTCCAATTTTCATGCTCATTTTATTACATTCTGGTAGGGGTTAACTAACAAATAAATAATAAATAAATATTTCACAACATCACATACATTGATCTGACTATATAGCTCAAGCACCTGTGTTACGGATATCAGAATCAACAGTGGGATTACAAATATATACATATAATACTTTTCTTTTGTAAATACATACTTATAATACATAGCAGACACCCAGACCAATACATGATGTGCATGCACACAAATGTTTGTACTGTGCGGGGATCGAACCCGCAACCCTTGTATCAGAAGCAGCGTTCACTACCACTGTTCCAATCGGTTCGTCTTTTTCTCTCTTTTTTGTTGTTCATTGTCTCATTATGTGCTCTCGACAGGCATTGAATAGAATGGGTGACAAAATCTAGGCGTATTCTTTAGAACAGTTCGTCGAACATTCTTTTTGTTAGCTTGCATATAGTGAACCCGTCTAGAATACCAACATTATATTGCGCGTAGAGTATTCAAATAATGTAATTGGTATTTGCCGTGTTATATGAATTCAAATAAATAAATAAAATAAAATAAATAAATGACTAGTGTCTAAAGCGTGACAGACAGTGAGTTTTTTCCCAAAACTGTTTCGTGAAACTGATCAGCATATTTTTTCCGGCACAAATGAGTAGTATTAACAGCCCGGCCGAAAACCGAAGAACCCGAGTGATGCCAATACGGTGTATAGGGAAATTTTGTTGGCCTAAGTATGGTGTAAAATTGGAGTAAACAAGTGGAGTGACGTCTGTGGTCACCTTTAACTCAACGTAGAAGCTGTAGAGTAAATATGCTGATCTTTGTCTATATTAACTTTGTAATTTTAATGTACCTCTATATCTGCAGAATCTATTATAGCATAAAAACCGAATATTGCTTCATCATCATCATTTCAACCAATAGACGTCCACTGCTGGACATAGGCCTCCCCCAATGTTCTCCTCACAGATCGGTCCTGTGCCGCCTGCATCCAATGCATTCCCGCGATCTTCACCAGATCATCGGTCTACCTTGTGGGGTGCCTGCCACGGCTGCGACTTCCTGTACGTGGCCTCCATTCGGGGACCTTTCCGCCCCAACGGCCGTCTGTTCTCCTCGCTATGTGCCCTGCCCATTGCCACTTGAGGCATGCTAATCCTTCATTCCTTGCTTCATCAAATATAACGCAAATACAAGCCCTTATTAGTTGGTAATTAATGTCAATGAAGGGCACCCTTGCTTGAGAAATCTGATAAGTCTGTTACTATAACTGAATAATATTAATGGTAAAAGTTTTTAATCCATTCTACTCTTACTTATCTGGTGTTAGATTTCATTTCAATTTATCTTAAGGGAGTATGAACGTTTATCGGACGGAGCCGGCTTAACGTGCCGACCGAAGCATGGATAGTCAAGAAAATTAGAGGCTCTGCCTAGGCCTGAGCTGAAATTTGCATGAACCATTATTATGACATCCTACAATTTGAACACCCTACAACAGATAGATTTTGAGACGAGTCTGTCAACATTTAAAGAGAAAAGTACGAGTAAAAAGCCCTTTCCTCCAATTTAAAGTTTGTAGGTCTAGGAGTTTGGACCAATTTGGACTTCCTTTACCTAGCTTAACAAAACGTAGAAAGGAGTATCTTAATTGACTGGACTAGGAATCATTGATGATTGATGATGATTCAAGCTTGCAATTTCCTAACCAATTTGGGTCACTTAAAAAAAAGTACCCGCTTCCTTAGGTACCTCTTCAGTTCTGAAGGCTGGCCGCCAGTTTCCCAAAATCCTCTCTGTTTATTGTGAGACAAAACAGCGGGCAGCCGCTCCACAGATCTGAGGCAGATGAAAACAGTATAGTTTACTAAACAATAAACTATTTTACCAGCATCAATCTAAGAATCGCCCCACCAATTTACTGAAATCATTAACTTTCCTCGTTAATGTGTTAATACATACATTCTTTATGTCCTGATAAGGAAAGAATTATGAGCACTTATCATATATTTTGGCCAGTATCTTTTATTTAGGTATAGCTTTTACGTACTCTTTCGCCGCAATGGAATCTTGATTTAGGTTACGTGTAACTTTCAATGCGAACTTTATTTATTTTTCTCCAGTGAATTATGAATATTAATAATCTATTAAAATCTAGATTGCGCAGTTTGCTTTGGACATTCACAAAATACCTATGAATAGGCGATACACAGATGCTTCACGATAAATTTCTGGGAGGTCGTGGTATCACTCCGGCCGAGACGGCCCATTTATGCCGCAACATGGTTGAGACGCAACATACGTGGATTCTCTTCCCGCACCGACACAAACGTTTGCTGATGAAATAGATATTTGAGTTGGGTCTATTTGTTTGCGGTACCTTCGTTGTTCCTGGTTTCCATAGTACAAGGTTTGGGATCAGGACACTGTACGCACAGCCACGCATCAAAGTTTACAAAACTGTCTAATTTCTTCATTAGATTCTCACCTTACTGTCAAACACGTTCGGTTCAATATCAGTTGTGGTATTTCGACAGATTAGAGTACCTAATCTGAGGCTGCGAGAGAATTATGAATTATAGTCTGAGACTGCGTTTCCACTGAAGCAGAGCGGGGCGAAACGGAGCGGAAGAGAGCGGCGAAAAGTGGTGAATGTTTCCAGCACTAGAGCGAAGCGGAGAGGAGAGGAGCGGAGCGGAGCGGAGAGGGCTCTCGATATACTTGTGACTATGCACAAATTTTCCGTGTCGCACCACTCCACCGTTCTCCGCTGTCCTGCCGCTCCACACCGCTCCGCTCCTCTCCACTCCTATCCGCTCCTCTCCGCCGGCCTCCGTCGGCTTCGACTCGCTGTTGTCTATGCAAATTCGTTAAGCTCTGCTCCTCTCCGCTCGTCCTGTTGCCATTGAAGCAAAGCGGATATTTCGAGCCTAGTGATTGCTCAATTCATGCACCGCTCCGCTTCAGTGGAAACGCAGCCTGATGTTTGGCTGTTACCTACCTGTGTGATTCTCAATTTATTTAATACTTGCATTCCAACTTTTGTAAAAACTTAAGCTTAGGAACAGACACATATGAAAACAATATCTGTAAGTGGCGTTATCAGTCATTCAATATTAATTCATCAGAGGCACTTAATCCACACTCCCAGGTCGGTGTCAGTTTGGCGGACCCGCGGCTTATGGGGCTTATACGACCCGACAGCGCAAGATTAACCGACCTCCCTGCTTCGCACCCTCTAACTCTGCATTGAATCTGAGTATGCATGTCATTAATCTTATGTGTGAGTATGGTGGCCATTATGACTCAATTTCCCATCAGAAATCTTCCCATTAGGTAGGTTAAACCTACCAATTTATCAATAAATCAAAGGTCCGAGTTCATTGCTGAATGTGTCATTTTTCATGATGCGCTGAATATCCTAGACAGATTCTATAAATTGCATACTTTAAAAAAGTAAGATAATGAAAAAACAATCTTTATTCACCCTAGTTCAAGTACACATACATATAATCTACCGCTGGTTTGGAATGACAATTTCTTTCTTTTCAAAATATTGATGATGATACAGAGATTCATTTGAGAAGAGAAAAAAGTAAGTACTCGTACATAGGTATGTAGGTACATATAGCGTCACGTAAAATTACCCATGTTGGTTTTTGTTTGAGTCTTTATGTCCGAGACATAAGTGTTTATTTGTACTTTTTATGTGATAAGGTAGCAGACTAGCAGACACTTAACTTGATGGTAAGCTATTGCCGCAGCTTATGGACACCCGTAACACTAGTGGAGTTATAAGTGCACTGCTAACCTTAAGGGTCTCCGGTGCCCTCACGCACCGAAACACGGTGGTAGAGACGCTGCTTCGCACCAGTTTTCTGTGAGGCCGTGGTATCACTCCTGTTAGGCCAGCCCATCCATGCCCAAATGTTGCTCATCATCAGCAACCCACACTTGTCCACTGCTGGACATAGGTCTCCCCTAATGCACGCCACTGCTCCCGATTTTCGGCCACTCTCATCCTGCCCACACCAGCCAGCCTTCGAATGTCATCATCCCATCATAGTGCAGGGCGTCCTACACTACGCTTACCGAGTCGCGGTCTCCTCTCAAGGACTTTACGGCTCCAACGGCTGTCAGTTCTGCGGCTAATATGACCAGCCCACTGCCACTTCAGTTTGCTAATTCGGTGGGCTATGTCGGTGACTCTGGTTCTATGTCGGACGTTGCTCTCCTACGGTTTAAAGTTGTACTGCGGGAGGGGGGAGGGGGGTTGCGACACTTTGTGAACCGGACGAATTGCTCTTACCAACTAAGCTATTAAGGGCCTTAGTAAGTCGACAAGGTTCTCCAAGACCGTTGATGAATTTTTAAGTGCATTATTTACTCTCTATTTTACTGACAAGCGATAGTTTCCCGGGCTAATTATAGCTTGTCTGATATACTTCATAAAGCTTTTGCTATCATCAAAAGCCTTCTAGCTTCTTCACAAAAAGATTTTTATCAGTTTTAATGGGTTACCTTTTTAACCCCCGACGCAAAAACGACTGGGTGTTATAAAGTTGACGTGTCTGTGTGTGTGTGTGTCTGTGTGTCTGTCTATGGCATCGTAGCTCCCGAACAAATGAACCGATTTTGAACTGAACCTTATACCGTAACCATTTAACGAGTGCGACATAATTTCATTTTCCCTGAATCCATAGGTTATTTCTCTTTGTTAGCATCATTTTTCTCTCCGAAAAACCGATTCTATCACAATATAATGATGGCCAGTAGCAAGATATATATTTTTTTCTTGAATTGAATTTCGAGTGAGTTTTAATTATAGTTTAGAGTTTACATTTGATTGTACGTAATGCTCAGGTATAGAACATTTCCACACTGTTCTGGTGGTTTGGTTCTATGTGAACAGAAACGTGAGGCTACCAAAACAGTCATCATCATCGTCAACCCATTTAAGTCCCTACTGCTGGGGCACGGGCCTCCCTCAATCACATGAGGGGTAATTGCCATACTCACCACGCTTGGCAGACGGGTTGGCGGGGTGGCGATGATCATGCCAGCAGCTTTACCTTAGTCGCCTTTTACGACACCTCGGTAAGAGTGAGGGTGGCCTATTCTACTCTGCCGGGACCACACAGAATGTCCAAACAGTATGTCGAACATACAGTACGCGCTTTAGTACAATGAATATGGACATTATACAGGCCCTATTTCGATACTGCGAACACGCAAAGGGGAAATTCTCGCATTAAAGAGTACTCGATGTTGTCTAATCATGCGATCACAGTAGAGAAATATCAATGCAAACAAATGAGGATATTAAACCATGATGTAAAATTTTGGGGGTCTGGTAATTACAATGAAGTGACTGCAATCGCAACCCGTAGACAGGGGAACCAGACCAACTGAATCATTATTATCACGTTTTAGAAACTGAGGTGATTCGACTGTATATACATGCTGGCAAAGGGATGCTGATAAAAACCAATGATATCGGCAAAACAATGTTGTGTTCGGTTCATAGACATAAGGCAATCAGACAATCATATAAAACAAAACAATAATATATCAAAAGCAGTAAAAAGTATAAAAACATAAACAATTTTAAAGGAGCTGGTCCAGCCGTCAATCCTCAACAGAAACTAAGCGAAACATGTACTTACAACCTGTGCGGATAAAGAATGGGATCAGAAATGGCGGCGAATCTATTCACTTCTCGCTCGCACACTATTTGCGTCTATACTCGCACTCGTGGGGTGCGAGTATAGACGCAAATAGTGTGCGAGCGAGAAGTGAATAGATGCGCCGCCATTTCTGATCCCATTCTTTATCCGCACAGGTTGTACACGTTTGACGATGACGTAAAACATCGTGAGGACAAGTGTCCTCAGTGTCACCACCGGGCTAATTGTAAAAGTAAAGCACATAGATTCTTACCATCCAGAGATGCAGCCCTGAATTGGCTCTGTCGGATTCGATTTACGACCTGCCGTTAAGAAAGCGCACGTTCAAATGTAATTATAATGCTCTTTAAATATAACAGAAACAAATTTCGACACAAATCAAGTCATGATAACTTTGATTAAATCACGATTTAATTTAATATGATAACGTAACATTTTTCTGTTAGGCACAGCAAATTCAAAATTCAAAAAATGTATGAGAGGATATATTACAACATCTCATACATTTACCTGTTTCCGTACACTTGATTTTATTATTACCATCCAGAGATGCAGCACTGAATGAGCAGTTTTCCAGTAGGTATTTATAAATTTCCTAGTGATTCGCTAGATGGCGCAATCAGTCCCTGTAAATGTTAGGTGTGGTATGATATTTCATGTGGACCCTAATTTATGAGAAAATTGTTTTAGGTCTTTTACATTAAATATCTTAATACTTCGCAGTTAATATGTATTTTTAGTGCTATGCACATTTTAAATGACAGAGAGTGATTCAAAACGAAACTTTTCATTAACAAGTAAAATATATTGTATTTTACTTGTTTACTTTTTATCTCTATTTTCTTATGGGTAAAATAAAGTTAAATATGGCAGGACCGTAAATGTCATGATGATGGTTGGTTTATCAAATATTTCCTATCTATCATAGACAAAAAGGAACTTTTAATTGATAGTGAGAGTAGCGTCATCTGGTGTTGCTTTTAGAAACCACCCGAAAATACCTACTGGAAAACTGCTCATTGGATCTCTCGGATTCGATTTACGACCTGTAGTTAAGAAAGCGCACCTTCAAATATAATAATCATGCTCTTTAAATATAACAAAGAGAAATTTCGACACAAATCAAGTGATTATAACTTTGATTAAATCAAGATTTAAGTTAAGGATGATAACGTAACATTTCTCTATTAGGTACAGCAAATTTAGGAGATGATATATAAAAATAAAAGAACACTTACCTTGCTCTTCATTTATTTTTATACAAAATCTGGTACATTGACCTGATTCCCTGCACTTCATATTAGACAACAGAGGAATTACAAATATATTATTTGAATACATACCAGACACCTAACAACTGCGATTTCAAAAAGTATTTTCCATTACATGTAGAAGCGCAAGTATTGCCTCCCAGATCTATGAGCGTTGAATCCTTAAGATTATAATACACAAACACTAACTACTAATTAACACTATAGTTATATAGTTACTGAACCTGTGATTTGAGTACTAGGTACCGTTTGTATAATGATACAAGTCCCACATAGTAAACACACAAAGAAAGCCTGAGTAATGAAATGCCACTCATAGGTATTTATTCTGCTTTGAGAACAGATGAAAGGTGAAAATGGGGCATATCATGCTGGCTTGTATCTACATATAGATTACCATTGTGTTCAAATGGATATTGGATATTTATTTTATGTTAACACAAGTCGACGACAATGTTGCTCTTTTGTTATTTATTCTATATTCAACAAGCCTTGTTTTGGCATTCGCAAAATTCGTATGTAATACGATTGCTGACTTTGGCGAAATATTTTCGTCACTGGAATTATTTACATTGAGAACATATTCGTTTCTAGGAAGAATATTAACAATTTCTTCACACGGATGTTTTTGCAGAGTGGGGATCGAACCCATGACCTTATGCCATTTGAGACAGAGTGTGGTCATGAGTCATCAAATGAGCCATTCGGGCTAACTTTCCCTTTACAACGCGGAGCAGTCTGTTAGCTTAACATTGACCGGATGGACCTTGCCTCTTACGCCAAAGGTCTTGGGTTCGATCCCCACCCTGGACAAACATTCGTGCGATGAACACTTGTGTTTGTTCAGTGTATATATATGTATATATTTGTGTTCCTCTGTTGCCTGATATCTGTAACACAAGTGCTTAAGCTACTTAGTACGGAATCAGGACAATGTATGAGATGTTGTGAGAATTATTATTATTATTAATATAGAAAAAAAAAACTTAATCTAACATAAGTACGGACCTTGAATCTAAATTTTATTTTTGATATAAAAATGCGCTATTATTCGAAATAAATATATTCACATTATTTTTATATGAAATGTTTTGTTCCCATGTTTCATACAAATTTCCAATATTTTTTTACAATAAAAGCTGACATGTAACAAATACGTTATGTCGGACATTGTTGAAATCCGCCCAAAATGCTTTGTGAATACATTATACGATTATTGTAATTTTAATGGAAACGTAAAATTACGGAATTAATAACGGCCGGGGTAAACGAGTTCTTTAGCAGAGATCTAGTCAAGGTTGGCAGCGCACTTATGACTCAACTGGTGTTGGTGATGTCTATGGGCAACGGCGATCGCTTGCCATAGGACATCCGTCTGCTTGTCTGCCACCTATGACAAAAAATAAACTTTTGCTGAATAATGATACTGAAAGGCTATGTCGGGAATATCCAGAAGTAACTATGAGTATCTACCAAAACTTTATTTTTAACTACATATAAGTAAACATCTCGTTTGTAACTCTGTCCTGCCAGGTTATATGCAAGATGTTTCTCACGCAGCGCATAATGAAAAGTATTGAGTCGACGTTCCTGTTTTGCATAGTGATGTCCAGGTTTCAGCTCCGTACAAGAGTATGCTTAAAACGCAAGTTTGATAAACAATCATCTTGGTTTTTGTGGTCAGGTGTTTATTGTTCCATACCCTTATACTAAACTTTCCGAACATGGTCGAGGCCTTGCCAATACGCGTATCAATCTCAGCATCTAGCGTGAGATTGTTTGACACAGTCGACCCCAGGTAGCAAAACTTGTCGACTATGCTCAAGGGAACACCGTCAAGCATGATGTGTGGTGCTTCTGCGCCTTAAGCTAGCACTACGGTTTTTTTGGCATTGATGGATATAGAGAATAGAGTACAAGCATGGGAAAACTTGTCTACAATTTGTTGAAGCTCACCATGAGAATTAGCAACGAACGCTGCATCGTCAGCAAACAGAAGGCTATCGACGAATAAGTCATCGCGGTTACGCATAGACTTAAGAAGCGAGATATTGTACAGCTTTCCGTCAGCCCTCGTGTGCAGGTGGATACCCTGTTGGTCATCGCCGAAAGCCACCTTAAACAGCAAAGAAAAGAAAATACCAAACAGGGTAGGAGCCAACACGCAGCCTTGGCGAACACCTCTACGCATCTCAAACAGCTCGGATGTATTGCCGTTAAAAACAACAGATCCTTTCATGTCCATATGGAAGGATTTAACGAGACTTAGAAGTTTCGGAGGGCACCCGATGTTTAAAAGTGCAGTATAAAGGCACTGCTCTGCTAACGGTGTCGAAGGCTTTGTTAAGGTCTACGAACGCCACAAACAGAGGTGTTCTCTGCTCTCTACACTTTTCTTTAAGTTGGCGAAGTGTAAAGATCATATCCGTTGTGGAACGTCGGGCGCGGAATCCACATTGTGATTCGGGATATACACGATCAGCTTGTTTCTGGAGTCTTAATAAGACCAACCGAGCAAATAGTTTACCCACTATACTTAAAAGGGATATCCCACGATAACAGTTACAGTCACCGCGGTTCACACGAGCGAGTTCTAGAAATTGCGCAGCTACCTAGTTTTACCGCCCTGCTAAAGCAGAGACGTTTGCGGTGGCTAGGGCATGTGCACAGGATGGAACTTTCGCGTCTACCGCGGCGTGTTCTGCTCGGCGCTGTAGCAAATGCTAAAAGAGGGGTCGGAAGACCTATGCTGCGCTTCAAAGATTACGCTTAGCGGGACATGGCTGCGTTTAACATCGACCATCAAAGCTGGGAGAAGCTTGCTGTGGATAGGGACGAATGGCGAAAGCGTGTGTTCGATGGGCGTAAAACACACGATGATGCCTGGTTCTCTAATCACGCCTACAAATCGCAAAAACGACACCTAAGCATGCATCAGCCAGTCTTCAATTCCACCTTCTCTTGTAGAGCGTGCGGTAAATTATGCCGCTCCCGTATCGGCTTATATAGCCACGAAAAGTCTTGCCTCAGATTGATTAAATCGTCTGTCACAGACGTATGAGGCCAATGATGATAAGTAAACAGATGAAGTACGATTGTTGATAACTTTGATTGCACATTAATTATAACGGACATTATTAATACCTGTTTATATACAAGCTCCCCGCAGTTGAATTCTTACATCGAACCAACCCACATCTTGCATCGACCATCGATTGTCATTCCATCCCCATCATCTCGATGGATGGTGGTCTAATACTGTGCGTTTCTCGCGGAACTTTCTACCACGTACTTCAGTTCTGTGGAACGGTTTGGCTGCAGGAGTATTTCCCGATGGCTATGACTCAGGGATCTTCAAGAGCAGAGCGTACTCTTTTATAAAACAGTGGCCTGCCCTTACTTCGTTAACGGGACATAATTTTTCAAAACCTGGTCAATTCAATTCAATTCAATTCAGTTTATTCACTCGAAACACTTTTTTTCCTTTCTTAGCAGGAGTTCAAAAAAGTACATAATATTCATCTATTGAAATACAATAAAAGTGTGTTTAAATTAAATTTGCATAAAAAGCCCTAATACCTATACCTAAATATTTTCACGACTCTTAGCGTTTTGTCCCGGTTGCGTCCCAAGCCCTGGGGCCCGTGGTTTGCTTCGACTCCTCTACTGCGCGCGATCTTGTGCATTCATTGTAGCTAATTTATGGGCACGCATGTCACACCTTACGACGTCAAGCCTATAGCTTTAAAAATGACAAATCTTGCAAACGACGTTTTGCCCCCGTTTATCCTTTTAGGGGTTGAACAACAGAAAAATGCTGAAAGTACTGGAATTTATATCGCATAAGCACTTCAAATACAAGGAGTATGTATTCGAGTTTGTGTAATAATATTTTATATAACCCCCGACAGCGGCCATCTTGGATTTGAAATTTGTCACAATAAATATATTCTGCTACTCAAGCCCTTTATATGATACCCATACCTATTGTAGGAGTTGTGTTAAAACACATACAAAACATACAATCTATATCTTTGTGACGGCGGCCATCTTGGATCGATTTTCATCCAACATAGCTAAGAACACTCCCCCTTATTCATCTTTCAAACAAAAAAAAAAACAAAATCAAAAATCGGCTCATTTGTTCGGGAGCTACGATGCCCTAGACAGACACACAGACACACACACATACACACACACAGACACGTCAAACTTATAACACCCCGTCGTTTTTGCGTCGGAGGTTAAAAACGCACGGCCGTCTGGCCAAACTCAGGTATAGAAAAGGGTCGACTTGGTCGGAAATGTTGGCTCGAGATAACGCATCGTGTTTCAAATGGTATCTACTATGGAAGATGTTGGGTTGTCTACTTTACTTACTTAGGCACAAGAGATACAGATTACTTCAAGTATCATGATGGACAAAATTGAGGGAAAGAAAGAGGATGTTAGTTGTGGCTACGGATTTTAACTGCGGAAGTGGACTTGTCTCTCTACGATACCATATTTTTCATCGGAATTCGAATCATAAGATGAAGCCCATAAGGATGTAACCAGGCCTATCAATTGATCGTCGATTCATGGTGAAAACAATTAGTTGACGTCGATTCATAACTTCTACCAGACACTCATTGACTGATGGAATCAATCAGTTGGTTAGTCGTTCGAACATTATCTGTCGATCAATTAAAGCTACGAGACCAGTCGATCGACATTCATCGATGCCTTGGATCGAAGATCATTCGATTGATCTGTTAACACTCTAAGATGGTCGTGAATGAATGAATGAATGTACTCTGTCGCACACAATCATATCTAGCCACTTATATGAAACTAGATATCAAAGGAGTAATGATACAATGTAGGCCGACTTATCACTATATCGATCCACTTCACGTAACCTTAAGGTAAAACACTAGAATAAATAATCGATTAATACAATACAATAAAATTAGGCAGAAACGTGGATCATACGAACATAGTTACATACATAGTACATACCTAGCATTTAAGTTTTGTATGTTGTGCAATAAAGAGTATCTATCTATATTTTTTTAATATGGCTCTATCCGAAGATAATTTTCCAATGTCAAGTAACTTATTGACAGTGATTAGATTTAGGTGTGCAATTTTTGACGAAATCTTAACGAGGACACGCCAACGGCTCTTAATAATAGATGAAAATTTTGATAAGAGTTGCACAAACTAAATGTAACTTTTTACTTACAAAGTTCTTTATTTATTTTTTTATTTCTGATAAGAGAAAAATTATTTTACACGTATAGACCATTTCCGAAATCTCGCAATCCCATGTGCGTATCCATACTAATGTAATGTATGAGGACGTTGACCTTAATTGCACTACCCTTTCCGATACTTTTTGTCGATCTATGGATTTAGCGGATATCACTCTAAAAGCAATCGCGGGTTTTAAGACTCTATTAGGTCCAAACAAGACAACCAGACAACTCACTCGACACACAATAGCAGTGTTAAAAACGATAGAATCCAACGATTCGTATTACGATCACTTTTCGGCACTTCACTGTACAAATAAATACCATATTTGTACACTGAAAACCACTAGACACTAATTTAAAACCTATGAGTTGCATCAGCCCATGTACCGGCAGGCCTCTGCCGGCGGGATTTAGGAACGTATGTGCGGTATTTGTAAATGACAGACAATGTAAAATTGTATAAAAATAATTATTTAATAAAATTGTATAAAAAAAAAAGAATAAAGTTTTCTTCGCGCCATAAAAATGAACAAAAGAGGCTTCACGCATCGAGGTTTTAGTCCTCGACAGCCCACGTGGCTTGTTTTAGCTTTACCCGCCGAATTATCTATCTATCTATAGTAGTATTTCTATATATTTCATTTTATTATTATAATTTCGTTAGAAATAAGGATTTTTTCATTTTCATTTTCATAGATTGCTAATATAACCCTTCCTTTTTGGCTTTTCCGTAGTCGAGTAAAAAAGGGGTAGGACTGGATTCGTGGCTTTAGCTTAGGAACTTGCGCCAAGACTAAGTTCCTCTGTTACTTCCACACATAATGCTAATGGGTGCCAGACCATCTCAACGCCATTAGGAACTGAAGCGAGATCATTTCCCCGAACTGCTCGCTCGTCGGTTAATTTAATCACCGGCCCGTTATAAGCTCCTTTAATTATTAATTAACAGATTTCCCTCTTGCTCCCTAATATCGTGATTACAGTAATGCGAGTTAAATGTAGCTGTCTGGCAATGTTATTACCAATTTGGTAATGTAGCTTAGGTTTGTATGTCATATAGCTGGGACTGTAAGATGTTGTTCGTTCCTTATATCTTATATTTATATCTTTCTTTCGAGTCTGTAGATCCTTGAACAATACAGTCTATATTACACGCTAAGGTATGAGGCGCATCTTTTTGGTGTAGGGTGCGGTAAAAGTCTTCCGCTCCGGGCGTCCGACTCTCACGCTCACTGATTCAATATTTTCAAAAAAAGACCTCCCCCTGAGTGCCGATACCTAAAGTAGGATTATTACCGATCCACTCCATGAGGAATAAGGAGGGTTTAATCCTTTAAAATAGCTCAACATAGCTCATCAATATTTGATAGGGAAGGTGGATTTACCTACTTATACAGGGTGCAACTGTGAAAATGTAAATCCCTTTGACCACATAATAGTCATATAATAATAATGTCCTCCAAACCGATAATTCGGGCATCTCAGAGATCGACCATCACCGCATGTCATATTTATTTATTTATTTATTAATAGGCACAACTACAGAATACAATTTAAAGTACATGCTACACAATTACAAGCCAAGTTTCATATTAAAACTGTATCCCGATAAGGGTTGCGCACAGCATTTACTTTTATATAAATCTAAATAAGAAAAAAAAGGATACTCAAACATGCACACATAACTGCTGTTTTACAATTTTAATAAAAGAGTTTAGGTTCTGCGAAAATATGTCTAAACTGCTACTATTAGCATTATATGATCTACACATTCGAAATAGCGGATCATTGTATGTCACATTATTGCCACAACATGGCTCAAAAAATAATTTACATTTTCTCTTACTACCAGTTGTTTTAAAAAGTACATGGCTCAACAACTCCCCAGCATCCCACTGATTATTCAAAATTTTGAACAATATTGATAAGTCCTGAACTTTACGTCTAGATTCCAAAGTACTAATTTTAAAATACTCCAGTCTGGATTCATATGTAGATAATTTACGTCTCATGCCTAATTTTGAACTCAAATAACGTAGAAAACGTCTTTGTACGGCCTCTAATCTATCTGTATGAGTAGCGTATTGAGGATACCAAATAACAGAATTGTACTCCAAAACACTTCTTACCAGACCAAAATACAATATCAACATGCTTTCCGGTTTGCGAAACGGTTTTGCAGTTCTGAAAATGAAGCCAATAGTCTTATTGACTTTAGATATTATGCTTTCATAATGATGTGTGTAACTTATTTTAGAATCCAACCATACTCCAAGATCTTTGACCAGATTCTGGCGGTTTAAAATAATATTATTAATTTTGTAGGGATATTTAATTGTCGATTTTTTCTTGGTGAAAGTTATGAGGCAGCACTTTGCAACATTCAACGACATGCCATTGTTCATGCACCAATTATGAACTTTGTCAATATTACTTTGCAAAGATCTTGCATCATCAATACTCATTACTTCATTATATATTTTGATATCATCAGCATAGGCAATACATTTACACGTTATTGATTCTATTAGGTCATTAATATACATTACAAATAGTAGAGGCCCTAAATTGGAGCCCTGCGGAATCCCAGATGTAGATTGATATGGAAAGGAATCATAGCCATGTACCGCTACTAGTTGTGTTCGACGAGATAGATAGGAAGTCAGCCAGCGCAATAGAACACCATGGATACCAAGATGATGCGCTTTATGACAAAGTATTCCATGGTCGACCTTATCAAATGCCTTGGCGAAATCTGTGTACAGTGAATCTATTTGTACATGCTTGTTGAAGGCCATATTTAAATCATGAACATAAGACAAAAGGTTGGTGGTAGTGGAACGTCCAGCTACAAAACCATGCTGCCGATTACTTAATACTGGTTTTAAATGGTGATACATATATTTATAAATAAGACTTTCAAAGACTTTAGCAAGACAACTAAGTATACTTATTGGCCTAAAATTTTTTACATCCATTTTGTTCCCTGATTTGTGTATCGGCACTATTTTGGTAATTTTCCACAGTTCTGGAAAATAACCACTTTTCATGCTAGAATTGTACACGTGACATAATGGTTTCGTCAAAGCCTCACTACAATTTTTTACAAATATTGGCGGTATTCCGTCGGGCCCAGCCCCCTTTGTAACATCTACAGATTCAAGAGCTATTTTTATATCTTTTTCCGTTAATATTATAGAAGATATAGATGTAGTGAACTCAGGAAAATTTGGTTTATAAGCATTTGTAGAAGGTTCATTATAAACAGAAGAGAAATGTCTCGCAAACAGGTTTGCTATATCCTTACCATTATAAGCGTAATCAGAATTATAGTACATTTGGTTTGGCAAACTATTAGTTGCCTTTTTTGATTTCGTGTATCTCCAAAAAGTTTTTACATCTGTTTTAATGCCATTCTCTATTCTTTCCAGATATGCTCTATAACACTTATCAAATTCAGTTTTGGCCCTAGATCTAAGCATAGAAAAAGTGTCGAAGTCACGTGGATTGGCATATTTTTTATATTTGGCGTGATATTTATTTTTTTCTTTCAATAGTTTTACTAAAGGACGAGAGAACCACGACGGTCAAGAGTTACATATCTTAATTTTTGGAGTATATTTTTCAATTATGTCCCATACGTGGTTATAAAATACCTCTAAGAACCTATCACAATCCAAATGAACGTGTTTCTCCCAATCCACTTTATCTAGGTCAGCATTACAGGCATGGAAATTTGCTTTATGAAAACAGTATTTATCACCAGGGAATTCTTTTAACAATTTTTGTTTACTAATGGATACAGTGATTTCAAGAGGTGGGTGATATACGTCAACGCGACTTAACGGTTGAGCCTCGTTGACAATACATGGAGTCTGGGAGTGGCTTAATACAAGATCCAATATTCTGTTCTGAGAATTAAGAATAAAATTAGATTGAGTCAAATCTGATCTTGCTATAAAATCACGCAAGGTGCATATTTTTGAATTAGTAGAAGTAACAGGACCTTCACAAGACCAGTCTATCTCAGGAAGATTAAAATCACCAATTATGATTGTTTTTTCTGATGTCGACTGAATAATGCTTTCAAAACTATCTAACAACTCCATGAATTGCTCATTTTGAATATATGATGGTAAATAAACAGCACATAAGTTTAAAGTAGTATGCTTCATCTGCACACTTACCCAAACATTTTCCAAAGGCGTGTGACACCGTAACTTCTCAGCACATACCAAGGACTTTTTAACTGCAATAAGCACACCACCGCCATGTGATTTGTTATACTTTTTCATAAAATCGGCGGATCGGTCCTTACGAAAAACGGTATACCTATCATCAATTATTTCAGAGGAAGCTACAGATTCATTCAACCATGTCTCACACAAACATATTACATCATAATTATTTGCCAATATTGATCCATATATATCTGATGTTTTAGATTTAGTACCTCTTATATTTTGAAAATAAACAGATAATTTGTCTTCCATTTAAAATTTAAAAATGACTAAGATAGTATTAAAAAAAAATAGAGTAACATTTATTTTAGCGAGTCCAACACCTTTTCACACTTAACATGAACAAACGGCGATGATTCATTTTTACGTACGAATATACGACCGTTACGCACCCACACGAATTTATAGGCCAACTGTTTAGCCTTAGCTCGAGCGGCAGCATGCAGCGATTTGTTGGCTGGGGACAGATGCTCAGAAACGTAGATAGGTACAGTTGGTCCGCTGAAATCCAGTAAAGATGATCCAAGTTTATTTTTCGGATTGGACTTATTATAGCGTGAGACAGCCGAGTAGAACTCATCGCGACATCTCACGCTTCTGAGTTGGACAACAATGGCTCGCGGAGTATTGCTTTCTTTGTTTTTGTGAGCAACTCTCGTGCAATTCAAAATATCAGTATCTTTCAACTTTAGCGCTGCCACATTAGCGATTTTGTTAACAATGGTTATAATATTTTCATTTTTGTGCTCCGGGACTCCTTGGATCTCAATGTTACTGTTCCTTAAGTATTGTTCCATTGAGTCTAAGCGCTCTGTCATAAGAGATACTGTTGATCTCAGTTGTTCACATTCATTTTGCATATTTTTATAGTCAATCATTATTGTGCTCGTGGATTTAATCAATTCATCGTATTGATTACTAATGTATTGTACCGAATTATGTAATTCATGCAACTTTTCATTGATAGGAGACATTTCCGAACGAATGGCGGCTTTGATTTCGGTTTTTATCAAATTAGTGAGGTCACTATCCAAGCATAAATTTTTATTGCGGCTTCTATAAGTTATGCAATCAATTGGAGAGTCTTCCAACACTTGGCCAGGGGAAATACTATCATTGCGCACCGGTGTATTAGTTTTGTCACCAATTTTAGGTTTTTTATTAACACATTCCGGACAAATCCAGGATTGTTTACGTTCACTTCCTGCACCATAAAAGCTGTCCTGCACCATAAAAAATATTATAGTGCACAAGTGTTTGCGCAGACACAAGTGAACTCTCTATTCCCTTACCCTCATATTTCGATGGGACACCACTGTGACACGACCGAAGAGGAAACAGGCGCAAGAACAACAGCTTAACGTGCTCTCCGAGGCACGGGGGTACAAGACCGCTAATTTCCAGACCCAGAGAATTTCATAACAGAAACACTCAGGTACAAATTTTCGCCCGACCCGGGGATCGAACCCGGGACCCCAAGCGCAGCCGTCGCTTTAAAGTGCGACCCACTAACCACTGCGCCACCGAGGCAGTATATACCTATATAGTCAATATAAATAGAATAGTTATATATATAGTTGCAAAGAAACGTGTGAATTTAGTCGTGCTTATTTGAAAGCCTATTGGCATTGAAATAACCTAGCTTTAGTGATCTGGGTTCGAAACTGCCTAAATTATGGTGTACGGCCATACTAAAGGCCTAATGCTAAAGTTATAAGATAATGTAAGCGGGTGGAGGAACAGATGACGGCCGAAAAAGAGATGTATGGAAGAATGACATGATGGAAAAAGGGGTGGATGATTCGATGACGAATGACAAGGTCGTATGGGAAAGGAAAACATAGTGAGCCGACCCCAGATAACCTGGGAAAAGGGCAGGAGGATGATGACTAAAGTTTGAGAGTGACATGCCCAGATCGTGGCATTGGAGAGCGACCTGGACGAAAGCCTGGGGATTTCCCTCGGCTTGGCAGTTGAGGCGCGCGACGCGGCTAAGCTCGTTAATATCAATGGCCGCAAATAATCTAGAAACTATTAGAAAGATTGCAATCAGCCATTATTGTAGAAGACGACGACGCCTGTGAAGGCGAGAATGCCGCAGTACTACTCGGGCGAGTAGCCAGCCTCACAGGCGGAGGTGGCGGCAGCCCTTGAGTGGTGCTGGTGGTGGCCTCTTCCCGAGTGGGATTCGGGGGTGCGGAAATAGAAGTTTTTGCCTGCGTAGTTCAAAAAGTCGTAAATCAAATATTCTTCCGAATGGTTGATAGTATACGTGGTTGGCCGTGTGGTCCCCGGCAGAGAAGAATAGGCCACCCTCACTCTTAGCGAGGTGTCGTAAAAGGTGACTAAGGTAAAGCTGCTGGCATGACCAATAGCACCCAGAGAAGGAAAACTCTGCATTTATATCAAAACCCTCGCCAACCCGTCTGCCAAGCGTGGTGAGTATGGCAATTACCCCTCATGTGATTGAGGGAGGCCCGTGCCCCAGCAGTGGGGACATAAATGGGCTGACGATGATACGTGGTTAAAAGGATGTAAATGTTCAGAGATACAGCCTGTTTAGGATAAACTATATGCCCTCATACTGAGCCTACTACAGACGTACAGAATCATTTATAACATCTGATAGCTGGATTTTCCTAGAGCTAACATTAATCTTGGCAGTATGTGATATGAAATAAATTCCGTGAGAATAGTATTTTTTTCATATCCTAAAATGTAACTTGCAAGCGTTTACCTAATAAAGAAGTCCAAAACTTAATAAAAATAAATTTACTATTTGATGAGCTTTGTGATGTTTGTGTCTCTGCATTTTATCTCGAGTTTTATTATTTTCTAGCTAGGTACACAAAAAGGGTGTTTTGTATATGAACTACAAAAACCGCTTTAACATACTTATCTGACACCCATTGTTCTGATTTCAGTGTTCATAATACCGCATAATTAAGTTCACAAAATTGTTTACTTTGCTTCTTTTTACCTTATATTAAATAATTCACTCGTGCTGTTCTTTAATAGCTCCTAATAAATAGTTAGGATTTACTACAACACGCTCGAAATCGAGTTATCTACCCCTAGGGGTTTAAGCCTACTTCTCACGCTATCCGCATATTATCGCAACATACTGTATCTTTATTTCATTAGGATACCGCTACACGACACCTAATAAATATTACAGTATTGAGATCCACCCTAGCAGAAACTTATGGTCAAACCTGTTAACATGATATGTTTAGTATTTATAAGGATGATAATATGAGGAGGACCATTTCGGGCGCGTAAACCCGAGGGGGGGGGGAGGGGGAGTAGACCCAGTAAACCCACCCGTTTACTGGTTGGCAGCATACTTGTGACTCCACTGGTGCTACGGATGTTTATGGGCGGCGGCAATCACTTACCAACAGGTGATCCGTCTGCTCGTCTGCCACCTATAACATAATAAAGTGGTGTTTAAAGGTTGGCAGCACACTTGTAACTCCACTGGTGTTACGGACGTCTATGGGCGGGGGCAATCGCTTAGCTTCAGGCGATCCGCCTGCTCATCAAACACCTATTTTTTACCACCACATAAAAATATATAATATATAACGTATAACGCTATGTCATAGCGCGCTATTTATCCGCTAGCGGCACATTTAATAAACCAACTGAATACTGTGTAGGTACGCTACGAGATCTAGCGTGCTACGAAATGTAGCTTGCTACGTAATTTGACGTGCTACGACATTTAGCTGTCCGCTAACTCGCTTTACATATGTAACACAAATAATAACGTATTTCATTACGCGCTAATTTATACCGTGTAGTGCATAGAATGCTATAATCGATCATTTTATTATCTTTAGAGTTGACCTTTGCGAGTAACTAAGTTATGCCACTGGCATTCATTACACTGGGACTAAAATAATCTTATAACGGATGTTTAGGAAATGTAACTCTTATTTCCGAGGTATAAGGTGCAATAAAAGTGCCAGAGAGGCCGTAAAACCATGATTAACGTTCATAAGACTCACTACTCACTCGGCACATGCCCATCATAACTTAGTTCATTAAATGTGGGGTGTTTGTCGTGCGGGGTGCTTTTTATTTGAATTTACTGAGTTCTGAGTGGCTTTGTAGGTGCGTCGTAGTCGTAGTGAGGCACTTATGGAATCGTTTTAAAGGGTCATTCTATGGTTAGTTGATTACTCCGACCTGTTGTATTTTGAGTTTGAGTTTATTTCAACTAACTGTAGAATAAGGTTAAACTTAAAAAAAGGGAACGCGGGTGTCATTAAATTTTAAAGTTTAACCGTAGAATGACCCTAAAGTTATAAAGAGTGGGATAATATTAATTTTACAATCGCGCGTCGTGGAAAACAAGCGTGCGGCTCTCCTGATGGTAAGCGATTACCGCAGCCTATAGTATAGCCATGTTACCATGACTTTTTTTTTGTGTTAGCAAATTTTCTCCGTGGTTTTTACGATTGTCACAAATATTGTGACATTGTTTGTCTATTTTAAGTTCATTTTTAAAACGTATCCAAGATTATTCAGAGCCTAAGAGTAAAAACAAAAAATATATATATGTGTGTGAGGTTATGAGTGGAAGAAAAAAATCTAACTTTTTTAGATTGAAGGATATAAAGTTAAGTGAAATAATGAAAGTCATATGAAAGCTAATTTAACAAGCTGTAAATAAAGGTTTGTCTCGTTAATATCCAACGTGTAATTTAGGAATCTCCATTCTAGACTTAGGTATAAAAAATCTCCGAGGACGCTGATGACGCAATTAGAAACTAGGCGTTTGTAATTTATTTAGCTTTCGGTAAACATCAATTCCATGTGTAATTTTGAATGATTAAAGATGCCCCGTGTTCACAGGTACCATGTCACGCCCTGGGGAGGAACATGAAGAGAGCCTCTTAGAAGGTGTGCTTGTCCCCTCCCCACTCAGGCGTTGAGGAACGTCGCAGGTGGTTTTGGTGGGTATGACTCTGGATAGCTTCTCGTCAGGAGAAGCTTGCCACACGGAGAGCCCCACATGACCCGTCCGCCCCCCGGTAGACGGGTATGCATAAACACGTCGGCCCATTGCACCTGGGGCCGGCAGCATTTCCCCTGTGACCACAAAAAAAAATGGTATCATGACACGCTCCTCTCAAAAGGGGAAAGTCCTGGATGTGGTATGCCTGGCTTGTACAGAGAACTGGTACAGTGGCTAGTGGCTTACCGGTTAGTCACTGAGTTTATCGGTAAAACAATTTCAATGTCAGCTTGGAGTCTGGAAGTTGGTGACCATGTCCCCGTGTGCCGTGGAAAGCACGTTCCATTAGTCCTGCATCCGATTCCTGTCCAGTTGTGAAACATTGGTGTCCATTCGGAACAGGTAAGGGAATAGAGCTGTTTGTTTTGTAGGCTTGATTGCGTAGGTTAAATGATGGTACACTTTATTAATCCCAAAGAACTCGTGGCACACCCAATATCATCATTTCCATCTCCGTCTCATCTTAGCGTGTAATTCCCAGTTGGGTCCAAAGCTTTCGCTCTAGAGCCCGAGGTACGCTTGGATCATGATTCCTGATTTGGCGAGTCTGGCAATTACAATGAAGCGACTGCCGTCGTCGCCATCTGGTCCCCGGCAGAGTAGATCGCCGTGTGGTCCCCGGCAGAGTAGAATAGGCCACCCTCACTCTTGCCGAGGTGTCGTAAAAGGCCACTAAGGTAAAGCTGCTGGCATGGTTATCAGCACCCAGAGAAGAAAAACTCTGCATTTATATCAAAACCCTCGCCAACCCGTCTGCCAAGCGTGGTGAGTATGGCAATTAACCCTTATGTGATTTAGGGAGGCCCGTGCCCCAGCAGTGGGGACTTAAATGGGCTGACGATGATGATGATGATGATGACTGCCGTCTGACCTTCTCAACCCTTTACCCCTGTTAAAGGGTTGCAAAGGTCAGACAAACAATCATCCAGACAAACACAATCATCGTTACACGTTTCAGAAATTATCCGAAAATCTCTCTTAAGTCATCCTGCGGAAGCTGCACTGAAGTAACTCGCACTTTTTGGGCGTTATATACGAGTAACTCGCACGAGCGAGCAAGAAAGTAGCTCGGTAACTTTCTACTGGCTAGGCAGTAGCTCGCAATGTGCAAACCAGTCTTAAGGACGAGTAAGTTTAGGTTGAATTAAAATAAGCTCATCAATATGAGGATATAAACCACTCACATCATTAGCCACTGGCCTAGATAGTCTATAAATACTAAGCTATGTTACGAATAAAGATGAGGGTTAATTATTCTGCTCTCCAAAGAGATACAGAACACTCAATCGGTTACGTCACGTCTGACGTCTCTGAGATTAATTGGGAAGGTGTGTGAGCCTAATGTAACGTAATTAATTACCTGGTTGATTCAAAGAAAATCAATCATGGCGAAACATTGACAGATTTACTTTACGTGCTTGATTTAAGGCTAATATAGATCACTTCTTGTAAGTTATATGTAGGTTGAGGATTGAGAGGTTTGTGGGCACAAATGAGTGTTCTGGTTAAAAATAATGTTTTTTTCTTCTCTTAACAAAAAATAGCCTGACGTACCTACTTACAAGTAATTTAAATTAATTTAATATTATGACATTTAATTAATATTAATTTTATTTATAACGCCCTGTTGGTCTAGTGGTTTAAGTACCGGGCCGTGATCTCGGGGTCCTGGGTTCGATTCCCGGGTCGAGCGAAAAGTATGTTGCGAATTTTTCGAACATAGCTGGGGTTTGTGATCACCAATCCGCATTTGGCAAGCGTGGTGATTAAGCCTAATCCCATCATAGTAGCGATAACTTGAATTCTATGATGGAGGCCTTTGCCCTGCAGTGGGACAGTTTATAAGCTGATACTAGCTACTAGCTAATTTTATTTATATATTGTTTGTAATAATCCAATTCTAATTGTTATTATCATATCACATGTTAATTCATTCTTAATTCTAAATTTTCCATGCCAAACGACTGAATGTGAAGGAGCAATGTACAATTTTAAGATCTATTATTACTCATATTATGCAATAATTTATTGATCAATCGAATTTATTTTATACATTAAGTATAGATAAATAAACCCCTCCCCCCTAATCTATGCGTGTGGTTCCCAGTTGCGCCCAAAGCTGTTCTTCAGAGCCCGGGGTACGTTTGGACCATTAACCTTGTGGCTCAATTCAAAGCCGTCCCTAAGAGAACGAGAATATACCTGTCGCATCCAAACAAAGGAGACACATAGCGCGTGTAAAAGAGGAAACTCCGATTCGGTCATCGTAACGTCTGCTTTAAATTAGGCCCTCAGGATTCGGGAAGTCTGGCAATTCTTGTATTAACTTGATTAAAAATTACTTTTGTTTAGATCCATGGTTTACATGAAATTGATGAATAATTTTGACCCTTTGAAAATATTTTTTTTAGCTTGTTTTACACTTCCATAGTCACTAATATTTAGAATAATTTGTAAAGAGATTTCTGCCATGTAACTTTAACATAACGAAACATAAAAAACTGACATGTATTGGTGAAGTACCCTGTAATTTAGTTACCATTTAGGAGTGATGCCACGGCCTCACAGAAAACCGGCGTGAAGCAGCACTGTGCTGTGTTTCGCTGCGCGAGTGAGGGTACCGGAGGCCCAATACGGGGGATAGGGGGGGTTTAAAGGTTGGCAGCGCACTTGTGACTCCACTGGTGTCGCGGGTGTCCATTGGCGGCGGCAATTGCTTACCATCAGGTGATCCGTCTGTTCGTCTGCCTACCTATTTACATTAAAAAAAAGAAATTAGTTTTTTAGCGAACGTAATTTCCTTATTTTTTTAAGGTATAGGGGGCAGACGAGCAAAAATATCACCTGATGGTAAGTGATTACCATCGCCCATGACCACCTGCAACTTCACATCACATCACGTCACAAGGGTTTATTCCCGCTGTCCACCCTCTGATTGTCCACCCCGGGTGGACAGTGAAACAATTGTTAAAAAAAATCCCGCTGTCCACCCCCTCTTTCAACCAAGAAGGGGATAGCGGGAATAAACCGTCACAAGTGCGCTGCCGGCCTTTTAATAAAGCAGTACACTCTTTTCTCAAAGGTTTGCTCACCGCTGAAATTCAACTGAAAACTGATTCATATAAAAATGCAGATGATTGTGCTATAAATTCTCATTATGTCTTTGTAAATGACTCTTAAATTAATTCGAGCTCGTAAAATAAATTTCAGAGACCCAAGTTCCAGTGTTTTTAATAAGAATTTGGGAAAAGACATAATCAAATGAAATTTCTTTACAAGTAGGTAGGTAAGGTATTGCTAGAAAGATTTTGTAAGATGAATACTTGAGACATTGTGTTATGAATGTTTATTCAGTGTCTGGGTGCACTTTATTTACTTTTTCTGTGAAAGATGGTAGACCAGCAGACGAATCGCCAGATGGTAAGCGATTTCCACCGCCCATTGGCACAGACAACATCCACCTTTACGGTGAAGAGGAGAAGAACGGTTTGCAACATCAAACTTTTTAGGTAAGTAACACGACTATAGGTGTTGAAAAAAATATCCAATATACTTAAGGATATTGTCTAGAAAATTTGATAATTATTTATATGTTAGAATCAATAGATTTTGAGATTTTCGCGTTGCATTGTAACTATAATTTATCGATTTAACGTCCAGCCAAATAAGTGAGTACACAATGTTGTATCACATAATAAATATCGTGTTAATTCCCGTCTTGATAAATTGTATGAGAATCTACTTTACTCAATAAAAACACAACTATAGGTGTGGAAAAAAATATCCAAACACAATCTACCACTTTGGGAGCGTCTCTTGCGCAAGGTATTGTGTTTAGAAAAAAATGATGTTTAAAACATCAACATCATTTTTAAAGACCTATCCATAGATACCCCATACGTATAGGTTTACGGAAAAAAAAAATTGAGATTCAGTTTCAAGTATGGAGACCCCCCAATTTATTTTATTTTTTCCAATTTTTGTGTAAAAATCATAATGTGTTTAACAAAATACATCTATTTACCAAGTTTCAATAGTATATTCTTATAGTTTCGGAGAAAAGTGGCTGTGACATACGGACGGACGGACAGACGGACAGACATGACGAATCTATAAGGGTTCCGTTTTTTGCCATTTGGCTACGGAACCGTGTGAAAAACCGTGAAAAATAGGGCCCGTGTAAAAGTCTAAATTGAGCACTAAAATAGCACTAAAGCACTAAAGCACTAAAATAGCACTAAAATAATTGATTATCCACATTATTTTTTAACACAGATCAGAAGAACTGATCATCTAAGGTTTCGAGTGCATAGATAGAAGTTATAAAATATTGCTCCGACTTTATCTTAAGGCTGCTTGTTTGGTCCGTAGCGCCGCCATTAAAATTTGATTCTTATTAAATGTTATGAATTTAAGACATTTAAGAAAAACATCTCCTTGTTGTCTACTCAAGGACGACATGTAACTATTTTTGACAAAATTAAACTAGTTTTGTACAAAACAGAAATCTAGTAAAAAATATAACAGTCATGACAACCATAATTTGGTAACCGAAACCGGTAATACTTATACCAAATAAGTCTCAAAATTTCTAAATACTTAAAAATTTGTAGCACTTAAAACCGATATTAATATTTTTATATCTTAAATTCATTATGATAAATTCGAATCAATGACAGCGCTACAGCACCGAATAAGCCCTCTTTAATTGAGGGGCACTTGTCTTTCAAGTACCTTCGTGTTCAAGACGCCAAATGGTTCCAAGTTCAATCCCAGCTAAATGTTAAAGTAACAAGACACATTAAAAGTTGACTTTGCCTTCGTAGCCAAGTCATTACAAATCGAGGTATAATTATTTATACCAACGTATTAACGCAACAATTATTCTAGGTAGTTGTGAATTTAGTACTGTCGGCTGCAAAAACAGATATAAATACACTTAATTAGATAGATAGATACCCTTTATTGCACAAAATTTACAGATCTTAGTCTAAGTTATTATACTAAAACAATGTAGGCGGTCTTATCGCTAATAGCGATCTCTTCCAGACAACCTCAGGGTAGAGGAAAAGTATAGCGAATTAAGAAAAGGGGTAAGGCAGTGCAAGTAAGAAAAGAGAAAAAAAGACATTGTATAAATACGAGTATGGTGTATACATACATTATATTAAATAAATATATACTAGCTATAAATACTAACACATACTAGTAAATTACAAAAAAAATAAATAAACATACTTACTAACAGTTTATTGGATTGGATACGTAACTAGAGAAATAAGAGACAATGAAAGGAACTACAAAGGTTTAGGAAGATAAGAAATGATCTTTAACTCGGGACTTGAAAATAGAGAGGGATTCGATTTGCCGGAAGGAGAGGGGTAGGTTGTTCCAGAGGCGGGTGGATTGGTCAGTGAAGGATTGTGAGTAGGAGTGTGTGGAGTGGAGTGGGAATGCGAGATGGAGTTTGCGGGATGATTGCATCTCACGATCCTTAGTGGGTTGTAGGAATTGGAATCTCTCTTTGAGACAAGCAGGAGCCAGGGGATAAAATAAAATGTTATAAAGCAAAGAGAGGATATGAAGGTTACGACGACGAGGTATGGGAAGCCATTTGAGCTGGGATCGGAATTCACTAAAATGGTCATATTTTCGTAGGCCAAAGATAATGCGGATACAGTAATTTTGAAGACGCTCCATGTTATCAAGAAGTTTGTAATATCCAGGTAGTAACAATCCGTTTAATCAAGAATAGGCAAAAGCAAAGCCTGTACAATGGTAACTTTGGTGGGAATCGGTAGAAAATTACGTAACCGGTTCAATGATCTCGCCGAATCAAACACCTTCCTACTAACTTCACCCACTAGCGCGCCCCAGGATAATGTGCTATCCATATAGATTCCCAGGTTCTTGACCAAGTGGCTAAAAGGAATTTGGACTCCGTCAAAAATAACAGGTGGTAGAGTCCCCCAGTCGATCCTTGCAGTCAACCTAGGGCCACCCACTATCATTACCTGCGTTTTTAAAGGGTTAACCTTGAGACCAAACGATAGACTCCACTCCGAAATGCGTTGCAAGTCCGCAATTAGGATGTGGAAAACGCCCGGCAGGTCATCAAGGCTACCTTGTGAATAAAGTAGAAGATCGTCCGCATAGAGATATGATGGATGAAGTAAGATTCTGAGTAATAGTATTAATGAAAGTAGCAAATAAAAGAGGAGACAAGACACCACCGTGTGGTACGCCGACACTGATTTCACACCAGGCAATAACAGAATCATCAACGCGTATACATTGCCGGCGACCATGCAAATAACTATGAAACCAGTCAATTTCCGTTGGAGATATGTTAAGAGAACGCAATAAGCCAAGCAGGATTTCAAAATTCAGTGTTAAAAGCATTGTTAAAGTCAAGGAGTGCTAACAACGTGGGGCGTTTTCTGTCCATACCATGGCGTATATCATCTGTTATTTTTACTACAGCTGTAGCCGTACTCTCAGTTTCTCAAGAGTGGAAAAATAATCCACCCTCAAGGAGGGACTATAGAAGACACCGAGAAGAATTTTAGAATGGGAGAGAGAAATTTCAATGAAGAGGTGTTGAGCGATATCCGAAGACGAGGACGGAGGAAAGACATTTATAATATAACAGGGAATATGGGGCCGAATGTAAATAGCTACTCCCCCACCAGTGCGATTGATATGATCATTCCTGAGGAGTTGGTAACCTAGAAGTGAGAAGGAAGTAGACGGGAGACATGGGTTGAGCCAGGTTTCAGACACGAGAACGGCGTGAATGTTTTGATTGTCAAATGCTGCCAACATGTCGGGAAAATGGGCTGGGATACTCTGCGCATTTATGTGTACTATATTAAGATATTTAAACAAATCCGAAAAGGTCGTTTCTAATAGGTCACAGAGCGGTAAAGGGCTGGAGTGGAAACTGTCCTGTGAGGATGAGGAAAAACAGTAAAAGTGGTCACTTTGGTAACTACTATTTGGAGAATCCATATTAAATAAATACAGAAAATTAAATTAAATTAATATAAAAGTATGCAAAATAAATTAAATAAACTAATTTGATTTATCTATTCGGTCTACGTAAAAGTTATACCCTGTCACAGTACTACACAGTTAATTATACCCTGTCATAGTACTATAAGTTTCGTGCAAAAGTAGAAGACAAAACATAGCTACTGCTAGCCTATTACAAGATGTGTTTACTTACATTGTTTGCAGTCGCCAATTTTTAATATTTACTGCAAAACATTTTACAAGCACAAATAACATTTACAACCATATAGTAATAAGATACTACGATAACAACTGTTAATTTTCTACCTTGTGTCATTTTTAACTTTTAACTACTTAGTTGTCGAGTACTACCTAAGCTTTAAGCTTTGTAAGACCCGAACGGTGACAATGTTGATCTTAGATTACATTTTATTTTAATCTATGATTTTTTTTAATTTATGGCTCTACCCGAAGATAATTCGCCAATGTCAAGTAACTTATTAAGAATAAGTAGGTAGTCAACAGTCAAAGTCACAGTCACTCAATAAAACGCCGGTGTTTTACGTTTTATCGACCTACGGATTCAGTGGATATCAGTCATAAAGCAATCGCGGGTTTTAAGACTCTATTAGGTCAAGTTATCACAAGACAACGCACTCGACACACATTAGCAGTGTTCAAAACGATAGAATCCAACATTACGAAATGCAAGAAAAACATTACGAAATCCGACGTCTTCTGTCATCATCATCAGTCAGCCAATAGACGTCCACTGCTGGACATAGGCCAGCATACCCCAATGTTCTCCACACAGATCGGTCCTGAGCCGCCCGCATCCAATGGATTCCCGCAACCTTCACTGCCTAGGCTGCCACTTCCTCTCTACGTGGCCTCCACTCGTAACCTTTCCGCCCCAACGGCCGTCGGTTCTCCTCGCTATGTGCCCTGCCCATTGCCACTTGAGACATACAATCCTTTGTAAATATCTCTAAAGCATAATTTATGCACATAACAGATACTGGTTTGACAACTATTATTAAACTGACATTTTGCTGTCATACCCAACAAAAATTTCTGCAAATTAAAAACATTCCTCAGTTGATCAACCATATTTAACCCACTTTAGTTAATTATGAGAGGTGTATATTGGTGTGTGTCAGGGTTACTGGAATTTTAATCGTTGTTCATATTATTCACAGAAAAGTGTCAGGTAAATAATAGATGTTTTATTGGAAGAGTGAGAACCGGTATTGGCTTAAGTTTAGGGCATTTTGAAATATCCATAGACGTATCTGGAACCTACTTACATTATTGGCTAGTAGAAATATATACTCTGATCATAATTAATGTTTAATCACTTATAATGATGTGATGACGATAACTGTATGAAGGTTTCACTTAAATACCGAATAAATATACTTGTATAAAATCTGAGTAGCGAAAAAATATATCAATGATTGGTTTTGAGATTTTTTTATAAGTGTCCCCAAAAACTCTGTTTCGGCATGTTTACAGACAGTGACAAAGTTTTAACAAAGCGCAGCAGCGTCAATGATCGCTTTGAGACAGGGAATTGTAAACTAATATAAAAGCAATTTCATTTCTCAGACACCGATAAAAGTCCAAGGACCATAAAGATTGTTAGTCAAGCCAACATGATTGTATGAATTGAGTTGCCCATTGTACGCGTAGCCCGGTCGTCTGGACCTCGAATTCGATTCACGATTGAGCTAGCTCTCTGTTAGTAGTAAGTGGACCAGTGTGCGAGCGAATGCCGCTCGGTGTAGTCGTGCGTCGATTCTGTGCCGTTCTCGAACGCAACTTCGCGCCTTTCCGATTGTATTAAAACTAGAAAAAAGTAAAAACTGCAAAAAAGTGTCAACTGTTTGTGCAAAATGACGATATGTGACGTCGTTTCGTGATAACTGTGTTTTGTGTTGTTAGTTTGTAGTTGTGAAGTTTCATTTGCGTCTAGTGGATTTCACTTTAGTTTACCGGCGAGTGAGTATTTCTTACTACCTACTTTTTAGGTTATGATGAAATGGTTTTACACTGTTTAACTATTTTACCGCGTTGTTTTGACCTACTTTATTAATAGATTAGTTAATGGACTTACATCTACGCCGATCGTAATCTTGAGCATATGGTGCTGTGAATTTATCTATACTTGTATATTATATCTAAGTGGTGATTACACTATCAGTCCGTGTGTTAGCTAAACCGGAATCTGCTGAGATACCTACTGGTATCCGGTAAGTACTCCTGTCCAGTCCTGCTACTCAAATCTTTAATTTCTGGTAAGTAATTGTAGTAACAATTACTTACACAAATTAAAGATTTGAGTAGCAGAGAAAATATCTTACCAACATCATAGATACTACTGACAACAGTCATCCATACGTATTTGGGAAATTTTACAGATTCTAGTAATCGGATTTGACTATACAATGCAAGAAGGTTATATGTAGATAAGAAACTTCTTGGTACAATGTGACAAATTCCTTATTGACGTTGGCAAACTACCCTCGCACTGGAGGATTTATGTTCATTAGTAGAAAAGAAGGCTGTTTTGGTTAATATATTATGATTTTTTCTACATAGATAGTAGGTAGGTCATCTCCAGTATGATTTAAGGTTTTAGTGCCAAGTTGTATTTTAAATCATACAAATCATAATAGTGATAATTGTGACGATACATAAAATGGCGTGTGAAAAATAAGCTTGAAAAGCGTTGAGGAGTTGACCTTCCATCATCAGAAGAGCCACAAAATTAATACAATCAGGCGTAAATACTGGTGCAGTTTTGAAAAAAGACACTAAAACATTACGTGTGCCTATAAAATTTGAGGGTTCCCCTCATTTTTTCCAGGATCCCATCATCAGATCCTGATATCCTTATCATGATACCATTCCGGGACTATTTACTTTCCAACTAAAATTAAACATCTAAATCGGTTCATAAATGACAAAGAAATCGGCGGACAAACAAAAAAAATACGAGTCGAATTGAGAACCTCCTCCTTTTTTGTGAAATCAGTTAAAAAATCTCAAATCCTTTTATATTTCAACAATTTTTCATTTTGTTACGTCTTACTTAAATTCATTACAATTGACCGCGCAACTGAGCAATTCAGCGCGCCTTAAGAAAATTTGACATGATGTGAGTCTGCACGCCATAAAAATATTTAGTTCCTTTTTCAGTTTTACCTGTTTTTAATACCTAAACATTTGAGTTCCCATCAACAGATTAAATATCCAGTTCAAAGAAACGCAAATCAGATGGGTCGTCTTTTGTTTTCAATTAAACTTTCATGAGATAAGCACCTTCCCTACTTTCATTAGAGATTAAGTCGAAAGGTAAGGCGAAAATTTGTTAGCTAGAAGCTAGAAACACGAACTCGAAATTTTATCTGACGCCAAAAGCGGCCACTTTTGGCGTGACTCAAAGTTTCTAGTACAAAACTGATAAAAAATGTGTGCTTGTTTAAAAAATTGATTTGCAAAAAAAGTCAAGTGTTTGCCGTGGGCCTGGAGCCCAATTCTCGTGCTCGTGACATTTTGAAAACATGGCGGATATCACCTGAAAACCATACAAAAAAACTGTGTTTTGGTGATATATGTCGTATGAAAATAAATATCACGAGCACGAGAATTGGGCTCCTGGACGGTCCGTAATAAGTAGGTAGTAGCTAGCTGACAATTTAAATCAATGATACGTCGCTAGTGTGCCTTGCTCTTCGCGTGAAGCTAAAACCTCGAAATAAGTTATAAGTCTTATTTTATTTAAACAAACAAGAAACAAATCAGAAGACTCTCGACTTTGAGGAAAAGAGTAAAGTATGAAGTGTGAAACATAAATTTTCGCAATTTTACTCCAGACATGAAAGATTGATCTACCTTGGCAACCCTTTCATATAAAATAAATAGCAGAATCTGAACGTAGGGTTTCCATGTTTTTACCAACCAGCACTATGTGCAATGTTCGACCGCCACACCACTATTTACTTAGTGGTCGTACGTCGGGTTATACCTATAAGGCGTTTAGAACTTTTTTCACATTGCGTCCGCCATTTTGATTTTTATTAAAACAAGTAAATAAAATATTTCGCACACATATTTGCGTCTATACTCGCACTCGTGGGGTGCGAGTATAGACGCAAATAGTGTGCGAGCGAGAAGTGAATAGATGCGCCGCCATTTCTGATCCCATTCTTTATCCGCACAGGTTGTACATTGATCTGACTCCGAAATAGGTAGCTCAACTTAACACATGTGGTTAAGGATATCAGAACCAACAGCAGAATTACAAATATATGTATAAATATGTAGGATTGCCATCTAAGCTAACTATAGGTAGGCATGTACGGTGAGAGCGGTGAACGAGTGAAAGAGCGAATGAACTGTTAAGTGTGAATGAGATAGATCATCATGGCGCGGGAGTCAAAGAATAAGACGGTGTGTGCTCTTAGTGAAAAATAAAATAAAAGACTATATTTTACAAATTGCGTATAATTTCACCGCCCCAACACTACAAATATAATATTTTCCTTATGTAAATACATACTTATAACAAAAGAAAACATCCAGACCAATACAAACAGACATGTTCGTGCACACAAATGTTTGTACTGTCTGGGGATCGTACCCGTAACCCTTGCACCAGAGGCAGTTTCCACTACCTACCACTAATCCAAACGGGTCGTCAAAGTGGTCTTGGAATTCAACATCAACAACAACTTTCAAAAATCGACTATCCAATCTCTTTATGTAAAGTAATCCTTCAATAATCCCCCCCCCCCCCCCCCCCTTCTCTCTTCTACCTCCGCCAAAAAAACTAACAAACTAATTGTGAGTTCAGTAATGAAAGAGTTATCCTTTAACTCATTACCGTTGAGGAGTTGACCTTCTATCATCAGCAGAGCCACAAAATTAATACAATCAGGCGTAAATACTGGTGCAGTTTTGAAAACATTACGTGTGCCTTTAAAATTTAAGGGTTCCCCTCAATTTTTCCAGGATCATGGTCCCAGTCCCGGACTATCTACTTTCCAACTAAAAATGAATCTTCTAAATCGGTTCATAAATGGCAAAGTAATCGGCGAAAAAACATAAAAAAATATATAATAATAATAATTCTCACAACATCTCATACGTTGACCTGATTCCGTACTAAGTAGCTTAAGCACTTGTGTTACAGATATCGGACAACAGAGGAACACAAATATATACTTAAATACATATATTACACCCAGAGACTGAACAAACACAAGTGTTCATCGCACGAATGTTTGTCCAGGGTGGGGATCGAATACACCCAGACACTGAACAAACACAAGTGTTCATCGCACGAATGTTTGTCCAGGGTGGGGATCAAACCCACGACCTTTGGCGTAAGATATCATATATACATGTCGAATTGAGAACCTCCTCCTTTTTTGGCAGTCGGTTAAAAAGGAGATTTGAGCCTTTTTTTATCTCACCAGGAAAGCCCCGGACGTTATTCGAACATACCCATGAAAGCAGGTTTTATCACCTCGTAAAACGCAAGTTTCTGTTGTTCTCATCCGGATACACCCATCAGTAGAAAATACGGTTGATTGTATTGCTGTATTGAAAATAAGCGAATAGACATATCAAAAGTATCTTGGGATATACCGTTAATTTTAAGACCCTAGAAATTAGATACTAAAATTAAATTGAAAAAAAAATCTGTGAACAAAACCGCCTTCAAAAACCACGAACTAAAAAGTGGAAAATAACATTTCCAACACTTTATATACTTCAAATAACATTTTATAACAGTAAACTCGAGAAAAGGTTTTACCGAAGTCACGCCCAATACTATCTTGTAATTTGATACAACATTCAATTTTAAATGAATAGTTGATATTTTTATAGCAATCTTTTGCAATTTATTCTTAAGTCTCGCTTGAACACCTGTTAATATAGTTAGTGTGTTATTTACTTAAATTTAAAGTAGTTTAAAAATATCAGAAAATTATCATTAGAGCACAGCTTAGAGCACAGCATCCTGACTAGCGACTACATTAGCACAGATTAAGCATTAATTAACATAACTTCGCTAAATAAAGATCCCCGTCAGGGCCGGATTAGCCACTAAGCAGAAGGCAACTGGTTAGAGACCCCGCATTTTTTGGGTACTCAAGGGAGGAAAGGGAATCAAAGTTCACAACCAAATCTATATTTGCCATATAGTCTTCTGTCTCTTTTGTCTGGATTCGATTGGCACATTTTTACGGGACGGTTTCATTGTAGGGCCCTCTGGGCCCCCGTGCGCGTCAGGAACAAAAATAAAACATTAGTTCGTACCAAAGCTAACCTTTGGTATGAATAAATAACAATTTATGGTTGTTTTTCGATTGAAATACCTCATTATGTATACAGAATAGAATCATCTGCTTTCGAGTAGCTAAAATTTGTAGTGTATCGTAATATTAATAGTAGCTGAATGCTGAATAAGTTAGGTAAGTGGTGGTATTCTTAGCAAGAAGTAATAAACTTATTTACAAAAATTATAATTTAAATTTGGGAGTTTAATCTCACTGAAAAACATAGTAAACAATGAACTGAAATAAAGGACATGTAAGTATCTAAAATAGTATTTAATAGGTAAGCATGTTTAATGAATTGCTGAGTTACGGGTGCTAAGTGATGATTTAATGAAGAGTGCTATCGTGTGGGGCTCCAAACTGTACGTGCGCAATGCCCCACCTTAAGGTGGAAGCTCACGCAATCCTGCTAAACGATTGCTAAGAGATGGCTCTGTTGTCAGTGAATCGAGAAAATAAATAATTACGACTTCTACAGGACAGTAATTTTAAGTGTAGAGTGATTCGCGACATCTACGTAATAACTGCGATTTTTTGATGTATTTCAACAATTAACAACTAAACCAGAATCGTTATATTGCTGCATCGTTGCTAAATTAATATCAACTTGTGTACGTACGTATCGTCCCCACACACACATACAAAGCTGAAGCATGTTTTTTATCGGATAGCTGTTATTCCTCGCTGGCAATAGATGGCGCGCTTAATACTAAAAATATGATGTGGGTAGGAATTACGGAATATATTTCTTCTTCGGATCTATAGAATGGACTACGGATAGGTAGCGATGGTAATCTAGTAGATAACTTAACACACACTGGACTTTTCGAAATTGAAGTGCGGTTTATTATGCAACTAGCGGTCCGCCCTCACTTCGTTTCGGGACGATTTTTTGCCACATAGCATCTGTAGACCTAATAGAGTAGGCTGGGTGTGCGTAGGTGGGCGACTTCTAATAACTTCATGTAGGTAGGTTCGTGCAGAAGAAGTGGAGTGGTATAAGTCCTTAGGAATGATAATTAAAAAACAATCAATATAATAAAATCTATATTTGAATCCTTTAAAACAATTTCATTAGTATGTATAATTTACATGTGATTACATAAATATGACGATACATAAAATATATTAAATATAAATACACAAAATGCGATTCTACCACCGGATCAGAAAGTTGTTTCTGGACGAGAAGGTCCGACAAGAAACTCACCAGTTACTGCTTCAATATTTTTATACAATGTTTTATTACACATTATACAAAGTATACCTTATACCAAGTCATACAGCTAATAATGCAACACAAAATAATAAGCTAAATATGATTTAAACCAAAGCAGACCAGTCCCCAAAGGTGGCACCTGTTCAAGTATGACATATGTTTTAGCCATCATTTCACTCAACCATAGCAGAGTGAATGTTATGACCAGCCACATAGCGCCACAACCTCAGGGACATTTGGGGAGCATGATCATCAGTGAAGTTCCCCTCATATGTTACAAACAAAAGTAAATATTCCAAAACTAGTTAACTGTATGACAAGGTGTACAAATTAGTTGGTGTAGGTACGTAGTAGGAGGTAGTATCAAGTCAATTTTTAATAATTAATAAAAAATATTTACATCAATTTATATACAATAAAATGCTTCTAAAGTAACTTTGAGTGTTTCTTGAAAATCACCACGTTTGAATGCTATGCATTCTATCCCAAGTGTACTGAAGTATCTGTAAAAAGAAATAAATAATGTAAGAATGTTTGTAACAATAAATTTATATTATTTCAATTTGTTATTAAATATTGTTACCAAACATCTGTCCCCTTTATTACAAAAATGGTCTACAAGGTTTAAAAATGACGCAGTCACTTTTATATAACTTTATGAAAGTGACAGCATCCGTTTTAAACCAAGCCTAACTTTAGACCACGTTTTGTAATAAAGGGGTATGTGTTTTATAACACATTCTATTATTACTTTGAACTCCCGAATTGGTAAGAATTTTTTTTAAAGTAATAATACGGGTACACACGGAGTTACCCTTATTGGACTTTGTACCGTCCTTATGTCTGAGACACATTTTCAGTGGGATTAAAGTTTTACTTGCAAAAATTAAATAACAATAAAAAATGTATAACAAACAAGTGATTATAACAAAGTTAAACTTACCATCCCAGAAGATGAGTTAAAGTTATGCCCATATGATCTTTTTAGACAGTGATATTTGGCACCCCATCAGGGGACATGTGTCCCTTTTCAATGGCGATGGCTCTTTCTTCGGCTCCAGCTTTTATTATCTCCTCTGTCAAGTGTTGTTGCCACACAGATCCCAATTCTTTTTCAATTGAGTGAAACTTATTCGGTGATAAAGTTGGTATATCCATAAGCGCAGTCATCTGGGCTACTTGTGCATAGTAGCTGCCACTTGTCACAGCACCCCAAACTAGGGCTTTACTTATGTGACCATCCTTTGCACTAGCTCGCTTCCAGAGCATTCCACACATGGTACATTCAAAAGAGTAAACACTGTGTAATCCATTTTTGTTTCATAATTCAGTTCAATTTGAGGTTTGGTTAGAGAATAGGTCTTTCTGTAATTGAAAAGCAAAGTTTATTGTTCTGTACATAGTAAGAGAGTAACACATTAAAAAGCTCGATTTGTTTGTCCTTCCAAAGTCCATTGTGAACCCCCAGCTCCTCACTTCATCTCAAACAAAACTATCAAAAAGATCAGCAAAATATAGGAAAGTCAATCAAATTGCATACAATACCTAAACAACGATCAGAACAAGTCAGTCAGAAATTCAGACAGAATGAAAAAAAGTTGTTTGAAAAAGTACGAGTAGAGTTGTTTATTTTGCTATCAGAGAAGCTGGCAATTTATCGATAAAAGCATTATTCAAATGAAAATTTATCATCATAGCATAGCATACATTTTATTGGAATAATACTATTACATTTTAAAATACAGACTATCACTTTTTAAAAATAATATTATCATAGGTAGTAGAAGTTAAAAGTAGCAAGAAAAGTAAGTTAAATTGGTAGGTATGTACTTACCAAGCTTAATTTTTTATACTTAATTCAATCAATGACCACAAGAGTTACATTTGACTCTTAATTCCAAGTGTTTATCACGAGTTCCCATAACTTTAAGGCCAATTCATTACCAATGGAGTCACTATTTATCAATCCACATTGGACTTTATCCTCTAAACTCATCACTTAACATTAGAATATTTAAAACACTGCCGCTTGATTAACACTACGCGACGTAAACAACAAATTGCACAGATGAGTTCCTAACTTTGTACCCTGACGAACTTGATTCAATATCACTCAAAAAAACCGTTCGCTCATAGAAAATTCGTAGCAATACAGTAATTTCACTAAAACTAAAAAAATAATTGGTTGTACTTGTACGTATAGTTTTGTCCCGGTACCCGAACGGAGCCAAGAGTAGCAGTAGTAGAGTTCCATCCAACTCTGTTGTATTGGCCTACCCGTTGTACTACATATTATATATTATCAGATAAGTACGGATAGCGCGTGGTTGTTACGTTTCGCGCGAACTGCAGATGTTCATGTTTGTATTTCAATTTCTTCAACAATGCACCTACCAAATCAAGGCTATGAATATCATCGATATTTATTTATTTTAGCGTTGAATGGATTGATGCTTATACAGCACTAGTTATCACAAAAAATTAGATTACGTTCCGTTACAGCAAATGGTTTATCATTCCTTAGAAATATATTATAATTAAGTTATTGGAAATAATTATGTATGCACTATTATGACCAATCATTTGTAACAATAAAGTAGGTATTTCTTAAAATTTGATTACTTTACAGTTGAATTTTTTAGTTGAAAAGTTTTAGAAATTAGCGGTAGGTACATTTTGTAAAGCGTAAACAGGATCGCACTTCGGACGATGCCGCGATGCTAGATTGAGTCATAGTTGCCAGGTACGATTTTGTATTTGTCCCCAAATTCCTGTCCATAAATATACAGGCTAGTTTTCTGGCCCCAGTCTCACGGCGATTTTAGACAGCCAATACCAAGCTAAACTCTGTTTTTTTACTATGCAGACTAAAACTGACAGAGATGGCAATGTGTTATCCCAGTACATTTTTGCTCATTTTGACAGATCAATTGTATTTCGTACCTGGATGCGTATATAAATTGCATGTTCGTTTCATGTACACTCACTTCACAATATTTCTCCTATGGAACCAATGAAAATTTAGTAATTTTACCAAGAATTTCAGGAAAAGTACCTTCTGGCAACCCAGTAAAGGAGCAATCTAAAATCCCGAAATAATTTCAAGTTGAAGAAATTGGTGCTATAGAAATATGGCAACGACGCGTAAGAGCGGCAACGTCGCTGACACATAATGCCATGCCTCGATGGCGCAGCGGGTAGACAGACGGTCGCACTTAAAAGCCTCTATTATTTCTTATCAATGTAAAGTCAAAGTGTGTGACCTTTTTTGCATTTTGTGTTTTATTATAGCAATAAAATAATACAATTTTTAATATATTATGAATATAAATTAAGAAATCGCTAAAATACCATGCATATTTTTATTGCAGTTCAGCGCCATCTGTTCGATAGTCAGTTCGTTTAGCTAAGCAAACATAGCCTACCATCTAGGAAATTTAACTAGATTCGTATAGATGTCGCCGTTTTTACGAGAGATTGCATTCGTTTCAAGCACACACACATTCAAGCGATTTCGCAAATTGCTACGTTTTTTAAAATCGAAATTATACTTTGTTTATGTTTTAAACTTGAAAGATTATACCATTCGCGTAAATAGACACACATATATAATTTTTTAAAAGACATTTTAACCATATTCAAGCTTCTGCCTGTAAGTATTCCTGTAAGACAAGTTTGTATAGGAAACGGACCACCTTAAGACGGCCCTGATCCCCGAGTTCTCGACTGGCCTTGCTTTGGCTCTGATTTACTGCATTGCTATGTATCCTTTGAAGGCCAGAACAATTGGGACTGTTGATAAACTTGTCGTTAAGAGTCAGATAAAGATTCATCTCAATTCATTAAGATTGTAATCAAACGTTGCGTTTACAACAACGCGCCAAGGTTAATGCTTTAGTATGCAAACATTGGTAATTTTCAGATAAGGATTAGAGCATTAGTTAGCCCTAACAGCTAATGAACTGTGATAGTATGAGGTAAATTTATTCTTTCTTCTTTTAGTTACATACCTATACATATTATATGTAATAGTTTATTTCTGTCTTTTGGTTATTCACTAACACTTCCACAATAATTATTTGTACAACACGTCATACACATTGTACGAGTATACTAACGAGCATACTAATAATTCAAAAAAATTGCAAGTAACTGGCAATCGTGCTAGAAAAATATTTCAGAATATATTAAAGGCTCTATTGCTTAAAACTGCGTGAATAATAAACGTTGATGTTGGACAGCTGAAGGCACAAAAATGCGACGAGGCATCAAGCGCCCCAAAACCAATCGAAGCATCAATAGCATATATCGTTCATATATGCAAAGCCATTTATCACTCACAGCAACACCTTATTTAACGGCGCGTTGTGGAAATGTAAAACGATTCAAAGATCCAACCCCTTATCGCAAACGAGGGGAGTACGAAAAATCAGACACGGAATTCCACTCGAAGGAATTAGAGGAAGCCGGTCAAAGAAAAGCATTGATAGCTGTTGACTTCGCTTTGTGTTGTTAAAACTGGCGAGAGACTGCGAATCAATTTCCTGGAACTAAGTTGGTATTAGTTTAGCGTGTGTACTTGGCTCTCTGTTATGGAGTTTTTGTTGTTTTTTGTCCACTATACTATTCCTCGCCAACTCGTCTGCCAAGCGTGGTGAGTATGTCAATAGCTTGCGTCATTAGGAATATATTAGACCTTTTGAATGGTGCAGAAAAAAATCATTTAAAATATTTCTAGCATGCTACAGATCTTTAGCAATCAAAGTAGTACGTGAATGTGGAACATGTTTGGATCAATGAACCTTCCTATCTTCATTTTATATTTTAGAAGTTACAAATTTCAAGACACGTAGCGTGCGACTTGGAGTATCTTGATAAGGGCAGCCAGAGTAACTTCTTTATTATTCAATATTACGACGTGTTCAACCTCTTAATGCATCTTATTTTGATTTATATCTCTTTCCACTTTCTTTGTAAACATAATAAAAAGTATTATAAGCTCTTTGTCTAATTTGATGTTACACAGATTCTTTTTCCCTTTCTTGCCTATTGTAGAACTTAAGTTGTTTGGTGAGCCAACTATGCTCCTCCAAACTTATAGGGCTGATTCTTGTTTGGCTTTAGTTCATGTCGACGCATTATTTATAAGGGGTCGAACTTACGAATAGTTTCTGACCCCATGGGATTTTAGCTAGTGGTCAAGGGTGCAAATCCTTAAAGGATCATCTTCACTTGTGTATTAAGTCCGTCTAATAAAATGTTAAAGATTGATTAGCTCTCAAACTAATGTGTTCAGTGAACTACATGGTACATTAGATGTCGACAAGGTTAAATGACTAAGTAATGGTTAAAGCTTATGCTAAAGCGAGTTTGCTTTATTTGCTTATTATAATGAGGAGCATGCGATCAGACTATTAAAATACCTTCTGTTTAAATATTCGTGTATTTATAATAAATAACTATTATAAACGATTTTATATAAGATACCCTCGACACCACATTCTGGCAATTGCTTTTTATTCCGAAAAAATCCACTTAATGGAATTTTTCACTTTTACAAACTCCCACAATGCTTCTTGGTGTCTATCCATGTGTCTTTTATTAATGAGTCAATATCTGAAGCTATATTAATAAATTACAAATCTGATTGCGGATTGTATTCGTATAACAATAAAACATAGATCAATTTGGATCTCGAATCATGTGTGCCGAAGAATAGCTTGCATAAAAAGCATTCTTGAAACCGGTAACGTTTTTGTTAACACTTCGACAAAAAGCATAATCTACTAAGTATTAATACAGCTGTTGCTAGGAGGCATTAGAATAATAAATGGTTTGAAGAGAGGAGGCCGTGACCGCACCGTGCATATTATATTAAGCCAGTGTTAATATAACCAGTGGTTTGACATATAATATATGTATACAGGGTGGGCCATTTTCAGTGGTTCATAGTTTGTTTTAGATGCCTCACAACAAGATGCATCTGAAACACTCCCATGTTCCGCGAGTTTTTGTAGAATTCAAAAAAAAGTATTAATATTTACGGCCAGACGAGAATATACTCTTTTTTAATTTTGAGAATGATAAATCTGCTTATATCGCGTTCACTGGCTGCGGGAGAGATGATACAATATACTGCTTATCATGTAGATCAACGAACGGCCGCACTCAGAGACATCATTTAAGCTAATGTCATTAATTTAACTATCGGTAGTCTTTATGCGTATTGAAATAAGTGTCAATATATTTTCTTATGCAACCAACTAAGTTAATCAATGACTGAGTTCAGTTTTGTGCCTTGAATCTCATTTTCTAAGACCACCGGAACGGTGATCCCCAAAACGTCCTGTCTTGATACTAGACGTTAGCGTATTGTGGTTTATGTACCTATAGGATATACTGCTTAGCGTGTACATCAATGAAATCTTGATATCAATCTCAGTTTTGTGCCTTAAGCACAGTAGATAAATACGCTAAAGCAGTATCGACACTCCGCCATTTTGGACAGAAAGTTACCTACCGAATAGGGTTGTCCTCTTATTTTTGTAAAATGTTATTCTTACCTTGGGACTACTGGTTTAAAGTACCGGGCCGTGATCGCGGGGTCCTAGGTGCAACAAGGATCGTCTGGTACGTGTTAAATTAGAACTAATGATATTTCTTAAGAAATAAGCATAATACTAGCATACAATATTCGTACACAAAGGTACACAAAATGATTCCTAAAGTTGCAAAAAGCTACGCAAAGATACATAAAATATTAGAAATACTTTTCATAACGTTTTGCTTCGTTACTTGGAAAACAACGTTAAGGTATTGGTCATGCATCCGATCGCTCGGGCCAAGACACAGTGAGGTCCCACCATCCCCCCCATATCAATCTCCATCTCCGACCCCCCACAATGTAATTGTGATCGTAACTCGTAAATTACAGCAGCAACAGTAAATTTCGACTAAAATAGAAAGAACGCTCCTTAGATACACCACTAATCCTCCCCCTCCCCCAATCATACTTTAAAATCCGAAACCATTTTTGATAACATGCATAATGTATCTACTTATTTTCTCTATCAAAATAAAGTGAGCGGTACTCGATTAAAACCGACAACCCTGAATTTAGTTCCTACAATATTGTACTCCGAATGGGACCTTAGAATCCGTGTAAAGTGTGCGTCTGTGTGCGTGCGTAATCGAGCGTTTGTTCGTAGTGTCCATACTGCTTGCGTATATATCTACTGTGCCTTAAGTGTCATTTTCCAAGCCCACTGGAACCGTGATCTCCCAAAACGTCCTGTTTTGATACAAGACATATTGTTTTTGGCATACTGTGGTTTATGTATAGGATATACTGTTTAGAGTGTAGATCAATACAATCTTGATATAAATACCAGTTTTGTGCCCTAAGTATCATTTTCCAAGACCACCGGAACGGTGATCCCCGCAAGGTCCTGTCTTGATACTAGACGTTGGCATACTGTGGTTTATGTATAAGATTTCGTAGGCAGCATACTGGCACATGAGGTAAAATACTCTTGGATAGATTGCGATGAATGGGCATGACATAACATTGACGTCCAGGAGGAAACGTGATGTTATTCGTTGTATTGTGCGGTTTGTATATTACGCATTTAATATATCACTATTATGCTTCTGTAACTGAGTTATAGAAAAGGAGACGTATATTAAATCAACACGTTAAACCGCTCTTAATTATGAAAGATAAACAAATAATATCCTTCAACCGATTTCGTCTAAGGCGCTCAGTCTCATATCTATCAGCCACTTACGCAGGATATATTAAAGTGATCAAGTGTGTGCTTAAACACGAGTGTACCTACTCTCTATTCCCTTGCCCTCATTTTCCGAAGGGACGCCAGTGTGACAAGACTGGAGAGGGATCGGGCACTGGACCAGCGGCTTATTTCCAGATTCCGTTCTTAACAGAAAAATTCAGGCAAAAAATTTTGGCCAAACCTGGGGATCGAGCCCGCACCAACGAGGCAGTCATCATCATTTCAGCCAATAGACGTCCACTGCTGGACATAGGCCTCCCCCAATGTTCTCCACACAGATCGGTCCTGTGCCGCCCGCATCCAATGGATTGCCGCGATCTTCACCAGATCGTCGGTCCACCTTGTGGGGGGCCTGCCACGGCTGCGACTTCCTGTGCGTGGCCTCCACTCCAGGACCTTTCTGCCCCAACGGCCGTCTGTTCTCCTCGCTATGTGCCCTGCCAATTGCCACTTGAGGCATGCAATCCTTTCGGCTATGTCTGTAACCTTAGTTCTCCTGCGGATCTCATCATTTCTGATACGATCACGCAGAGAGACTCCGAGCATAGCTCTCTCCATTGCTCTCTGGGTGACTTTGAGCCTCCTTAATCGGCACATTGTAAGCGGCCACGTTTCGGTTCCGTATGTCATCACTGGCAACACACACGCATTGAAGACTTTTGTCTTGAGACACTGCGGTAGGTGGGCCGAAAATAAAAACGAGGCAGTCAAAAACATACAAATGGAAGTATCATGAATGAAGCAAATTGTAATGATACTGTAAATAACGATGCTGCTTCTGAGAATGATTCCAAAACTTTGAAAGATTCTACCAAGTATGTTGTTTTTGAGGCGGCAAAAGTTAGTGAACAACAGAACAATTTTACTCCATAAAATTGGGGTGGAAATATAATTCTCTTTTGATTTAAAATTAAACCTGCACTCCCAATTCACGGTGTTTTGCGTCCCAAGTTAAATGAAATATGAACTGTTCTGTGCCACTTTGTAAATTTTAAATCTACCCTTGTTTATGAAATATTATCATTGCCGGCTCACTAATCATGTCGTTTGCATATTTAATTTTTGCATAATTATACAAGGTTTGCTTTGGATGTTTAATGAAAATTGTAGTTTTGTTTATTACCGTTTCATTAAGATAGTAATTAGGGATGTTATGGATATGAAATTTCGGTTACGGATTGGATACGGATATAGGAATGATTATTATATCGGATACGGTTACGGATACGGATAATAAATTATTTCGGATTATCCGTTAGTTTCGGTTACGGATATTATATTTTTAAGGAATTTTAAAAGTAAAATACTAATAGGTAATAAAGTAGTTTTATTTCGTTTTTGGCAGGAATTACAATCAGTCTGTGAGTAATTATTACAGCTATTTAAAATAAAAATAAATATAAATAATTATATTATATTGAGTATTATCTAAATTTTAGATGTTTTAGATCAAAAACACCTATCCGATACTATCCGAAACTTTCATTTCGGATTCGGTTACGATTACGGATGATTTTTTATATCGGATATCCGATAGTTTCGGTTACGGTTACGGAGCTCCCTAACACCCCTGGTAATATCTACCAGTTTCTGCTCTATTGAGCATTCTGAACTCCTGAGCAGATAAGGTTTTGTAGCCGATTGTTCTGTGATGGTATGCGATAGTAAAAGTTTTGTAATTTAACGTTTTGTATTTTAACGTCCTATAATGAAAGAGACGCACTGTGCGTTTGAAAAGGATGGGAAGATTCTGTCGTGGCTTCCGTTTTGTTGTAACCCTTTATACAAAGGTGGATGGAATAATTATTCTGAGTGGTTTATCCGTTATCTCGAGGGGTCAGTAATGTCAGAGGCGGTACCGCGGTACAACTAACAATAATACCAGATTTTATTGATAATAAGCATTTAGATATAAGCACCCATTGATAATAATAACTATTTGGATAGATTGACCGTGGGAGAGCCACGCTTCGGCATGAATGGACCGGCTCGACCGGAGTGATACCACACGGCCTCACAGAAAACCGGCGTGAAGCATCACTGTGCTGTGTTTCGCTTCGTAAGTGAGGGTACTGAAGGCCCAATCCGAGGGAAGGGGGGGTTTAATGGTTGACAGCGCACTTGTGACTCCACTAGTGTCGCGGGTGTCTATGGGCGGCGGCAATCGCTCACCATAAGGCGATCCGTCTGCTCGTCTGCCACATATCACATTAAAAAAAATCTACTCTCATGTCATAATCTTCAAATTATGAACTCAAAAATAAACTCATTGGTTGTCTGGAAGAAATCACTAAAAGCGATAAGACCGCCTTATTGTACTGTCTGTTGTTGTTGTATCATACTTGTAGTTGGTTTTAGTGCAATAAAGAATATCTATCTATCTATCTCTTTTTGACAGACTGTATTTGTATAATACAGTCTATCAAAAAATAAGGTGTGTTATCATCATCCCATTTAAGTCCCCACTGCTGGGGCATGGGCCTCCCTCAATCACATGAGGGCTAATTGCCATACTCACCACGCTTGGCAGACGGGTTGGCGAGGAGGTCTGTTATAATGACCATTAATTCGCGTGATTATTTTAAGTTAATTTGAAATGTATTTTTATATGATAAATAAATAAAATAAAAAATAAGATTTGATTTTTCAGATTATTCAACAGCATTTTTAGCATTGCTACATATTTTAAGCATTCTTGTTATTATAATTGTAATTACCATATTATTTTCAAAGAGTATGTAACTACTGAGCTTTTTGCTGATTCTTCTCGGTAGAAATTGACATTTCGAATCAGCGGTAGATTACATTATATTATTTGACATAAGACATTTTTATTTATTTATTGAGGCCAAGTTATATTACTCATTCTGAGTGTATCTTTTTGATTCCTTAATTTTAAGATTAAAATAATTGTAGGTAACGTGTAATGAGAATGAGACCAAGCCTCGTTCGGTGAAATCTCGCTCGTGGTTTAAGGTAACGGGTAGGGCATACTAGAGACGCCAATCGATTTTAATTTTTAGCTACTAAACCGGATCTATTTTAAACAATTTCGGGGTTACAACCTCTCGTCAAACACTTATACCATTATTAAATAACCATGCACAAATATTGGGCCCAACGCGTACGCGAAAAATTGATTCACGGCAAAAGCGGTCACTTTTAGCATGAATCAATTTTCCGCATACAAAAACGGACCCAACGTTCGTGCATGGTTATTTAATAAATAGTATAAGTGTTTGCCGCGTGCCGTGTGGTCCCCGGCAGAGTAGAATAGGCCACCCTCACTCTTACCGAGGTGTCGTAAAAGGCGACTAAGGTAAAGCTGCTGGCATGATCATCAGCACCCAGAGAAGGAAAACTCTGCATTTATATCAAAACCCTCGCCAACCCGTCTGCCAAGCGTGATGAGTATGGCAATTACTCCTCATGTGATTGAGGGAGGCCCGCGCCCCAGCAGTGGGGACTTAAATGGGCTGATGATGATGATGATGATGACAGGTGTTTGCCGAGAGGTTGGAACCCCGAATATGTTTAAAATAGATCCGGTTTTGTAGCTAAAAGTTAAAATCGGCGTCGCTAGTGTGCCCTACCCGTCACCTTAATAATCATTATTATTTGAAAAGTCACCAACTACTATTAAGATGAATGTGCAATTATAAATTTTGTGCAAAACTTGCTCATAAAGTAGCACCACACAAGTGATTCGACTCCAGCAAAATTTTGCTCAGAAAGATTACAATGCAAGGTTTTCAACGGAATGATGCAATGTTCGTAAACCTGATGTTTACGCCATTTCCTTAGGTAAGCTTTCTGTTGGTTGCGAGGGTTTCTCCAAATGCATTGTCACGTGGAGCCAATACTTTTAGCAGAGAAGTCGTGTTTGCGAAGCTCTCTTGCATTGGTAATAGAAAGCTGTATTTTACTCGTCTATTCAGAGTCAACGTAGATAGATAGATAGATATTCTTTATTGCACAAAAATAAAATACAAGCATGATACAACAGCAACAGACAGTACAATAAGGCGCGTAACTAAAATATAGTGAGCTTAAAACATTAGTTGTGAAATATTGTCTATTCACAGACTCAATTCAATTGTAAAAAGATGAAGATTTAGATTTGAAGATTAAGGGCTGGTTTTTCAATGGTCCGTTAAAAGTTAACAAATCGATAAAATGAAATACCATTAAAGGTAATAGTCACATTCATGCAAGTAAGTAACAATAAGACTACTATCATTTAATTTTGCCGGGTAATACTTTATCCATCTGTTAAATTTTATCAGACGATGGAAAAATCAGCCCTTAATAGATTAAATAATAATAAAAATTCTCACATCATCTCATACGTTGACCTGATTCCGTACTAAGTAGCTTAAGCACTTGTGTTACAGATATACTTAAATACATATATTACACCCAGACACCGAACAAACACAAGTGTTCATCGCACGAATGTTTGTCCAGGGTGGGGATCGAACCCACGACCTTTGACGTAAGAGGCAGGGTCACTACCATTTGCGCCATCCGGTCAGTCGCTCGATGGTCACAAAATCATTTTTTTTATAATATAGGTAGTAGAGTCGGGACACCTGATGGTAAGCGATTGCCGCCGCCCATGGACACCCGCGACACCAATGGAGTCACAAGTGCGCTGCCAATCTTTAAATCCACTTTCCCCCGTATTAGGCCTCCGTTACCCTCACTCACGCAGCGAAACACACAGTCTAGTTTCTCGTCGGTTTTCTGTGAGGCCGTGGTATCACTCGGGTCGAGCCGGCCCATTCATGCCGAAGCGTGGCTCTCCCACGATTAAAGGATTTCACTAATCTTAATCCGATACTAAATCCATGGTATAGCGCTGGCTGTGTATAAGAAATCTGACGTTATACCATAGATTTATCCACGGATAAAGATTTAGCCGCATCGGGCCTTAGACACATGTTTTAATCTTCTAAGGTTGTTTGATGTTTATAAGGTATTTCGTCAGATTTTTATAGAATGATCGTCCTTTACAATAGATTTAGTATCGGAATAAAATTTATTGAATCGGCCCTTTGTCAAGGATCTAACGATATTCCAAAAAATAAAGACTAAATCTATGGTAAAGCGCAGTCATTATACACAAATCTGACGTTATACCATAGATTTACTCAAGGATAAAGATTGGTCGAATCTTGCCGTAACAGTCAAAATATGTATAAATAGAACACTACTGGACCAATTTTTAAAATTCTTTCACCCGTAAAATTATGATATTACCAGTATAATTAGTTGGGGCGAAAAGGTCCTCAAGTGGAGGCCACGTACAGGAAGTCGCAGCCGTGGTAGGCCCCCCACAATTGGATGCGGGCGGCACAGGACCGATCTGTGTGGAGAACATTGGGGGAGGCCTATGTCCAGCAGTGGACGTCTATTGGCTGAAATGATGATGATGAGTAAAATTATATATTTATACTTTATTTATAAAAGCTATATACGACTGACCGGATGGCAGCAATTCGGTAATGACCCTGCCTCTTACGCCAAAGGTCGTGGGTTCGATCCCCACCCTGGACAAACATTCGTGTGATGAATACTTGTGTTTGTGCAGTGTCTGGATGTAATATTTGTATTTAAGTATATATTCGTGTTCCTCTGTTGTCTGATATCTGTAACACAAGTGCTTAAGCTACTTAGTACGGAATCAGGTCAACCTACCTATGAGAAGTTGTGAGAATTATTATTATTATATAATGATTATTACGTGAACACTTCTCATTTTTACGGTGAAAGTAAAAAAACAATTAGTATACTTTCTGAAAAGTGTAGCGTTTGGGACTGATATGTAACACAGTGGCGATCACAATAGATCAAACTGGTCGCAGTGATACTGGTCTGCATAGTCGCCCGCTTAATATAATATATAATAATAGCATGAAATCCTTTGTAAATTAAAATCGTAAATTCACGGCACTATGTTTAAATAATATTACAGCGTTTTATATGAGATGGTGTTACTTCGCTAGGAGCTCCTTTAATGAACAAATTCGCTTGACTAATAAAATACGTCTTTTATGGGATCTAGAGCGTGCAGCTGACGGAATCTTCATCTTAGCTTTTAATTCCCGGTTGCGTCCAAAGCTGTCGCCTTGGAGCTCAGGGTACGCTTAGACCATGACTCAGGATTGGGGGGTCTGGTAATTACAATGAAGGGACTGCCGTCTGACCTTCGCAACCCTTTCACCACCGAGCAGATGGTAATGGTAAAAATACGCACACAGATTTGAATAAACCATTGGTGCATGCTTGGCCGTTAGCCGTGTGGTCCCTGGCAGAGTAGATAGCCGTGTGGTCCCCGGCAGAGTAGAATAGGCCACCCTCACTCTTACCGAGGTGTCGTAAAAGGCGACTAAGGTAAAGCTGCTGGCATGATCTTCAGCCATGATCTTCAGCACCCAGAGAAGGAAAACTCTGCATTTGTATCAAAACCCTCGCCAACCCGTCTGCCAAGCGTGGTGAGTATGGCAATTACCCCTCATGTGATTGAGGGAGGCCCGTGCCCCAGCAGTGGGGACTTAAATGGGCTGACGATGAAGCATGCTTGGATTCGAACCTCGACCACCTGCGTGGAAGGCGCGTTCATATCCATTGAGCCACCATCGCTCTTAATCGTGCAGCTGACGGAATAGCAGACTAAATTGGACTAGAATGACTTTTAGTGCAGGTAGCTGCAGTCGTATATACCTAGTAACATCATGTGAATTAGATATTCATGGTCTTAATATGCTAAGTGCATTTGATGACATTTTGATTGCACAAATAACAGCTATAAGGCCCGATTCGTCCAATCTTTATCCAACGATAAATCTATGGCAAAGCACAGTTATATGCAGTGTAAAATAAAAATCAGTTCTACCAACTACTCATCCAACAGTCAACGCCTATTCCAAAGGTTAATCGTTATACGGCCCAATTTTGACTGAATAACTAAAATTTGACATTACCTAGGCCTAGTATTTAATGATTTTTAATTATTTGATAATAATACATAAAAAGAAAAATAAAATATGTATTTATGGAAAGTAAAATCACTTTTTATTTTAATTTTTGGTAAGTACTATACTAAATGAAATTATGAATCTATTCTAAAAATACTAAAGTAAGTAATCACTTACTTAATATTTAGTCTGACTCTCACTGATATTGCAGTTTGTAGTTGTTATAGTTTCTGTTGTATTTCACTTTAATATATAAATTGTGTCCGGTGAACAGTGTTCGACCTGTGTATGGGAGTCAATAATAATTTTATCAACAAATCCACTGCCATAAAACATTTTTTCCTTTGTTAAAAAAATCTGATCACTCAATAAGCTATGTCGTTGTCTATAGTATACTCTATAGATAACCTCTTTATAAAAAGTAAAGATAAGGTTTTTTATTTTTTTCGCCAATCCACCAATTTAAAAAAAAAGAAATCTCCAAAGGCCCTTGGAATTGGCAACAGGTTTAGGGTGATTCTCTGATATTTGACCTTCCGGTTTCATCGCCTCTGATTTCCATGGGCTCAAAAATATTGTTCAAATTAGAAGTTTATTTTGAAATCAAAAGAAGTTTACATTGAAGGAAGAGTAGGTATCTTTACGTGTTCTTATTTCAATTTAAAATTCTAATTTGAAAAATATTTTTGAGCACATGGAAATCCGCCGAGAAGAAACCGGAAGGTCTAATTTCGGAGAATCACCCTTGCCCAATCGTTAGCGATCCAAAAACTCCTCATTTAAAAGTTTTCGCATCAAATAAAAACCCGCGACCATTGATGCGCATAACGAGATTTTGTACTCTTGTATCCTTGTCACTCACTCACTGCCCATGTTTCACTTAAAATGTCACAGGAGACCTATGCGGCACGCTTCGCTTGTTTGCTTTTGTAATCTTTTAGTAGAATTGGACTCGGGGGCGTTACCAGTGAAAGACAAACTCGCTAATGTTTTGAACTTTTATAAACTTTCCCAAAGTACAAAATATAAATGTATTTTATGTACCTTTAATGCGCTATGAAAACGATAGGATGAAAAAGTTCGAATGAAAATGACGGCTTTTGTCCTGTAAATAATACGACAGAAACATTGATGTATTTGTTTATTATTTGTAAAAGTAAAACTGATAAAAGCGTTGTGGAACAATGTCCGTGGCAGAAAACTTTTGATTGTTTTGTTATACCATCATCAACCTTGTTTATTTCTGGAACATTTTATATGGAAGTAAATAAAACTAGTATTCTTAGTTTCTTGCCTATTACGTGTTTGCTGCTTTAAGGCGACGGGTAGTATTACTAGCGACACCATTCGTTTTTAATTGTTAGCTACTAAACCGGATCTATTTTAAACAATTTCGGGGTTACAACCTCTCGGCAAACACTTATACTATTTATTAATTAACCATGCACAAAAGTTGGGTCCGTTATTTTACGCGAAAAATTGATTACCGCCAAAAGCGGCCACTTTTAGCGTGAATCAATTTTTCGCATACAAATGTTGGAACCGCATTTGTGTATAGTTATTTAATAAATAGTAAAAGTGTTTGCTGAGAGGTTGTAACCCCGAAATTGTTTAAAATAGATCCGGTTTAGTAGCTAACAATTAGAATCGATTAGCGTCGCTAGTGTGCCCTACCCGTCACCTTAACAAAAAACACACTCAGAAGGTCGGCTGTAGTTGCCATTGATATCGAAGAGTTCGTTGATATAATTATGCGTTAAGCAGTATAAAAAAAGAGAATTAAAGCATCAGCCTAGGTATATATATAATATACATAGACTAAGATCTGTAAATTTTGTGCAATAATGTGAAAATTATTGTTCGTGTTAATGCAGTGTGTAATTAATAAATATCTCGGTAGTACTTATCTATGTATATTGTAGTTAATTGACGATATGGTCTAATTACGTATGCAGAGTATCAAGTTAATGTACAGTGCAAATCAGTAATAATACGAGTAGTAGAGGCTGCCTGATCCGATGACCGATATGATGTGGATAGTACAGAGTTTCTATCTAAGGAGGTTTTTGCTTAGATTAAATCCAAATAGCGGAAGATTCTCCACGTTCCTTCAATTAGACAACTGAAAACGGACCTATTTGTTTTGACATACGCATGAGGAAGTCATCAAACGCGCTACGCGCACGTTACGCGTCATGTCAAAAGGAGTAACGTAGTGTCAACAAAAATAACTAATTTACGTAATATCACTTAACTCTTATGATATTTTATTATTGTAAAATATTAAAATATCATAATAAATAATATCTTGTACTTGCGAGTGAAATGTGATTCCATGAGATTTATTTTTACGTTTTGAATTATTTGTACAGCGCGTGAAAGCGCTCTTAGGCATATTGATAGCCTTAATCCCACTTAAAACAATTAATGAAAATTTTTGACTGCTTGTTAGACTCTGACATTTGCGACTGCGTGAAATTAGGCGCCGGGCACCTATTTTAAGTGGTCCACGCGGTATAGACGAGTCACCTATCTTCCGCTATTTTGATTTAATCATTTAATCTAAGGGTTAATGTGTATAAAACTAGTGGACTTTCCAGACTTCGTTTCGGGACTTAGTTCACCAAATTTAAAACAATGGTAATCATCACATATTAACTGTTAGAGTTCGCTTCGGTCGGGACTGAGGGCAGAGTTCACCAACTTTTTAAACAACGGTAATCGCAATTTAATTGTGCTTGAACAGTTGAGTGACGGTTATTCATATTTACCATAAAAAAGCAGCTTAACTGACGTTTACACTAACTGAAACGTTGAATGTAGTTTAACATCTCATCTTAACCGAGGATTTTATGTTTTAAATTAAAAATGGAAGAAGGCAAAGAGCACTGAGCCCATATCATTTTTTTAAAAGTTGATATTCGATGCATAAACCGAGCAGCGCCAAAGAACAGATTGACTTGACAAAGTCTGTCAAATTGATTTTCCTAAATTCTTCTAATATTTTTGACAGCTGCTTTACGTTATTACCTGACCATGTGAAAAAGTACAGTCTAACGAACTGTATCAAATACGTGTGCGTATTTTTCTATTTAAAAGCATTATACTTAATTTTACCAAATATCAGTTATCAAAACGCCCTGTTGGTCTAGTGGTTTAAGTACCGGGCCGTGATCTCGGGGTCTTGGGTTCGATTCCCGGGTCGAGCAGAAATGATGTTTCGAATTTTTCGAACATAGATCGGGTTTGTGATCACCAATCGGCATTAGGCAAGTGTGGTGATTAAGCCTAATCCCATCATAGTAGCGATAACTGCAAAGTCAAGGGGACTTTGCCCTGCAGTGGGAGAGTAATGTCACACTGCAGGGCAAAGGCCTATATGCATAAGCTGATACTAAAAAACTAATAACATTTAAATTATTTTAACCTTTTTGTGTATTAAGGTAAGTACATCTTTATAATGAGACTTCAGGCGACATTTTGCCTTATCCCACACACGATCAAGCAAAAAAAAAAAGGAAGCCGCCCTGACGTCATAATGTGTTCACCATTTTCTTTTGAATGGCGCCTTTCGAAAGCGACATCCCTAATTACTTTCGCCTGCCTGAACTTTTAATTGGATTCGCGGTCTAATGAAAATTACCATATGCGTGAATATAATATTGTTGGTTTGTTTCATTCGCAACATATTGCATTAATCACAACTAAGCCTATTATGTTTGTTTATGATAATGTAATGGTATTAATTATTATCAACTTGGACAGTGAATGAATACTTAATTATTGTAATGATTATGATCAATTATTTAATTTTTAATAGTTCTCGATAGATCACTCTTTGATCTAATGCATTGAAATCGGTATAGTAAGTTAAATACGGTTTAGCAAAGGTGGTTTTAGTAATTTGCTTATAAATTTTAAAGAGAAACAAAGAAAACCCAAAATAAAAACTACATAAACTAAAAAGAATAGATTTAAATACTACTGACCCGATTTGGAAAATTCTTTTATCTGCAATTGAAATGACACGACATTTTTTTTTATGTGATAGTTGACATACGAGCAGATGGATCGCCTGATGGTACGCGATTGCTGCCTCTCTATAGACACCCAACCTTTAAACCCCCCTTTCCCCCGGATTTGACTCCGGTACCCACACTCACGCAGCGAAACACATCACAGTACTGCTTCACGCCGGTTTTCTAAGAGGCCGTGGTATCCGATCGACCCGGTCCATTCATGCCGAAGCGTTCCTATACTATCAAGGGCAATTTTATAATACAACACTAACCACCATGTTCTTCACACATACAGTTTTCTTAATGATCACCATCAAAAGGGCCATGGGCTTAAAAATTTAATAATTTGATTACAGTCAATTTGGGTAACTTTGAATTACCTTCTAACTTTGAATAAAACTGGTTTAAAGATTTGTTATTTTATTCCTTGGAATTCCTATACAATTTAAGACGGTATCTACGTTGAATGGATCGATCTTTAGATACCGTTCTGGACTGGACAGCCTGGTTTGTATGTCTATACCTATTATGCACATCGTGTTTTCCGTAAAGACACAAAACTTTGTTTCCAGGCTCAGTTTTCTAGTGTTCCTTAGTTCATTTACTCATCGTCCGAGGGCATCGCACTGACAGAGAAGGATGAGTGTAGGAATCCCATCGTCTATCCTTTTCTTTGTAAAACCTGTACGGTTTCGGTGACTAGGTACGATTTTAAACTCAGGTTTAACCCATGAGAATCCTATCGCGGTTCACACCTATGATATCTTTGAGGAAAATCAAATAGGCGTGCCGACTCGTTTTTGGAAAAAACTTTGTTCTAAGAATATATGTAGGCATTTGTTACATCATAGAAATGTTGCCTTTGTTTCTTAGAGAAAGTTATCGATAGTAATGACTTTAGATAGATAGATATTCTTTATTGCACAAAATACACATCTTAAGACTGACCGGATGGCGCAATTGGTAGTGACCCTGCCTCTTACGCCAAAGGTCGTGGGTTCGATCCCCACCCTGGACAAACATTCGTGCAATGAACACTTGTATTTGTTCAGTGTCTGGGTGTAATATATGTATTTAAGTATATATTTGTGTTCCTCTGTTGTTTGATATCTGTAACACAAGTGCTTAAGCTACTTAGTATGGAATCAGGTCAACGTATGAGATGTTGTGAGAATTATATATATATATATTATATTATACATTATAGATATTTTGTGTACAATTTCGGCTGTCTTATCGCTGAAAACGATATCTACAAGACAACCTTCGGGTAAAGGACACTTTCATAGTAGACTTTATCGATTAGCAAATTAAAAAACCATTTTTTTTTGTGCACTCCAAAAAATATATTGAACACAGTTTTTTTCCTTTTTTTCTAAAGGAAAATTTCTTTTAATTACAAAATGCTAAGTTAAGGATTTAAGGTACTTTACCTTCATGTCCTATAGTCTTGGGACGCCCTGTATACATACAATGTACATACATGGACCCTGTAAGGGTATGGCAACAGATGATAATATTTATTACAATTTCAAGTAAAATACCTTCCCTCTTTTTATAAGATCTACTAAGCACATAATTTTTATAGTTATAAATAATATAAATAAATGTTTATGAATAACTTGTTTGCAATTTTAATGAACCCTACCAAATCAGGTAGATCTGTAATTCTGTTGAAAGCAAATTTAACTTGTTATGTTTATTTGGAATATTCCGACGAATTTGTGATTAGGCACGGCGAATTTTATTTGAGTTTGTTAATAACTGAAGTTGTTATGACTTTGTGGTAAACACACAATGTAGACCTTAATCTTCTTTGGAGAATACGTCGTGTTATGAGAAAGGTTATTAGTCAATAGTCAAATAATTCTTTATTGGATAGGCTTGTACACAGCACTTACAAATCGTCATACATTTGAATGACTTAAAACTATTTGTAAGTACTTATGTATAATTTACATGTTAATACATATATATGTTAATATATAAAATATACTAAAATAAATAAATAAACATAATGCGATTATGTTTATTTATTTCTTTGTTTTTATTATGAAATCTCCAATTATATTTCAATTATATTTATTTTGAAATCTCCAAGTAAAGAGCATAGTCCTCCTTTAAGAGCCGGAAATGCATGTGTGATACCTCATGTGTTACAGATGTCCATGGGCGGCGGTAATCAATTATCATTAGGTGAGCCGTCTACTCGTTTATCCACCGTAAAGTTTAAAAAAAAGATTTTTTCAACTGCCTATTACCATATCAATAAAATATTTGATTATATTGATTAATATTTTAATATTTATATTTTAATAATGAAGGTACTTCATTTTATTATCTACCTGATTGACAATCTACACGTAGGCACTGTATTACTTTTACTACCCACGTAAATGTTTAGATTGAAACATTCAATGATTAAAATGTACGTTTTAAAAACAAATGCAGTGAACCTTACACTCGCTAATGAATGATTCAAAGGAGTAGTGATCATCGAACGTCGATGACAGAATTGAAACAATTGAAAGGTCATGGGTTCAATTTAAACATCATTTCGGTTGCTAAGATGACGTTGTAAAATAATATAAATTACCTTAATATTGAGTATTCTCCCGCGGAAATAAATAAATAATTATTTCACAACGTGACATACATTGATCTGACTCCGAGATAGGTAGCTCAAGCACCTGTGTTACGGATATCAGAATCAACAGTGGGATTACAAATATATGCATATAATACTTCTTTTTTGTAAATACTTACTTATACACCACATAACACCCAGACCAATACAAACAGACATGTTCATGCACACAAATGTTTGTACTGTGCGGGGATCGAACCCGCAACCCTTGGACCAAAGACAGCGTACACTACCACTGTTCCAAACGGAGCGTCTGAAATATTATGTAAATTGGAAAATGAATAATAATTCGTTCATAGGTTCTGTGATGAAAATGATAAATAATTTATTTGGGGTTTGATGGACAGTTGTGAATTCTTGGTGTCATCACTGGCTGACTTAGTAAAGTATGTACCTACTCGAAGGTATGATGCAATCCTTTCCATTTGGGTGAGAGTTGGAGTTATCTTGATAACGTGGCGTCATTCTTACAAGAATTTTCTAGTAGGTACGAGATAATACGCAGTTGTTTGCTGTGTGTGCAATATTAGCACCGTTTCGTATTTCATAAGGGCGCGTACAGACGTGACGAGAAAAACTACATAAACGAAAAAAAAGTTAAAAACTTGTAACCCGATTTAGAAAAATCTTTTATCAGGAATTGAAAAGACAGGACAGACGAGTGACACAACGTTAAGGGGCTAAAGTATCTAATACCACTCGATCGTTGGCGGGTTGCCGATAGCGACTACTATTGCCAAGGGATTTCCAAAGGAAAACTTTAAATAATAAAAAATCGTAAGACCAAGCAAATTTTAATAAAAACTAAATTTTTTATGATTACATTATATTTAACGGGCAATAAATTGAAGGTGATTGTTGCTTTTGCTCCACGAAATTTGTATGAATATGTAACGAATTGTAATTTTATTTCTACGAACTCTAAATGGGATGATTGTACATATTGGCGATGACTTGATTTCTTTGATTGCCTTTGCTCAGCTGTCCCACGAATAGGTTGAAACTTTTTTCTATCTAAGATAAAGGAAGTATCAAAGTAAAATCGTCTTTAAACTCTTTCTTTAAAATGTACTTGTAGATTTAAAGGGACAAAGATTTTGACACAAGATATGAGTCAATTTTGATTGACATAAGTTTATATTAATTTAGTTATAATAATATATAAAGCACTGAGATACATTTCGATATCATCAACGTTGTTCAAGTGGACAACAGTTACCTACGCAGCAGTCAACTACCGTTGTCGCGGTTGCTCGTCTGCAAACACCCTAAGACGTGCATTTTGTATGGAGTAATGTTTTCTAAGACGATTTGCTGATGTGGGACAAGACATTACGTTGGCTTATTTGAAGACGGGATTATTGTGTTCTGTTTTAGAATCAAGAAGTGGGTTACAAAACGGAGCGCGCAAACTCAATGAAAAAAATAAAAGTTCTTCAAACATTTTGGTATCTCGAAGAAAGGAGTTAATGAGCTGAACTCAAATGGACAGTAAAGGCTGGTTTTATTAGTGCAAGATGCTGCCTCGCCAGTAGACAACCACTCCGATTGTCATGCAAGATACTTTCTAGCTCGCTCGTGCGAGTTATTCGTAAGTGACATCCACACAGTGCGAGTTACTGCGGTGCACTCGGCTGCTGATTAGTAAAGTAGCACCGTACATTAAAATACACAAATAAAAAAAGGTAGGTACGCACCTAGAATCAATTTATCAAAAGATTTCCCTACCACGACAAACTGCATACAAAGTTGAAAGCCGTAAAGCTAAAACTTACTTTAGACAAACGGCTATCATTCCATTTCACCCGGTCTACGTGAGAACGTGGAATAAATTTAGAGATTAATCCTAGTCTAGTCGAGGGTAAAATATCGCCTGCGAAAGCAACAGAGGAAGGGACACTATTTGTGGTCAAAAGTATCGATATTATGAATGTTGGTAGGTACTTTTGATGTCTATGTAAATAAATCTAAATCTACATAATATAAGCGAGAGCTGACTAACTGACTGATCCATCAACGAAGGACATATACATTATGCACAAGGGTTCCTTTTATAGCGTAGGGGAGTTCTTCAAACACCGTCTTTGGTGGAGCCGTACTTTGGCATGAATAGACCGGCTGGACTGGTACCACAGTCTCACAGAAAAGCAGTGGCTGCGCTATTTCGCAGAGTGAGTGAGGGTAATCTTGGGATAGTGTTGCCGAATAATCGCCTGATAATCGAATAAATTGTAATATTGATAGTATCGATACTATATATTAAATTTTCATTTTTTGTTGATATAATCGATTCATCGATTATAATCGTTTAAATTGAGATACTGGAACTAAGCCGATAATATCGATTACAATCTATTAATATGCAATTATTTCTATATTATAATCGTCATTTATATTATGCCTTCTTAGACATCTTCTGTATAAAATATCTAGAAATAATTGCAGATTAATTCCAGTATCTTTTATTTAATCTATAGTAGTAGGTATCATCAATTTAAAAGATTATATCGATACTATCAATAGTACAATCGGTTATTAGATTATATGGGCCCCATTTGCATAATTGATTAACAATCGACGTACAATCGATAATCCGGCAACACTATCTCGGGGTAGGGGAGCTGCACTGTGACTCCACTGTAGTAGGTGCATGGGCGGCCGCAATCGCTTCCCATCTGGTGATCCATACTTGCCACCTATCATATAAGAAAGAGACAACAAATGTTTGAGCAGCTCTCAAAATTAAAAAGCATTTGGGCATTCGAGCGTGAATGCGTAAAAAAGTAACCTATAATTGTATAAATATACTTGGTACCTTTTTTTCTATCTATTTGCAGAAACCGTTTGGAATAACTTCCGTGTTTCCCATTGCTTGGTTAATATTAATCATTAAGGCGACGGGTAGCCCTAACTAGCGACACCAATCAATTTTAATTGTTAGCTACTAAATCGGATCTATTTTTAACAATTTCGGGATTACAAACTCTCGGCAAACACTTATACTATTTATTAAATAACCATGCACAAATGTTGGGTTCAACGCGTACGCGAAAAATTTATTACCGCCAAAATCGGCCACTTTTAGCGTGAATCAATTTTTCGCGTACAAAAACGGACCCAACATTTGTGCATGGTTATTTAATAAATAGTAGAAGTGTTTGCCGCAAGGTTTTAACCCTGAAATCTTTTAAAATAGATCCGGTTTAGTAGCTGAAAATGAAAATCGATTAGCGTCGCTAGTGTGCCCTACCCGTCTCCTTAAATAAATAGATATCATCCTATCCAGCTTTCTAGGAACTTGAATCTACAAAGCTCCTGTTCTGCATTTCGCAGAAGTAACCTGGTCCATTCTTGACTGTGTGTAATATGAGCCTTCAACTTTCCATGCGGGTGTAATGCGTCGAATAGTTTGTATTAAAATGCTACTAAAATGACGTCACAGACTTGCCCGTGGAAGAGCCACGCTTCGCTATGAATGGGCCGGCTCGACCGGAGTGATACCACTTCCCCACGGAAAACCGGCGTGAAGCAGCACTGTGCTGTATTTCGCTGCGTGAGTGAGGGTACCGGAGGCCTCCTCCTGGGGAAAAGGGGGATAACAGCGCATTTGTGACTTCCACTGCAACTGGTGTCGCGAGTGTCCATGGAGGGCGGCGATCGCTTACCATGGGATGATCCGTTTCTTCGTCTGCCACCTGCCACTTATGACATAAAAAATACTTTATTCTAAACAAAACAATATCGATTCGAGTGAAGGATTGGTGTTATACCTCAATGTGTTTAGCTGGTGAATGATGAAGGCGTAAAGGATACTCGTACATCTTTAACGTGCAAAACAAAATAGAAAGACGAATGATTGACGGAGAAAGACTTCAAGATATACCTAAAAATAAATTGATGGAACTATGAAAAATACGCTATAAAAACAGTCCAAAACCTATCAGTATTAAACTGATTCTTAAAATATCTAAAATATATCTACCAAAAATTGGTATCAAAATTGAATAAATCCGTTCGATAAAGTTATCGATACTGTTTTCGAGTGCCTAAAATTAAGGAGTTAACCAAAGTAGGTCAGTTCATCGGAACTGATGCAAAATGGATTTAGCTATTGGCCAACCGCTTAGAGGAACTTCCAATAAAGTTGTACATGTTATTAATGTTCGATTTAACAATTGAATATTTGTTTATGGTATCTGTTATCAGGGCGCTTTTTTTTTACGTCTTAGGGACCGTAAAACGACACCGCGATCTCACTAACGCCGCCTATTGATTTGTATTAATTGTGGCGAATATAGGATATTGTTGCAAAAAATTGGGGAAATAGATTCTAAAAAAAATGTATTTGTGATTTTTCAAGATACAGGTATCTGGCACAAAATATAGCTTTAGAAGGAATACATTTTTTTGAGAATTGCTAAAGTGACCACTTTAGGCGGAAATCAAAAATTAAGTTAGTTACTTGTAGAGGGATAATTTGTGCCAGATGTAACTTGAAAAATCAAAAATACTTATTTTTAGAATCGAATTGCCCATTTTTGGAACAATATCCTATATTCGTCACTATTAATACAAACTGATAGGCGGCGCTAGTGAAATCGTGGTGGCCGCTTTTGGCGTGAATCAATTTTTCGCGTACGCGTTGGATCCAACATTTGTGCATGGTTATTTAATAAATAGTATAAGTGTTTGCCGAGAGGCTGTAACTCCGAAATGGTTTAAAATAGATCCGGTTGAGTAGCTAAAAATTAAAATCGATTGGCGTCGCTAGTGTGCCCTACCCGTCACCTTAATTACTTTCTGGTGACCCTTGCTCGTTTGTCGGCACTAGCTTACAAAACATGGTATTATTTAGGTTTCCCTCCACGTAGATCGCACATCACATTAAAATCGCATTTTTTCATCATTTGACACTTACCTACTTGCGTATTTATACCCACGCAAAAGAATGTATCACTGTTTGGATTCCACGTAACACTGACAATACTCAGCAACAGCCAAATCTCTTCAATCTTCAACCTTATCGTTGAGTAATAAAGAGCAAAGTCGGAATTTGTGACGTGATGTAATGCTGATACCACACACACTATGATGATAATGAAGAATTTACCCGTAGCAAGACCGAATCTCCGTGGGCCGTGTGGTCCCCGGCAGAGTAGAATAGGCCACCCTCACTCTTACCGAGGTGTTGTAAAAGGCGACTAAGGTAAAGCTGCTGGCATGATCATCAGCACCCAGAGAAGGAAAACTCTGCATTTATATCAAAACCCTCGCCAACCCGTCTGCCAAGCGTGGTGAGTATGGCAATTACCCCTCATGTGATTGAGGGAGGCCCGTGCCCCAGCAGTGGGGACTTAAATGGGCTGACGATGAAGACCGAATCTTAAATTAAAAGACACAGGTCGACAGAGTTCGATGAACTACGGACTAGGCAGTATATTCGTGTCTCGCCCGCATACGTTCCATATCTGTCTCTGTTTCACGCCAAGATCACTGTAAAAGCGCATGTATGTGAGCGTAGCCTGCACGCGATGTACGCAGCCGACGTTCAATGTCTATTAAGTATTATGCGACGAAAAAATCGAAACGTTTCGAAGATTGGTCTATTGAAATTGCAAACAAAAAGTTAGGACTCCCAAGACACTAATGAATAGATGACGATCCTTCACTTTGACACTTTTACATATAACAATAATCTTAAGTATTTATATATCTATAATATAAAATGAATCGCAAAATGTGTTGGTAAGTGCATAACTCAACAACGCCTGGACCAATTTGGCCAATTCTTCTTTTAAAATGTTCGTTGAAGTCCAAGGATGGTTCTTACGGCGAGAAAAAATCGAATAATTGTCGGGAAAACCCTAAAAACAGCCCTTTTCTTTTCCACATACAAACGTTTTCTAACAAAAACGTAGAATCAATTTGAGTTTTATTGCTATTAGATAAAGTTCATATTTGTTGCCACATTACAAATTTTTTTGACAGGACAAAGTCTGTCGGGTCAGCTAGTTTATATAATAAAAATAATTTTATGTCGATAGATCGGAGTAACGACGCGCACATATGCAAACACTATTGATTCCACTATTATTCTTATTCTACAATTTGAAACTTAACTCACCAATGCTTGAATAATTTCTTTAAATATACTTCTACATAGTAAATAGTTACGTCACTGTACTGCAAAATTATGTTTTGTTAGCTCAGCTCTAATTGCCGCAACCGCTTTATGTTTTACAATTACGTCACGTTATTGATAAATATTAACCGAACGCTCGGTAAAGACAATAAAACCGGCTAAGTGCAAGTGGTACTCGCCCATGAAGGGTTCCGTAGCAGCAAATAAGATTGAGGAAGGTAAATTGCGGTGTACGGTTTATAACGTATTAAAAAAAACTACTCACTATATCTAGTTCAAACCAATTTTCGTTGTTACTTTTCATGATTATGTACATCATGTATTTTTTTTAGTTTTACAATTCATTTATTATAGAAGTTGCACACACAATTTGCCACTTTGGGAGCGTCTCTTGCGCAAAGTATTGTGTTAAGAAAAAAATGATGTTAAAAACCTCAACATCATTTTTAAAGACCTATCCATAGATACCCCACACGTATAGGTTTGATGAAAAAAAAAATTGAGTTTCATTTTCAAGTATGGAGACCCCCAATTTTTTTTCCAATTTTTGTGTAAAAACCGTAATGCGGTTAGCAAAAAACATCTATTTACGAGTTTCAATAGTATAGTTCTTATAGTTTCGGAGAAAAGTGGCTGTGACATACGGACGGAGAGACGGACAGACAGGACGAACCTACATACCTAGGTCATTGGCAATGGTAGAAATGCGCACATATATTTGGATAAACTATTGGTGCAGTCTCGGGTTCGAACCTCGACCACCTGCGTGGAAGGCGCGTTCGTATCCATTGAGCTAGCATCGCTCCAAGTGTTTTTTCTGTAACTATACTGATGTAAACATACATTAGAAATTTAATCCTGGTCTACCGATTATAAAATAAAATAAAATATCGTATTGTGTCTCTCTCGCACATCGGTCTCTGTCATTAATTACAGCCGAATAAACAGGCATACCTACTAGCGACGCCAATCGATTTTAATTTTTAGCTACTAACCCGGATCTATTTTAAACAATTGCGGGGTTACAACCTCTAAGAAATCACTTATACTATTTATAAAATAACCAATATTGGGTCTGTTTTTGTACGCAAAAAATTGATTCACGCCAAAAGCGGCCACTTTTGGCGGTAATCCAAAATTCGAGTGCAAATGCAAACCAAACAGTTAAAAATAAACAGTATGAGGTTTGCTGAGAAATTGTAACCCCGAAATTGTTTAAAATAGATTCGGTTTAGTAGCTAAAAATTAAAATCGATTGGCGTCGCTAGTGTGTCCTACCCGTCACCTTAATTACTTTCTGGTGACCCTTGCTCGTTTGTCGGCACTAGCTTACAAAACATGGTATTATTTAGGTTTCCTTCCACGTAGATCGCACATCACATTAAAATCGCATTTTTTCATCATTTGACACTTACCTACTTGCGCATTTATACCCACGCAAAAGAATGTATCACTGTTTGGATTCCACGTAACACTGACAATACTCAGCAACAGCCAAATCTCTTCAATCTTCAACCTTATCGTTGAGTAATAAAGATCAAAGTGTGCCCTACCCGTCACCTTAACTTTCGATCTAGTTAGCTGACTTGGAAAAATTGTCTAAGTAACTGAGTATTATTATTTTATAGACCGTGTGCCGGTCGCGTTTGGTGTTTAAACAGGCATTGACAATTCAAATGTGCATCGACTTTTGTAGCTTACCAATAATAATAAACGTCGGTACTCACTTGTTCTCTGCTTTCATTAACTTATCTCCATTTTCCCTAATCATTAATAATGTCTATAATTATTAGGTCTTCAAAGTCAAGATCGTGATAACATTAAATGGATTATCATTTATATTAGTAGGTTTTAGTATCTACTATATAATTAACTACGTCTCGTCACATCACGCCGCAACAAATGCTTTGACCTTGGTTTTGATGTTGGAATTTGGCCTAATGCGGAAGAGTGGAAAAGCGAGGTCGAATAAATAATGAATTTGTTGTAATGCCATGTCATTTTAAATTTAAGATGTGATAGCCAATTAAATCGTCGTCCACTATCAATGTAGACCTTCTCTGAGGATACTAAGATTGCATGCAATCTGTCGCAAATGACAACATAATACAGTCATCTCAATGCTGTCGTAACTTTGAGACGGCGTATTTCAAAGCAACATTTTTAATTAAATATCGCACTCAAAAACATCATCTCGAGTTTAGGCAGGAATCAAACCCACATCTTCCACAATCCAGGTGGCAATTAATAGATATCTTTTTTTAAACTTGTTTTTTATTTCAATGAATAATGTTTACAAATTAATAAGTTCGATTGCAATAATAGGAGAAAGGTTACTTCGATATTTAATATGTCTAGAATAAGAAAATATTGTAAGTAATACAACTATAAAATGAAAAACGGGATTTTAAAATCGCCTATTATTGTTTCTGGAAAATGAAACATATCGCACCCCCAGAACTAAAGGGGGTCAACTCAAAAATTAAGGGTTTTTTGTTATACTCACCATCGAATTCCTTGTCTCGCTACCTATCGACCAACAAAACAGATTTAAAATACAGATTTTTTTGAGTTGACTGTGTTTAGATATGGGTGTGCGATATGTAAAATAAATTGATTGCATACGTTACGTTATGTCAAAAAAATTATCTTCGATTCAAAACTTCGATATACCGTTTTTGATGTCTTGAAATTCGAATATTAAAGTTTCGAAAGTAAGATAGGTTACCCCCCAGTTCGATATTAAATACGGTTGTTTGTCATCGACGCAGGGAAATGAGATACAGTTTAAAATAGCTGGTATTAGCTGCATGTATATAGCTAATGAACGGAAATGGCGCTCAGTTGAGTTTATTCATGAATGAGTTACGTGAACGTCAACAACTGGGGTCACTTTGACACCACTATCGCACATTTGATTTATGGAGTGTGTGCAGTGGCGCGTATTGTACTTCATTGAAATGTAAAACTTATTGCATTTGGTTTAAGGATAAAGATGTATATTTTGTTGTTGGCGCTTGTACTAGTGTTGCAGGTATTCGAAATACGGTATTTGACTAATTTTTTTTTATTTTTGTAATCAAAAGAAACATCGTTGAAAGAATTACTTGATTCTCATTTAAACTACTTGAGATATCGCAATTTTAAAATCTCATTATTTTGGGCAAACACAAAACGCTCCATATAAATGGCTACTAAGATGTGACGTCACACCTAAGTATTTTGTATGCATTTCATTTGAATTTTGTATGGTAGCTATATCAAATGTTTCGTATATGTCAATGGTTCTATTATAATAGTTGGTGCAATATAGGTTATTCAATGGTATACTTATTTTTTACTAATTTCATACTTTTAAAATGGACTTACCTAAGAATCTTTGAATGAACATAAAACCGGCTAGAGGTTATATTTTTAATTGAGAATTTTTGCTATTGGCACAAATCTACCTACATTTTGATAAAATATTAATATTTTGTAAAATCTTGAGCTTAGTTAAATAACATGTTTTAACAGTTTTGTGATAGGTGGCGGACGAGCAGACGGATCACCTGATGCTAAGCCTGATTACCGCCGCCCATGGACTCTCGCGACACCAGTGAAGTCACAAGTGCGCTGCCAACCTTTAAACCCCCCTTTCCCCCAAATTGGGCCTCCGGTACCCTCACTCACGTAACGAAATACAGCACAGTGATGCTTTACGCTGGTTTTCTGTGAGGCCGTGGTATCACTCCGGCCTAGCCGGCCCATTGATGCCATACAAGTTTCATAAACTATTTAGTTTTCTCACGAGGTATCCTTCACTGCCGAGCTAATTGTAGAAAAACGTACATAGATTTCAAAAATCCAGAAGTGCATAATTAGATTCGAACCACGACCCCCGGGATGGGAGGTGCTTTTGAACCACTGAGCCATCTTCGTTCCACCCTTTCTAAAATAACATCCCTGATAAATTGACCTTTCCTCTTGTAACAACTTGTAATGATATAGAAAAGGTTGACCTCGCTTTATCTAGCTTCTGACAGCTTGATTTATAAGTCTTGCCGTTCCCACTCAAAGAGCCTATTATCTTTCGTGTCTGGTAACTACGTAAATTGAGTTTTATAGTTTCACATTATTAGATGCAATTTGCGGTGCCATTGATTTTGATTTTAAACAACCGACGCAAAAACGATGGGGTGTTATAAGTTTGACGTGTCTGTGTGTGTGTGTGTGTCTGTGTCTGTCTATGGCATCGGAGCTCCCGAACAAATTGTTTTTTTTTGTTTGAAAGATGAATAATGGGGAAGTGTTCTTAGCCATGTTGGATAAAAACGTTCCAAGATGGCCGCCGTCACAAAGATATGGATTGTATGTTTTAACAAAACTCCCAAAATATGGGTATCATATAAAAGGTTGAGTAGCAGAATATATTTATTGTGACAAATGTCAAATCCAAGATGGTCGCCGTCGGGGTTCTTTTTTAATTTTCATTTTTTTTTCAAATTCACGAGAGAAGTGATCTATTGAGTTGTCTTATCTGGCTTACTTAATTTCTAAGCCACTTTAAACTTATTGCTCTGGATTGCAAAATAAATAAGTACAAGATTACAGTTTCAAGTTAACAACTGTTCTAATAAGATTATCTTATTTTAAAGGTTTAACCCTTGTCTACGGTACCTTTTAGACCCAAGGGATCTTTTAATCATCCCTTCACCGGGTTCATTGTTTAAGTTCCGTTTTCTATAATGAAGCTTAATTATAAAACCATGGTTTAATCTGTCCTTTATATTTAATGGTTTATCTTTTCATTTTACAAGACTATGTATTTTCAAGATGTGGTGTTACCGTATGCTCCGCTTCAGCTGGACACATAGAGTGACAAACGAAACGAATGAATACCATCAAAAAGCGGAAAATTCCTAAAAGGCCGGCAACGCATCTCTACTCCCTCTGGTGTGGCTGATGTCCACGGGCAGGCGGTGATCGCTTACCATCAGGTGGCTCACTTGCTCATTTGCCTCCCTTTCTCATAAAAAAATTGAACACCCAGGTCACGTACTTAGGCATGGCAGGTAGTGGTTGCTTCAACTCAACATGATAGGTAAAATAGAGGGTAGGCGGACGCGTCGCGGAAGGAGGAAAAAGTCGTGGCTGCGTAATATAAGGGAGTGCAATAGTATTGCATCTGTGGAACGTCTGTTTCGTCTCGCAATGAACAGACAGGATTTTGGAAAAACGGCCAACCTTCAGAACTGAAGAGGCACTCAAAGAAGGAGAAGAAGAGGAGAAGAGTGTATTTCGCTGACGAACACTAAACCACCATTAATCTTTAACATACATTAGTAGGTAATAATAAGTTTATTACTGCTGGAGAGCCACGCTTCAGGAGTAATACCACGGCCTCACAGAATACCGGCGTAAAATGACTCCTGCGCTGTGTTTTGTCGAGTGAGTGAGAATGGGCAACCCTCTTTCACAATAGAAAACCTCCACTCCACCGGCCTTGCGGGTGTCATCTCAGGTGGATCTGTCTGGTCGTCTGCTGTCTATTACGTAAAAAACATCATTCTAAAATAAGTTTTATTTTCATAAAATATTTTTGTAATATTGTCGACATAGTATTGAAGATTCCCTACCTACCTTTACATTATTCCTTAACCCTTTAGCTGGTAGAAGTGTTTTTCGCGAATTATGAAATAAAATCTTCATACGATTCTTACAAACCTGGAGCCCAATTCTCGGGACGTGCGATAAAATGTCATATCTTCTGTAATGTCGCTCTTCCAATGTCGCCAAAATGTCACAAAAGTCAAAAAACTATTCTCGTGCCCATGTGACAATAAAAGTCACTTCCATAGAGATGTGGCATATATCATTTCCGTTAATACGTTCCGTTTTGTCGATTGACACAAATATACAATCGAGAAATCTTAATGTTTTTTTTTTTTACTGTAGATAGGTAAGCGTTTGACCATATTTCACCTGATGGTAAGTGATAATATGGTCTAAGATGTAGCACGATTACCTAGAAGATACCTAGATAGATAGATGTTTATTGTTGAAGTATTATTTCAACATTGTCTATCCTTTTATATCAACAGTCAATTTTAGGTTTAGCATAATTATCATAACTGCTTTAAAATACGATCAAAAAGATGAAAAGAAAGTTGATTTTATGAAATTGTTATTCCGTTACACCGACCGAAAGCCAAAAGATTATCTTTTCAGTCTGTGGCAAAAAGAGACGGCAACTGCGCTGAAAGACGCTTTAAGAGAAAAAAATGAAATAAAGAATTTTCTTTACATTGATTTTATTAGTGAGATGAAAAGGCTTAAAGACTTAATGTAGGTAAAACAAATAAATAAAGGTGAAAATTGGTCCCATACAAAGAAAATACAAGATTATTTAAAATTCTCAGCTACACAATCGCTCACACAGAGAATCAATCATCTTCTTAGTTTGTACAGTGAAGTTAATTTTGCGTGAAGTTAATTTTGCGTCATCAGAAAGCCCAGCTGATACCTACAACTAGTAGATTAGTTAATTTTTTAACATTTTTATACACGAAGACTTTTAATCGGTGATCAGGACCTACTGATTCCGACTAGGTGGATGATGGCCATTGCTATAGTAATAGTAGTTACATGTTTTCTTTTTGTTCAGGTTTTATTTTAAATTTTATTAGATATCTAAATTTAATTGGAATGTATGGTCTTCCTACATTTTTATGAAGTGTAGAAAGCTATTTTAATTTTCTTTAATTTGTTTTATTTGACGTTGTCTGCCATTTGACAGTTTTCTACCAATAACATGAAAAACTTTAAATCTCTAATGAGGTTTGTTATCATCACTGTACCTGTACTTATGAAAAGGTTTTATTTGTAACAAAGAGTAGGATGACCAAATTCATAGTTATTAACTTAAAGTCCCAGACAAGAAAAAAAATGGAACGCTGACATGTAACTACTATTACTATAACAATGGCCATCATCCACCTAGTCGGAATCAGTAGGTCCTGATCACCGATTAAAAGTCTTCGTGTATACGTAGATGTCATTCGCAGATTTTATGTTTGCATTTAGCGGTATTTTCGTGCGATTCGCGACGAGCACTCGGTACTTACACATAGTTTACGTTATTTAATAAAACACATACTAATTAAAGTAGCCGAGTGGATAGAAACTAGTGCTTTTTAATAAGCACACTATATCTAATTACTACACGCATCCACACGCACGCATGCACTCACACACACACTCACATGCATGAATAGACCCACACATCCCAAATAAGCACGCATAGTATAGTATACTTAATATGGATTTCAATTTCGATGTATTTATTATTACTATTTTAATGTATGCATCTATGATTGTGTCTTTTTTTCATAAATTGTATAAGCTGGTGATTCCCTCTCTACCTCAATGGTTCCCACAGAATACCAGCGTCATGGCCACCCGCCGTGTCAAAGCACCTGAGTGGCAACCATTTTGGTAACACGTCACGGCAAAGTGTCTCTTTGTTTTATATTTTCTTTTCTTGTACTATGTTTGAGATGTGTTTACCAAATAAAATTTTATTCTTATTCTATTCTATTCTAATAACTTCTCTTCTTTGCCGCTATTTTGATTTAATCTAAGCTTCTTGTATCTGTGTCCAGTTATGACTTCTGTATTTGTTTTCATTGTGTTGGTCAATAAATGTATTTCCTCTCTTTCTTTCAATTCCAGCACGCATCTATAGACTTCTTAATTCACTTGACTTTTTCAATGACTTGACTTTTTCAAGTAATGTGCGTACGTACATAAATACCACTCGCACCGCGATGAGGGAAAATATATAAAACTGAAATATTACACATCGGAAAGGATTTCAGCCATTCCATTCCAGCCATCGGCAACATATTTAAAAAATATGAACACAACGGTTTTTTGTTATAGACATTTGATTCGCCATTATTTAATCAATATCCAATATATTTTTTTACGTTTCGTTTACCATTCCATCAATTTTTATAATCACGTTAGTGACTTCTGAAATCAAAATAAATATTGAAAACCTAGATAAAATAGTGAAACAATTTTATTCCACCAGCGTAATTTTACTATATGGGTTTTCTGCAACCAGTGGAAACGTTTTACCACTGAACAAACAAATATAAAAATGTTTTATGTACCGATCGGTATGTATGGAAGTTTAAAATAATGATTTAATTTAACCTTAGACTTAAAAATTTCATCTCGTGTTCAGGCGAGACTCAAACCCACACCTTTCACAATCCGGGTGAATGTTCTACCAACTATTCAACAACTATATCAACTGTTGATTTAGCAGTCTCATCTTAACTGGTGGTCAAATATTTGTAATAATAATTCCACTGGATCACCATCATCATCAGCCCATTTAAGTCCCCACTGCTGGGGCACGGGCCTCCCTCAATCACATGAGGGGTAATGGCCATACTCACCACGCTTGGCAGACGGGTTGGCGAGGGTTTTGATATGAATGCAGAGTTTTCCTTCTCTGGGTACTTATGATCATGCCAGCAGCTTTACCTTAGTCGCCTTTTATGACACCTCGGTAAGAGTGAGGGTGGCCTATTCTACTCTGCCGGGGACCACACGGCCACTGGATATTGTAAATATACCTACAATATTGATGAGACTATCGACAGCACTAACAAATTTCGTCGGGTTAGTAACGCGTTCAGTGGTCTAATTGGTAGAACATTTACTCGGATTGTGAAAGGTGTAGGTTCGAGTCCCGCCTGAACACGAGATGAAGTTTTTCAGTGTATTATTTACTTAAGAATAAATTGCAAAAGATTGATTTAAGAATATCAACTATTTTACTCTAGATTCTAGGGAGGTATTTCTCTTGTATATTGCTTAGAATTCACTTCAAAAAATTTGATTGAGTGGTCAATATAAACTAAGAGGTTTATCATGAAGCAAACAGTACAATATTTTTTAAAATTGCCAGACATTTTACCGCAGTCTTCAGCAGTTCAACCGTGGGAGAGCCACGCTTCGGAATAAATGGGCCGGCTCGACCGGAGTGTTATTACGGCCACACAGAAAACCGGCGTGAAGCAGCACTGTGCTGTGTTTCGCTTCGTGAGTGAGGGTACCAGAGGCCCAATCTTTGGGAAAGGAGGGCTTCAAGGTTGGCAGCACACTTGTGGCTACACTGGTGTCGCGGGTGTCCATGGGCGGCGGCAATCGCTTACCATCAGGTGATTCGTCTGTTTGTCTGCCACATATGACATAAAAAAAGTCTCACCTGATGGTAAGTGTGATGATACGATCGAGTTTGGATCATATCACGCTATTAATAAGTATACCATGGACCTTCAAGAGAAGAGCGTACTCCTTTTTAAAAACGCCGGAAAACATTAGCGATCTCTCTGATTTCGCGGATGTTCATGGGCGGCGTTGATTACTTACCATCAGGTGACTCGCTTGCTCGTTCGTCCGCCTCTACCATAAAAAAAACGTATTTTTGAGGGAACACTCAGCAGGCAGAGAAATTCCATTCCTTAGCTGGCAGCAGAAATGTACGAGTACATTAGCGTTTTTAATTTAAGATCTCAAGTTATCGGTATTCAGTTGGTTGTCTTCTTTATACTTAACATTCCTCAATTCATATTATATACCGTGGCATTGACTTCAAAATCAACACGGTTTATTTGTCACTTAACTCCGTGCGTGTTAAGATTTTAAACGATAACTATTAAGTAATCCTCCATGACTTATGCCCGCCAAACGTGCTGAACAAATATTGCCGATGTAAATGAATGGATGACGCATCAAAGCATTCGTGAGAGTGGCTGATTGAAGTGATACTATGCGATAAGGGTATTAGCATACAATGACGGCGTTGTCTCGTCTTCGACCGGACGGGTCGCGTTAACGATATACAATATTTCCTCAATCGGAAACAGTGAGACGATCTTTCGCTTACGCAGAAATTGTACGGTCGACAACTTCAGAAGTTACGATCTTTTTTTTATTATATATCAACATTGCGAGGAGAACAGACAGACGGCTGTTGGGGCGGAAAGATCCCCGAGTCGAGTCGTGGCAGGCCCCTCAGAAGGTGGACTGACGATCTGGTCAAGATCGCGGGAATCCTTTGATGCGGATGGTACAGGACCAATCTGTATGGAGAACAGAATAAAATGATAACGAGTCCTTATCAACACCTCAACATGTCATATCCACAACCGTACGAAAATTATGGCTTCGGAGCTTGGGCCCAAAATAATGGACGCAGAGAGTCGGCCGTTGCTAACATTGGTATAGAGGACTTCGTTGACCAATGCGCAAGGCAGTATATGGTATAGTATCTCTCGCACACGTCCCATACAGCTTGTGTCAGTCTCAACTGAACTTCGCCGAGATCAATGCACGCGCGTATGTTAGTGTGCGTATCCTCTTTAGTACACGATGTAAGTAAGTAAAACATTTATTGACCACAAAAACGAATAAATTGCAACAACGTTATAAACATATTGTTAGTGACCACATTACCTATTGACCGCATCAGGGATGTTTGCCGAATATGAAGTGGACTGTTTCTAGTGCAACAATGCGCAAGCGATGTGCGTCTCTCGTGCGCAGGGTTCGCGCTAGTCCCAACAGCATCCTCAGACTATTTGCGAGTCGATTTGACTGTTACTACATGAACCATGCCGCGATGATTCATGTACTGACTGCTTAATTTTATTTATTTTATTTCAATTTAATGTATGACAATTTCAATTGTAATTCAGTAAAATCTATGTGATGTAATGTGATTATTGTGAATTGTAATTATGATCTCAGTTGGTCGAAATAAAATTATTTTATTTTATTTATTGTAGTATGTAAAAGCTAAGTTTAGAGATGTAGCTATATTTTTTTGTTTTCGATATCTCTGTTCTTTTGCAAACGCCACAGACACTGATAACACCCTGCCAATCGGTAGCAATACCGTTATACCGTTTTTTCTCAATTTGTCCAAACATTAAGAAAGTAAATCGGTTTTGTAGCTCCATTACAACAAGAAATTAACAATAAGACAGAAAGAAACAAATAATGAGTAGGTACCTGGGGCATGAACGATGTAGGCAACCGGCGTTCTGTCTCTTTCTATTTTGTGACCTTTTACGATTTATTATATTTTTGATAAAAAAATCATTGGCTTTTTTTATCTTGATATGAATTTTATAGCATTTAATATTTTTCGTCTTGCTGGATTTTATTATTCATTTTGGCGCTTTTGAAATTATTTTGTTCCCATCAGCGTTTCATTTTATCAAAATTTTAGTGTGAAAATATTTGAACAAATATCATTATTTCAGGAATAATTTGTGTTTTTACATAATTAAGAGTTTGTGAAACCATTTTGTTGTTACAGTCAGCTTTATATTGGGCAACCACAACATTCCGATTTCCTGAAAAAGTGCATTATTTTTTCTTCTCTTCATTAAAAATATTGAATCTAGAAATAAAAACAGTCGAACATAGAACCCTCTTTTTATGAATTCGGGAAAGTACATTTTTTTTTATTTGATAAGTAGCAGAAGAGAAGACGGATCACTTGATGGTAAGATATTACCGCCGCCCATGGACACCCGCAATACCATTGGAGTCACAAGTGCGCTACCAACCTTTAAACCTCTCACCCTAACCTCGGATTGGGCCTCCGGTACTCACGCAGCGAAACAGCTAAGACGCTGCTTCACGCTGGTTTTCTGTGAAGCCCATTCATTCTGTATTAATTAAATCATGTGTGACGACCAGTTTGGATCAGTGGTAGTGTAGTAGTACAAGGGTTGCGGGTTTGATCCCCGCACTATTGTGCGATCAAACATTTGTGTGCGTGTACATGTCTGTTTGTATTGGTCTGGGCGTTTCCTATGTATTTACAAAAGAAGAGTATTCATCATCATCATCAGCAACCCACACTGCTGGACATAGGTCTCCCCTAATGCACGCCACTGCTCCTGATTTTCGGCCACTCTCATCCAGCCCACAACAGCCAGCCTTCGAATTTCATCATCCTATCTTGTCGCAGGGCGTCCTACACTACGCTTACCGAGTCGCGGTCTCCACTCAAAGACTTTACGGCTCTAACGGCTGTCAGTTCTGCGGCTAATATGACCCGCCCACTGCCACTTCAGTTTGCTAATTCGGTGGGCTATGTCGGTGCCGAGACGTGGACACTCACGGCTGGACTAGTCCACCGGTTCAAAGTCGCTCAAAGAGCTATGGAAAGGGCTATGCTCGGAGTAACTCTGAAGGACCGCAGCAGAAATGATGTAATCCGACAGAGAACCAGAGAAAAGTATTAAATGTATTTATTTGTACTGATGTTGATTCTGATATCCGTAACACAGGCGCTTGAGCTGACTATCTCGGAGTCAGATCAATGTATGTGAATTTGCGAAATATTTATTATTATTTTTATGTAGAGGCTACAGCACTGTTGTCTGTACATCTAGAAGTCATAAAAGATTTTATTTACGAGTCTGTATGAGTAATTTGGCCGGTTCTTTATTGAATATCCAACGATGAATGAAATTGTTACATTGTGTGTATGATTATGCCGCATTGTGGGATGTCACAAAGTTATTGACTACAGAAAACGTTGCGCCATTTTTGCGTGTTTCTTAAAGTCCATCATCTCAGCCTTTTTTTAGCCCTCTATGCTATTGAACCTGATAACTTTTCATATTAATGAACATCAGTGACTTGTTATTAATAACTACATTTTTCATATCAATCTAGTTGTCAATGGGTCATCTTTGTAACGTTACATTACAGGAACTTTTAACTTGGCCGGTCTTCATTGAATATCAAATGATGGATGAAATAGTTCAGCGGTCACATGGTGATGACGTATATTAGTCTAGGCGGCCACTGCACGTCTACTAACCTCGAAAATACCACTTCCTAAGAAAAGAAGACTTAGGTAGATACATAGATAGATATTCTTTATTGCACAAAAACAAAATACAAGTAATATAACCACAACAGACAGTACAATAAGGCGGTCTTATCGATTGTAGCAATTTCTTCCAGACAACCTTTGTGTAGAGAAAAGAATGAGTTGAAAAAAAAAAGATCTGCTATGGCTCATTTTGGAGGAATAATGATGTCAACTTTAAAACTTACATATGAGTATTTATATGGGATTCCGAAGTTACTTACGCAGTTGATGTAACTAAATTTTGGACAAAATTGTAAAATATGTTAGTTTTGACTTTGTATAAAAACGGCATATTTCAAGCTTTATTCACTTTCAAGACTATTAACTAATCAACGTTTCCAACTGACCTTTCATCATCAAGGCTATAAGTTAGCAGACAAAGAACGTTTAGTCAAGGAAAACTAAAACTTCAGGTTTCGTTTAAAGTGGTATTTTCTATTAACTCGACGAGGTTAGTAGCCATGCAGTGGCCGCCCAGACTATATCCATTAAGCGGCATTGTGGATCCCACAAAGGCCACAAAGCCGACCGCCTGGCCGCTTCAATGATGTGTGCGATGCGTAGACATTATCTCAATTGGCGACTTGTCCCTTGGTACTTATTGGTCAACCCATGAATGTGCGTCTTTATGCGAAAAAAATATTTTCATTTCAGTGACTTCAATCTTGGTTATTGTATCGAAGAGCAGAAGTTGGGCTTGATTCATTGCTGAGTGGCTACGGACCATTTTGGTAGCATACATTTAATATTCGTTTTAAGTTTTTGTGCTGCAAAATATAAATCTATTTTTATTCTATTTTCTTTCTTTTCATAATTGCCAGAATTTTATTTGGTTTTAAAATTTTTAACTAATTAATGACCCTAATTGAAAATGAAAATGAAAAATGCTTTATTACTGTCTGAATAATCTTACTTAGACTAAAATACATTTGAGGGTAGTGTGTACTTAAAATTAAAACATGAGAATACATGAAAATAGGTAATAAACATGAGAATAGGTAATCGTGCTACATCTTAGACCATATTATCACTTACCATCAGGTGAAATATGGTCAAACGCTTACCTATCTACAGTAAAAAAAAAAAGAGATCTGGTGTCCAAGAAGTGATGAATGTAGCAGGGGATCCCAAACTAGGCTTAGCCTGTATCTTGGGTAACCAAAAAAGAATAATTAAATTAAAGAGTTTGATGAAACAAAAATAAATCTAACGTAATAAGCTAACATTATGCATAATTAAAATAATAGCTATAATGCCATTTGTGGTGTGTGGAATGTGTATGTGGAAATAGTGAGGAAGTAGTATGAGAGAGAATGTCATTTTTTTTTATTCTTCTTCGAAATTACTAGTGTCGCCGGTTCGATTCTCGCACCAGCACAAAATGTTCGTTAATGAAACAGAAATTCTTGTTGGGTTTGGGTGTTTGTGGTACCGTCGTTGTTTCTGGATCTCCATTGTACAAGGAAAAACCTTAGTTTGGGACCATGACAGTGTATGTGATGTTGTTTCAATTTATCTATTATTTAATAAATGGCTCAAGAACCGAAAATGTATTTGCCAATTAAAATGAAAGTTTTACTAGCCTCAAGGGTTTATTTGGACTAGTTACATCTAAAATAAATATTTAAAAATATAATCATTTATTTTTTTATTTTATTAGGACTAACAACAAGATAAATACTGTAACAAGCAAGTTATGATTTATTTTTATATATATTTTTTTTGTATTTCACAGGAAAAATGTAGTTTGGAGTAACTACATTTTTACTGGAAACTTTCATTCAATATGCTCAACGTGTTCATACAATTTGTTTTCATTGAAAGTATTTTTATTTTAGAGGCATATCAAAATATCTATTCGTAGAAAAAAGTAAACCATTCCGGCTTCGACGAATAATTTCGCCGTTTCCAACTTTTTTAGTGTCGATTCCAACATTCCAATTTCTAACAGCTAAAAACCATTGTACTACTAATTTGTGGAGTTTATTTTTTATTGCTAGAAATAATAATTAATTTTTGACCGTGGGAGAGCCACGCTTTGGCATTAATGGGCCGGCTCGACCGGAGTGATACCACGGCCTCACAGAAAACTGACGTAAAGCAGCACTGTTGTGTTTCGCTGAGTGAGTGTTACCAGACGCTCAATCCGGGGAAAGGGGTTTGAAAAGGTTGGCAGCACACTTGTGACTCGTGGTGTTGCGGGTGTCCACTGGCGGCGGCAATCGCTTACGGCGGTTATCCGTCTGCTCGTCGGCCACCTATCATTAAAAAAAAAAGAATTAGATTATCCACACGAAAAATCTAAAACCAGGCCATTTCCTATACTAAGGTTACTAGATGACTATGCCATAATGAGTGCCAAGTAATAAGAGCATGTAAATAACTTATGAATTAATACAGTAGAATTGTAGTTACAAAAGCGGCTATGGGCACAGTAGGCAAACATGCGGCAATGATAACGATATCTCTATAGAAAACAAACATTATATATTTTCCCTATTTTTTTTAATGCAGCAGGCGTACTTTTTTTTATATGAGGGGTCACAGTCCCTCCACCAGCCCATGGTCCTTCCTACCGTCTCGGCATACGGACCGAATCTTAGGAGACGCTCACCAGGTACTTGCTAAGGGCTCTTTCCCCGGTGCGTTTCTTCACTCCCTACAAAGTCTGTGTCTGTGTCCCATCTCAATGTCAGTTATATGAGAGGTGGCAGACGAGCTGACGGATCACCTGATGGTAAGCAATTCTGCCGCCCATGGACACCCGCAACACCAGTGGAGTCACAAGTGCGCTGCCAACCTTTTCCCCTTCTCCCCCATTGGGCCTCCGGTAACCTCACTCACACGGCGAAACACAGCGCAGACGCTGCTTCACGCCGGTCTTCTGTGAGGCAGTGGTATCACTCCGGTCGTGCCGGCCCATTCATTAAAAAGACTTATTTAAAAGACATCTAAAATATATACCAGGTATACAAGGAATTCTGATAGGCTATTTTTTGACAGTAGGGGTACTGTCAAAAAATAGTCTTCCAAATTTCGCTTTATAAAAATAATTGTTACGCAATGGGCATAAAAATATTTAATGGGTTTCCACTTGAGATAAAACTTTTACCGATAGTAAGATTTAAAAAAGTTTTACATGCCTGGGTTCTTCAGCATACATTTTATAAGATTGATAAGTATTTAAGTAATGGACTTACTATTTTTATTAACATATCAATTAATTCTGTAGATTAAGCGACATTGTTATATCTTATAAGTAATCTTTTATGTACACGAACTGAATTTATATTATATTAATTAAATATTTTAATAATTTTGATTAACAAAATGAAGCAAGCATGTTTGTTCCTATGAATTTTTTTATTGCTTATAGTAGGTAGACGAGCTTGCGGCCCATCTGATGGTAAACGGTAACCGCCGCTCATAGACATCAACAATGCCGGAGCACAGTCATGCCGCTGCCTACCGTGAGAGTAGAACTCTTTTCAAACCTTGTTTGAAAAAGGACATGTCATAGCGATCAGGGAACACCGCGGCTGGAAGCTCATTCCAGAGTTTGCACGAGCGCGGGAAAAAGGAGCGCTGGAAACGAAGCGTTCTGGAAGGGATTGGTTCCAGGTAGTATTGGTGAAGTTTGCCGCGGCGCGTCTAGTCGTGCGATTGTAGAATGGTGACCCTGGTATGATATTAAACAGCTCCAAAGAGCACTCTCCATGGAAGAGCCTATAGAAGAGGCAAAGAGAATGACTATGAATGAATTTATGAATTTTAATATGATATACTTTGTGTCATACTTACAATATATTTGCATGCAATGTACAGTCAAAGAACAAAAGAATTCGTAAGTTATCAAATTCATTCGTTTCATATGCTATGAGTACTTATTACCTTTCGTAAATTTGTCACCTGTTGCACAGATAAATATGCTTAACTGTTCAAACCAGAAAGTTCAGATTTGCTTGTAGCAACAATGTTTCCTTTTGATGTAGAGAAAATTTAAAGATGGTTGGCACCTCTTTTTGAAACGGTATGTTGGTATAACTGATTCTTGCCGTGCAAGTGAAAATCTACCTTAAGGTGACGAACCTTTTTATTCTCTGTGCCGTAGGTACATAATATTGCAAAACATGTTATATATTTTTAAATAACTATATATAAAAATATTGTATTGTAAATAAAGATATTGTATTGTTCATTATAAAACTACGGTCCCCAAACTAGATCCTTCAAATACCTAACTGGTTATGGATATCATCGCGTTTATCTGCACAGATTTAGGATAGATAGATAGATAGATATTTTTTATTGCACAAAAAGAGATAACAAGCATGATACAACAACGTGATCAATATAGAGATACGAGATCGTTCGAATCCGAGCATGCACCTCTGGACTTTTCAAACCTAAGTTCGTATTTCTACCATTAGCTCGGCGATGAGGGAAAACATCGCAAGGAAACCTGTACTGTTAGGATTGTTTCTGAATCGTGTAACCATGATTCAGGTGGTCTGGTTCCCCTGTTGAAGGGTTGCGAAGGTCAGACGGCAGTCGCTTCATTGTAATTTCAAGACTTCACAAATCAAGAATCATGCTCGAAGTGTACCCTGGGCTCCTGAGCCACAGCTTTGGACGCAACTGGGAATTACCCGCTAGATGACTACTTCATCACTACTTAATTAAAAATGAGGGTAAGCAGAAAGGGCTACATTTTATTTATATAATTTATTTAGATAGTCTAGTCATAATAATTATTCATAAAATACTTTAGAGTAACACCTAAGGGCCAAATCACACACGCAACATATTATGAATATTTAGCATCGGTGATCGGCGATTTTGCGACTTCATCGCTGCTGCTTCGCAATTTTGTGACTTCCGGCGTTCAATCGGATGCGGTATCGGAATCGCGCATTTTACCGATTGGTCCGATGCTCGATCGGTAACACTAGACTGGCGGAAAGCGATTCAATCGCGTTTGATGTTTTTAAGTCGCTGCATTCAGCTTCTAAAAAGCGACTAAAACGGCGATCGTCGATTCTAAATGTGTGCTGTGCTATTATTCACTAGATTGGCGGAAAGCGATTCAATCGCTGCGTTTGATGTTTTTTAAGTCGCTGCATTCAGCTTCTAAAAAGCGACTAAAACGATCGTCGATTCTAAATGTATTTCAAAGAATGTAATACCATTTTCATCATCAACTCTTTGATTTATAGGCAACAATTTGTGATTTAATAATAAATGTTGGAAAAAGTAAAGTAAAGTATCAGCCTATAAACTGTTCCACTGCAGGGCAGTTCATCAAGTTATCGCTCCCATCATTGTTGAAAAAAATGCTAATCCAAAAAAAAGTTATGTAGCGACTGAAACGATCTCTTGATCCAAGGCCAAGACTGTTCTAGTCGCGGGGGCGGCGGAGGGAGTAGGTACTTGAGTAAAAATAAGTTATTTTAACAAGTACAAAGAAACCCAAACTGATCACGTTAAATTGGTTAACGCTCGCCCGAATATTGATAAAAATAAGTAATTTTTCTTGATGAAAAAAATATCATACAGAAAAATGGCAGAGAAATGTCGAAGCCTAATAAAATTTAATCCGCCGGTGCCGCTCATGTTCCTAAAGCTCTTTATTCTATGGACTTCCTTTGCGATCCCCTACAAATTCCGCAGACACCGAGCAAGTTCCGTCTCAAAGAAAGTCTTAATAAAGCCTTCCGAGAAAAATCGAAGGAACCGCTAAATAAGTGAACAATGCTATAAAAAGAAAACCGGGATAAAAATACTTATAAGAACTCACAACCTAACCTAATTGTTAATGGTGAAACCTATTTCGCCCATTTTAGGGTTCCGTAGCCAAATGGCAAAAAACGGAACCCTTATAGATTCGTCATATCTGTCTGTCCGTCTGTTCATCCGTCCGTATGTCACAGCTACTTTTTTTCGTAACTATAAGAACTATACTTTTGAAACTTGGTAAATAAATGTATTTTGTTAACCCCATTACGATTTTTACGCAAAATAGGAAAAAAAAATTTTTGGGCGTCCCCATATTTAGAACTGAAACGTCAATTTTTTTTCATCAAACCCATACGTGTGGGTATCCACGTGGGTACCCATGTATGGATAGGTCTTTAAAAATGATGTTGAGGTTTCTAATATATATTTTTTCTAATACTTAATACTTTTACCTATAGTATATATATATTTTTTGTTTTTTTATTCTTTTATTATAGAGGGGGGGGTGTCGCTCCCAAAGTGGTAAAATGTGTGTGTGGGGTGGGCACACATTTTACCACACAAAAAAGGCAAGGAACCAGTATCTGTGGAATTTATTGTATAATAAAAAAAAGTTAGATTAATAATTTACTTTAGTAACTTAAATATTTTTATCTATTGTCATTCATATTTTTAAATCGATATTTTAAAAATATTTATTTATTTTATCACTAACGTTAATACTAGAAAATAGGCGCTTATGGTTAAAACATGTTGAAATCTTCGGCGCGACTAGAAAACAATACCCTGTTAGTGTTTTAAATCTATGTGCATTTTTATGAATACCGAATTCCCATTTCTCTATTCGTATTGTAGTCGTAAATGTATTTGCATTGTTTAATTCGTTCCGAGTGGCGCAGGAACTCGTGTTTCCGTCGGATACAGTTCCGTGGTCGTGGTTTTTGGATATTATCAGTATTGCCAACTTATGAACACTTTTTTATGTGATAGGGGATTGGGGGAGACTTATGTCCAACAGTGGATGTCTATTGGCTGAAATGATGATGATGTCATAGGGCAGGATCAGATAAGAAAATTGAACATGATTTTTTATTGATATCAAAATCGTAAAATATGAGTACGTAAAAGTACTTAGTACTTTTCATGTAAGCTTTTGCTAAATTCGAAAATTATTTCTCAAAGAATGACTCGCCCTTGGTCCAACACCAGTGGAGTCACACATATAAGATCACCCATAGTCGTTTTTTTAAAAAGGAATACATTGTAGGTATATCGGCTTTGTATATATTTAAAATTACAATCTTACAAACTATTAAGGTGTCGGGTAGGGCACACTAGCGACGCCAATCGATTTTAATTCTAAGCTACTAAACCGGATCTATTTTAAACAATTTCGGGGTTACAACCTCTCGACAAACACTAATACCATTTATTAAATAACCATCCACAAATGTTGGGTCCGTTTTGGTACGCGAAAAATTGATTCGCGCTAAAAGTGTCCGCTTTTGGCGGTAATCAATTTTTCGCGTACGAAAACGGACCCTACATTTGTGCATGGTTATTTAATAAATAGTATATAAGTGGTTGCCGAGGCGTATAGGCGTCGCTAGTGTGCCCTACCCGTCACCTTAAACGCGCGTCATCCTAGCCTTATCGTCGCTTTTCATCAGGTGCTATTGTCGTCAAGCAAGCGTAAAGGATTGCTGCCTCAAGTGGCAATGGGCGATTTCTATGTTTAATTCTAGCATTCATTTTAGAAGTTACAAACAATGTAGCTCTTTTTGACTTGCCAACTAGCATCCATCGAGTTATTGAGTGTACAACCCTAGAAGTCGTGTTAAATGGCTGATGTTATCTTACATCCTGATTTGAAGAAGATAATAAATATGGGTGTGTTATCTTGCAAATGGTAGTGGAATTCTACGAATAAACCGATTTTAAAAATACAAATTGCATTTATGAAATGGGGAAAAAAACTACTCGCTAAATATTGATTTTGGAACAAGGATTTGAATAGCGGGACCTCCGCAATGGGTGCCTATTCGCATAGATCAAACATTTCCACCAAAACACAACAGATGTTTTTTATTTGTTCCCAGGGGAAACCATCATGGCCGTCACCTTGTAACGTTGCGAAAAAAAGATGGTGTGTGGGACCCTAACGCAAACCAAAACCCCTGGGGTGTCCATCTCAGCACTTTCATGATCGATATAATAATAATATCCTCCAATCGATTACGCCTACGGCGGCCAATCTCAACGATCAGCCTCGTACGCAGGATATAATATAATGCTCTAGTGTGTGCGCAAACACACAGTCAAGTGCACATATTCCGATGGGACACTATTGTGACACGACCGGAGATGGATCGGGCGCAGGACCAACAGCTTAACGTGCTTTCCGATGCACAGGGGTACAATACCGCCAACTTCCAGACTCCGGGCTGCCACTAAGAATTTCATACCGAAAACTTAGTTACATTTTTTTGACCCGACCCGGGGATCGAACCCGGGACCTCTTGCGCAGCCGTCGCTTTAAAGTGCGACCCACTTACCACTGCGCCACCGAGGCAGTCAAATAGCATTATGATGATGACTAATTTTCAACTTTCTATATGTTATTTACATTTAAATTTATATATCTCTTATAATGTGTAACAATTTTTAATATTGCTAAATTATTGAAATAGCTATCTTGATAAATGTTGATAATCATAAAATGGGGCTAGTTATATCAAAATTGTACACACAATCTCCCAAGTTATGACGTTGATACCTACTTATTTTTTTATCTTTTCTACTATTATGAGGATGCATCAAAGAAAGTCAGAGCAGGCAATACAAATCCATAAAACCAGAGTGGACAGAGCTACGTTGTTAGAAAGATATTAAAAAGTAATAATTACGATGTATTCCTTACATATATTTATATTTTAAATTACTTTCTGTAATTTAGAAGTGTCTTGATGATTATAGGTAGGGTTTAACATAATACAACTGTAAATTAATTATAAAGTATGTTTGAGTTGATTTTTGATATAAATTACATACTCATACTACTTTAGAAAGATGTCAATTTTACTAAAATTAAACAGAGAAAATGATTACAGATATTATTGTGTTTTTTTTTTCGTTATCTATCTCGGTAGACGTTACAACTTGCCCCAAGTACGGGGTAAGTTGTAACACCGCACTTCTTCTAGAAAATAATTGAAAAATATTGTAAAATAATGACCGATAGTTATGATATTATTTTTACTAGCTTTTGTAGAGGAAGTGTTACAACATCAATCCATTTTTATTTCATAGCAATTTAATCAATAGATTTAAAGATATATTAGTTTTCATGAAAACTGTTACAACAAGCCCCTTGCTCTCCTATCGGACTACCGATAGGAGAGCAAGGGGCTTGTTGTAACAATCCAACAAATCCAAACAATTGGATACTAATCCAGGAAGAAAACAGGAATCGTTTGTATTGTAGATTGGCCATTAAAATCCGTCTTAATTGGCATATTTTTGAAAATTGACCGTGTTTATAGTTTTTACATTTACGTGGACTACCCGTTCGAAACAGTGGTACTGAACGCTGCCTCTGGTACAAGGGTTGCGGGTATCATCCCCGCACAGTACAAACATTTGTGCGCATGAACATTTCGGTTGTATTGGTCTGGGTGTTTTTTATGTATTATAAGTATTGTGTTTACAAAGGAAAACTATTAAATGTTTAATAATAATTAGTGTTCAATGTATAATATATATAAGCTGAAACCAGCGCGGCAGCGGCCGCAAAACGTTGCAGCTCATGCTGAGCTTGGACCTTGCTGACCACTTCACTTTGTTCCTTCTCTTCTTCGTTGGTCACTAGTTTATGTATTAACTGATTTTGTATTTGTTTAAATATTTTTGCCTATGCGCTGCGCAATCTCCTCATGTTTATGTTAAGATAAAATCTCGATGATTCACTTGTCGAATGGCCCAGTAGCGCTTTTGGTAGTGATACTGCCTAATGCGCCAATGATCGTGCGTTCGATTCCCACTATGGACAATCATTCGTGTGTTGAACACTTGTGTTTGATCGGTGCCTGGGTGTAAACAAGTTATTATTATTTAACTATATATTTTTTCTTTACAAGCTAAGGGAAGCCTTATGCCCCCAACTACTTTTGTTAACGCTTTCCGTGGCAACCTGTTATTTTTTAAGGCAGCACCAACTCATGTACTTGACAATTTGTATCCCTTACTTTTTAAAGTGTATGTTCTTGTTGATTATCCAAATATGTGTAAAAAATATGTGTCCTATCTATGTAAATATTGTATGTGGTCAGTAAATGTTTACTTACTTATTTACTTATATATTTGTGATTCCGTTGTTATTTGCAATACAGGTGCTTGAGCTACCTATGTATGCGATGTTGTGAAATGTTAATTTATTTTTAGTATTTTATTTTGGCAATGCCTTACAATCTTCGTTCAATACAAAAAGAATGGTCAAACTAACTTCAATTGTTTGAATCAAATTCTGGCATTATGTTCAAAAGCCTGTACTAGATTCCATAAGCCTGCTAATCTACTTATCTCTGTATTTACATACTTCTGGCTACAATCCAGAACTTTTTCTCATGTTTGCATAGTATTCTAGTGGGGATTTCTTTTGTTAATTGGAATTCTTGCTCTTATTAAGATTTAAAAATCCCTACAAAGCACTCAAGTGTATAAAATGTTTAAAGCGAAGCGCTTTCTATACGTTATTTGGTCTATTTGGAAAGAGAAATTTAATGCTATTAAGAGAATTGGATTACTGAATACACAATTTCAAATGTAATGTTTTTTAAGTGTTCTTACTTACTTATTTCATTCAAACAATTTGATTTCGGAGCTTTGTTTGAACTATTTAGGAGATGAACATACTTAAAGGCACAAAGAAGATCCTCCATTTCGTTTATCGTTTACATCTCATACACAATGCTACATGAATGTTTTATAAAATTTAAGCTGATTAAATTTGCCTACAGTTTTATAAATTCTTTTTCGTTCGCTCGTCTTGTCATACATACTCGTACCTAGTATTACCTACTATTTTCTTTTTTCCTTTGAAAAGCTGTTATAAATTATTATTTGTATGATGTCCTGAGACCTAATTACTAATAAGCAACTACGGCTACTTATTATTGTATATATCATACGAAAAACTTCAATAAATGCAGCATGTATGCACAGAATACGCTAAATAAACAGAGTTATCAGCAAAATTGTGAGTTAATTATTCAAAATAATGTTCCACAAAATCGTTGCGTTTATTAAACATTTTTAATATTTGCTTTTGTGAATACTCCCATAGCAATTTAAGTTTGCAACAATCTTTTAGAGATTTATTTTGTTTGTTTTCTTTATGAACTTAAGGCTAACGCTTGACCACAATTTCACCTGATGGAAAGTGACGATGAGGTCTAGGATGTAACGCGTTCGTTTAGACGATGCCTGTTTACTCTTGTCTTAAAGATGTCCAGATTGTAGTTGTCCCGAAAAACAGACCTTGGCAAGGAGTTGAAGGAGTTCCATTCCTTAGCTATCCGCATGATGAACGTGCAAGCAAATCGCTTCGTGCAGATAAGGGGTAAGCCAACAACGTATGGATGAAATCCCTCGTCTCGCCTTTTTGTCCGGTGATGGAATGGGCTAGGCCCCCCTAGTATACTATACTATCCAATTATGCAGAACCTCCGCACACTCTCCGAAATGAATCCGGTAGTAGACTGAGTCAGAGTCTTGCCACACGTCTGCGGTGGTCAAGGCTCTGTGAGCCAGCCTCTAAAAGTACGTCATCACCTATCGGTGAGTGACTTATCGTCACTTTGCACGGTGTTCAATTGAGTCAAAAGCATCCAGCTGATACCGAGTTTTTTTTTGTTTCAGGCTTGTTCGTGCTTCTAGATAATAGGCTACAGTAAAAAAGGTAAAACTTTAAATTTGCTGTTATTTTTTATTTGTGTTCATTCATCGTGGGCTCTCCTCTTTCTGATCATCATACTGAGGAGAGCCAATATACGTATATGTCAGAGTCTGGAAGTTGGCGATTTTGTACCCACATGCCTCGGAAAGCACGTTACGCTGTTGGTCCTGCGCCCGATCCCTCTCCCGTCGTGTCACACTGGTGTCCCGTCGGATCATCAGGGCAAGGGCACTTGTGTTTACGTACACACTTGACAACTATAATATATCCTGCGTACTTATGCAGGATATGTTATGATACATATAACAGCCACTTGGCTGTTCGTTGAGATTGGCCGCCTTAGCGGCTTGATTGGTTGGAGGATTATTATTATAGACCATAATAATAATAATATAATAAAATCTTTATTTGAAACTTAACAGAATGTAACATAAACATATTAAAGCGTTAACACCTGCAGTAGTCAGAGACTGTGTCGCAGATATTAGCATAATAGATGACAAGACCCTACGAAGTGGAGTATTCGAAGGCGGACCACGGGATACGAAGGGACAGGTTGGGACACAACCGGGACAAGACGCCAAGATGATGATAATGTCACAAAAGTACGGTAAGCCGTTTCAGCACCATAGTTACGCATATAGGAGTCACGTGGAAGATATGCACCAATAGTTTATCTTCAAACATTTGTGTGCATGAACATGTCTGTTTGTATTGTTCTGGGTGTTTCCTACATACTATAAGTATGTATTTACAAAAGAAAAGTATAATGTGTATATATTTGTAATACCACTGTTGGTTCTGAAATCTGTAACGCAGGTGCTTTAGCTACCTATCTCGGAGTCAGATCAATGTATCATCATGTCAGCCGATAGACGTCCACTGCTGGACATAGACCTCCCCCAATGTTCTCCACACAGATCGGTCCTGTGCCGCCCGCATCCAGTGGATGGATGGGCATAGCAAGGAGAACAGACGGGAAAGATCCTCGAGTGGAGGCCACGTACAGAGTCGCGGCGGCCGTGGCAGGCCCTCCACAAGGTGGACCAACGATCTGGTGAAGATCGCGGGAATCCATTGGGATCAATGTATGTGATGTTGTAAAATATTTATTAACTATTGGCGGCTACGTTTAAGATACTCGTAACTCCAACTAGAATAGAACTACACGTCATATTAATAACATACTACAGAACTGAATGCCGTGGCGTGATCGTGCTAATATACTCTAAGTACATACTAACTTTTATTTATGTCGGATATTATATTTTTAGGCACGGTAACCGGGGGCTTTGTAATCTCTGGACTCTTGAGGACCGAGGTAGCACACGTTTTTTGCTTAAGTCAGGAGTATACCTATGGTACTAATTATGGTAGTACCTATGGTAGTACTCTCGAGTGTGGTAGTAGCCGGCGTACGTGACGGATATTTAAAATTTCTACAAACCGAAAACAATTGTAACAACAAGTATCTTCTCCTTCTCCCTCTGGACCGCATTGAACGGAGAGCGACTCAAATCGTCGACTGCCAAGATATTTCCAATCGGCTTCACTCCTTGGCACTGCTAAGAGATGTAGCTTCGCTATGTGTATTCTACCGCTTATACTATGGGGAATGCTCTGAGGAATTGTTCGGACTGATTCCTGCCGCCTTATTCTGTCATCGTTCCACTCGTCAACAGTTCCATCTATGCCCATCATCTAGATGGTTGGCAGCCTTCAACTGTGCGATTCTCAAGAAACTTTCTACTTCAAACGACAAAACTGTGGAATGAACTATCGCCTGCGGTGTTTCCGGACCGATACGACCAGCAAACTCCCTGCAAAAAGAGCGTACTCCTTTTTAATAGGGCCGGCAGCGCACCTGTGACTTTTTTGACATGGCAGGTGTCCATGGGCGGCGGTAATTGCTTACCATCAGGTGATACGTCTGCTCGTCTGGCCGTTATATCATAAAAAAAATGTCCATAGAAGGTGACATCTATCATGAGAATTAACTGAAACGTCATAGTACCCTATCATCGATTCTCTTCTTTTTCCAAAACAGTGAAATACCATAAGTAGTGTAAATAGTGTGGACTAAGCACTTACGCACTTACCCGGGTTAGTACTGTAATCTAGTCGTAATTTCATGAAGCGTATTTACGCAAATTTAATATCCCTTAGTGCTTTTGAGACTTCAAAGTCAATAAATGGAAGTTATATAAACTAGTGAAGATAATCTTCTGAGCCAAAATGAATGTAAATTAGGGCTGTCAATTTTATTAGACAAAAATATAAATATATTATTTGATGTACCTATATTGTCAGCAATTTTTTTTTAAGTATTGTGTTAAACAAATTGTATGTTTGGAATAAATAAATGTTTTTCTCCTTTCATCTTTTTTTTGTTAAGGCGTCTCTCGTTTTTTGATTTAACTCTGCCAATGTCGAGTGATTAAAGAAAATATGTTCGAAAAAACCCCTCATCTTAGCGTGTAAAGCTGTCGCTTCGGAGCCCGGATTATGCTTGAACCATAAACCAGGATTCGGGAAATCGGGAAGTCTAGTAAATACAATGAAGCGACTGCTGTCTGACCTTCGCAACCCTTAGAAAGGGTAACCATCCCCACTTGATCACGGTTACATGCCGTTCTGAATCATTATCTCAAATATTGTAGGTAAGTATCTACAATATTGGGAAACTATCCGAGACTTGCAGGTTATCTTAAGAGTTTTTCCCTCACCACCGAGGTAATGGTTGAAATATGCAGATAGATTTGAAAAATCCAGAGGCACATGCTACAACCTACATGTTTTTCTCATAAATTTAATAAATTTAATTTTTTTGTAAGAAGAGAAAAAATCTGAGCTCTCTGTGGTAGGTATTTCCGGACTTAGGATTAGACGTCATAAGGCAGGTGTCGTCGTCTAAAATCTTTGACATATCCTTCGCACCTATTCATTAGCGAGCACTATATTAAACCTTAATGAAGGTAAGGCTGGCAACCCTAATTCAGACCTTGTTTCAGCCAAGGCCAGACATTTTGTAGGTTTAAATTAAATGTCACGAAATGACACATCGTTTGCGTGTAACTTTGTACCAACATTGGGATGATGTAGCATCTCTAGGGATCAAAATGGAGAGAGTAACGTTGTACATTTTTGTGCTAACTTAGTAAAGTAGCTATTAATTTTGTGTTCTAGATATGAATGTACTGTATTAGTTGGTAATTAATTTTGTATCTGTTTTTTGGGATCATTTACCGTATGTTTTTCTTTAAAACGATTGACTTTCTTCATCACTTTATCTTGAACAATCCTTCTTCCTTTAACTTCCTGTTTCAAGCTATGCATTTAGAGGGCATTGTGTAATTCACAAGAGTGGTGCGGATCTGGTTAAACCCTTTCTTATGAAGTCAATTCAATGAGCTATAAAATGATTGAACAAATGACTATGTAATTTTCGTTACTATTAAATTTTATCACCATAATAACTGTAACCTAGTGATAGTGACGATTATATTACATGATTTGACATGTGTCTAAGTAATATTTTATAAAATAATAAAAGTAAACTATGGTTTGGACAACCCTATCATATCGCAGCAATTAGTAGCAATAAAAATATTTGGCAAGTCATTTATGTGTGTCACTTGTAAAATCCACTGTTATTGTAGTATTTTTAGAAGTTATTCTTGGCGACAACTAATATTGATACTATTAGGGACATAACATAATTTTACCAATGTTCTTGTCTTGTTCATCGGTTTATGTTTTCAGCTAACTAATGAATTTAATTTTTTAACCGATGATTAATAACTGCCAAACAAATCAACTCGTATAATTCCATTATTAGGTATATCAAATTGATAAAATAATTATTCTTGCCTTATATTTTTCATTCCATGTGTCCTGTTGTGTGTAATTTGAATAATGACCAGGAAAAAAGGGCATATAAATGACATAGAACCGTGACCGTGGGAGAGCCACGCTTCGGCATGAATGGGCTGGCTCGACCGGAGTGTTACCACGGCCTCACAGAAAACTGGCGTGAAGCAGCATTGTGCTGTGTTTCGCTGCGTGAGTGGGAGGTAGCGGAGGCCTAACCCGGGGGGGAAAAGGGAGTTTATAGGTTGGCAGCTCACTTACGACTCCCCTGGTATCGCGTGTGTCCATGTGCGGCGGCAGTCGCTTACCATTAGGTGATCCGTCTGCTCGTCTGCCACCTATCACATAAAACAAATAGAAAATAAGGCGAAAAACCTAAATTCAAATCTATAATTATTTTTTCTTCAATTATTACCTGATTAACCCTAAAACGAATCCAATAAATCGCGGCCGATAAAAGGCAAAAAGATTTCGAGGAGAAATTTCGTCGACCGCCGCCCGGCCCACTGGGCAATTATCAAAATTCCGAATTTCGATATTGCACAGCTGGCCTTCCCTGGACTCAATTAAGGAAATGGTGTACGTTAACCGTTTCGGGCAACGCTCACTTTTTTCAGCAGGTAATCACGATTGAATTGAACGTGACCTCATCTGATTACCAACTACTCGTACATGGAGATTTTATCAAATTGGTCCGAATCTTGTTTCTATATCGACGTAAGTCTGACTGAATTTCGTCTACTGACCTTGGTAGCACACGTCGGACGCTTGCGACAAAATGTATGAACCAAACGTGTACCTATGATGCAGTTGTAGGGATGAAGCTGAGACGCCGCAGGTCTGTTGCTTGATTAGGTAGACGGCTTCGGTGTGCATCGAGACTTCCACGGCGTTCACGGAGAGTTGTCACAGTAGATAAATACGCTAAAGCAGTATCGACACTCCGCCATTTTTGACAGAAAGTTACCTACAGTATAGGGTTGTTGTCCTCTTATTTTTGTAAATATTATTCTTACCTTTCCATATTAGCATGAAGTTTAAAAAATTTAATCCTCTGATAACCAAATCCTCCCAATCCCCACTACCACAAAATCATCGTGTTGATCTACTGGTTTAAATACCGGGCCGTGATCGCGTCCTAGGTGCAACAAGGATCGTCAGGTGCGTGTGCATCCGAAATTAGAACTAATGATATTTTTTAAGAAATAAGCAGAATACTAGCATACAAAATTCGTACACAAAATGATTTCTAAACACAAAAAGCTACGCATATATGCACGAAATAACACTTTTTTTTCATTACGATTTGTTTCGTCATTTGGAAGCCACGTTAAGCTACTGGTCATGCACCCGATCGCTATGGCTAAGACACAGTGAGGTCCCACCTTCCCCCCCTATCAAATACCCTCCTCTCCGACCCTCCAAAATTTTATTGTGATCGTGTAACTCGTAAATGACAGCAGACACGTCAATTTCGACTAAAATAGGAAGAACACCCCTTAGATACCACTTACCTACCCCTCCCCCCACCACCACCAAATCACTGTAAAAATCCGAAACCCTTTTTTAATAACATACATAAACCGACAACCCTTAATTTGGTGCCTGCGCTTGTACTCCGATTGGGACCTTAGAATCCGTAAAGTGTGCGTCCGTGTGCGTGCGTCATTCGAGCGTTTGTTCGTAGTGTCCTTACTGTTTTAGCGTATATATCTATTGTGGTTCTGCAATACTGTCGACGAGTTTTCTATTGTGCAGGTCCACCAGTAATTGATAGTGGTGAAGAAAGTCGGCTCCGAGGATTGAAGGCTTCATATCAATGACGACGAAGGTCCATTTGAAGTTTCGACGTAGGCCAAAGTTGAGCGAAAGCAATTTTTCGCCAAAAGTCTAAATCGGAGTATTGTTTGCTGCGAAAAGTTAATAAGCGTTTTCTTGTTTGCTTTTCCGTAACTTGGGTGTCGCTGCCAGCATGGAGATATCAATGAGCCAAAGTTCATCGACACGTCGTGACAGCGCTCGTAACACAGTAATAAACTGGTGTAGGTTAAGGCATAGGTAGGTTTTGTAATGACAAAAGTACCTATAGTACAAAAGACATTGTAGAGTAAATATTAGGTCATCGAATGCTGGTTCTTGCATATAGCGGGAAAAAAATAAGTTGGTAGCTGAATATTCAAATACAAATACAAAAATCTTTATTTACGGAACGAATGTTACAGGTTGGTTTACAGAATACAGAGTTTCAATTGCGTTTTACTGGGATTTGGTACGAGTGAGTAAATATCTCATATTATATCTATCGGCTAAAATAAAATTACTATTCGTTATAATTTAAAAATCAAGGGTACATACATATTATTATTCATAATTCAACACATTTGGTCAGAGTATTAGTACATATCAGTAGAATAATCATTTTATATTACAATAAATTTCAATTTATATACATAATTATTTTAATATTAGAATTTAATGTCAGTTTGATATTCCCTCACACTATAGAAGCATTTGTCAAGAATAAAATATGGTTGTATACATATCAGGTGGTCACACGGTTCCAGGGATCCCACTCCCACTTTAACCGTGTTAAAACACGGTTAAAGTGTGATTATGAAAAGTTTATACTTTACTTTTTACCCAGACACTGATAAAACACAAGTGTTCATCACTCGGATGTTTGTCCAGGATGGAAATCAAACTCACGGACCTTTGGCGTATGAGGCAGGGTTACTAACAAATGTGCCAATGGCTATAAAGAATATGTACTACTTAGTTTGAGACTAGATGATCGGTGTCACTAGTCCAGCCAGATTTTTGTTACTGGTCAGTTCAGCAAAACTCAATTTTTTTTATTCCGTATATATACTTAAACATACTCGTACGTCGTATTAACAGCAAACTGATAAAATGGTTTCTGATTCTTCGAAGTACCTACATTTTATCGATGTTTCCTGTCACGCCATAATCAAAATTACTTATTATTTACTAAATTTCAGCTCAGCAAATTTGTAAATATGTAGTAATTTATTCTATAGACCTATTGGTGTAGTGGTTTAAGTACCAGGCCGTGATATCGGAGTCATGGGTTCGATTCCCGGGTCGAGCAAATGTTTCAAATTTTTCGAAAATTATTTGGGTTTGTGATGATCACCAATCCGCATTAGGCAGGCGTGGTGATTTAGCCTAATCCCATCATAGTATCAATAACTTGATTTCTATGATAGAGGCCTTTGCTCTGCAGTGGCACAGTAGGTATATAGGGTAGGTATGTATCTGATACTTACTTTGGGTGACGGGTAAGGCGCATTAGTGACGCTCATTGATTAAAATTTTTAGCAAATAAACTGGAGTTATTTTTAATAATTTCGGAGCTCCAGGCCCTGCGCACACACTATACTTTTTGTTTAATTTGTGTCCTACTGTTTTGGTCTATTTTTGCACTCGCTTCCGGTTTAGTAGCTAATGATTAAATCAATTGGCTTCGCTAGTGCGCCTAACCCGTCTTCAGATATTAGGTAGGTAGAAATATCTTTAGATTGTAAGGTATAAAAAATTTTTGATCCTGATTTTGCTTCCAATAATAGAAATAATGCTTTTACACATGACACAATGTCATATCAGTTGCGAGAGTCAGTGATATATATCGGTAAAAAATTGAAGCCGTTCCGCCTAATAAAATCTTTGGCCGGTCGCTAATGTTTCTTGACAAAATGGTTCTCTTTAACGAAATGGTCCTCAAATCTACTCGTTGTCAAAGACATTAAAGTCTCGTAGATCGACTAAAGCAGTGTTACAAACGTGCTGAGGACAAGAGTCTGTTAGATTTGTGACATTTTCTTGACTTCTCCAGACACAGGAAAGGTATGACCAATACGAGAAGCCTTGCTCTTCGAAATCTAAACCTCCCTCCTTGTCGCTTACGCGCCCTTATAAATGGAAAAGTATTTTTTGACGTTTTCTTGTTCTGACGTTTAGGCATATCTATGTATATTTTCTGTATTTTTCTATAATTTTATTTATATAATATATTTATTTTGCCCCCCTTACCGGTGTCTCCCTTCCTGTCCGCCACATCGTTTGGTCCTGCTTCGCTCGGAATTCGCTCAAAAGCGTACTTAGCAAAATTAACGTTTAGCGGAAATCTGATAACGAAAATCTTTATCTTGGCGCAATCAATTTTAAACTACTTATATTATACTTCATTTATTCAACTTTATTGTCTTTTCATTTAGCCCCCCTAGCTCCCCCATTTTGTGAGAGGCGGCAGTAGTATTGCGTATATTAATATAATTTTGAAATTATCGATAGTAAAATTTAATCAATACTATTGATAACACCAATACTATCGATTATTTAATGCCCGATACTATCGATAATGTCGATAGTGTTTCCTAACAGAATTAATCAAAAACTATCGATAGTTTTGTAATATCGATAGTCAGCTATGTTTCGATATTTACCCGTTTGGGTAAATTCCCGGGTATTTAACCGCCAAAAGGTATTTAGCCGGGTAAGATCCCATCTCTAGTCGTACTCGTAACATAGATTTTTTTAGTGCATGCTGTGTTTACGTATAATTGTTTATGGAAATAGTGTATAATATTCCAATGTATATTTTTAATTCTAAGCATAATTGTTCATGAACGTTGGTGGACGTAATAAATAAATAAATAGTATCGCTGCCTGATTAAATGTGTCCGATACTATAAACAATCCGTGGTATCGACAGTATTAGCGTTATCAATAGTATTGATCTAATTTAACTATTGATAGTATCGATACTATTGAAAACCAGCAATACTCTCGATAGAGGACTATCGATACGCAACACTAAGCGGCAGATCACCTGACGATAAGTGATTACCGGCGCCCAGGGACAGCCGCAGCACAAATGTTATAACAAGTGCGCTGTCATCCATCTTATTAAATTCCCCTACAACCCGGATTGGGCATATGGCATCTTCACTCTCGGCGAAATACAGCTCAAGAGCTACTTTACGCCGAGAGGCCTTTCTGTGAGGCCGTCGGGTCGAGCCGGCCTATTCATGACAAACCTTAGCTCTTCCACGCCAAAGCAGATTTTATTTGCTACTTTTTAATTGGCCGTGTGGTCCCCGGCAGAGTAGAATAGGCCACCCTCACTTTTACCGAGGTGTCGTAAGAGGCGACTAAGGTAAAGCTGCTGGCATGATCAGCACCCAGAGAAGGAAAACTCTCCATTTATATCAAAACCCTCGCCAACCCGTCTGCCAAGCGTGGTGAGTATGGCAATTACCCCTCATATGATAGAGGGAGGCCCGTGCCCCAGCAGTGGGGATTAAATGGGCTGATGACGAATTGAAAAGAATAGAATAAAGAGCATTATTAATAATAACGATTATATAAAATTCTGCTTTCTTTTCAGATATCCTTTGACCATTTACAAAACTGTTAATATCCATTTTATTACGACATAATCGATAACACGATTAATGGATTCAGTTTTATCCTTTTTCACGGGGGCACGTGTATTTGACGTAAAATAATTACGATACTCAATTTTATGACATCAGAAAGGTCACACGGATTTTATTCCATTATAAATTGATATCCCTGAATACGAGTATAAGGCTTGATTCGACCAGTCTTTATCCGAAAATAATCTATATAAAGCTGGCTCTATGGGTATAAGCCGGGGAAAAGGGGGGTTCAAAGTTTGGCAGCGCACTTGTGAACTCCACTAGTGTCGCGAGTGTCTATGGGTGACAATCGCTTACCATCAGGCGATCCGTCTGCTCGTCTGCCACCTATCACATCAAAAAAAGAAAAAATCGATTGTAATTTTTTTTTACATTAATGTCATAACTACTATTTATTTACTCAGAGGTTAAGCATTCAGACAGACAGTGGCAATGCTTATAAGCCATCTGAAAACACGAAACGCTTGCGGGGTGTAATCAATACCCTGGCGTCATCTATTAGTATAAAATGGAACTAATGTCCCAAAACGAAGTGAGGGTGGGCCACTAGTCTGTAATAATATTCATAAAGAGGTAAATCCTACCTAAAGACACTGGCATCGCTTATAGGTATTTGAAAACACGAAACGCTTGGGCGATGTAATCGACATCTAGCACCATCTATTGGTATAAAATGGAACTAATCTCCCGAAACGATTTGAGTGAGGACGGGCCACTAGTCTTCAAATAAAGACATCAAAAGTAAACTCATTTTGACAGGCTTTATACTATAAAAACAGCTTTAAAGAAAATAAAAAAGTTACGGTGATGCAACAAATTTTTGGCCCGAACCGAGAATCGGACCCAGGACAATTTATATTGGACTTCGAATTATATCGTTTATTGAGACACCGAGCGTAGGTCGAAACGTAATAAAAATAGCTCACCTCTAGTAAGGGGTATAGTTATTCGGAGCTGATTCCGACATAACTGACTCGGTATTCCGGAATACATATTTTCTGGCCTCGGATATGAATTAATGGGTATGGAACCGAATGAATAAATGTGTTTGGGGTTAACTGAAAAATATGACGATGGTAATTGAACTTTACTCACATATGTTGTCGTGTTATGTGGGAGATGTAAGTTAGTTTTATGTACTACTTTTACTACAGGTGCTGAGCTTCTCACGAGTTGTTTGAACCGTTAGACTCTTGTGAATAAACAATACGACATTCACGATTTTCGTGTTTCTTAGGTATAAAATAGGATCATTGGTAGGTTATAGATAAAATAAAATAAATAAATAAAAATGATTTATTCAGAAAAACACCATTACAAGAAAAAATATAGGACTGTTCTCACATAAGGTCGCCCTGTGTTGTGAGAGACAGGCTCTTTATGGTAAAACGGTGGCACACAATACACGTGTTTTTAATCCTTACCTAAACTAAACTAAATTTATTAATTGGACAATAGGTGATCTAGCGCGCGCGCGCGCGCGCGTTTGTGTGCGTATGGTGTATGCGTGTGTGGTGTATGTGTGTGTGTGTGTGTGTGTGTGTGTGTGTGTGTGTGTGTGTGTGTGTGTGTGTGTGTGTGAGTTGTTACAACTCGTATGTGGTGAATTAATAGTGTATAAATGTGTGTACTTTTTTTATTTTATTGATTTGTCGACCCGTTCGGAACAGTGGCAGTGAACGCCTGCCTTTTGGTCCTAAGCGGTGCGGGTTCGATCCCCGCACAGTACGAACACCTGTGCATGAACATGTCCGTTTGTATTGGCCCGGGTGTTCCCCATGTATTACTAGTATGTATTTACAAAGGAAAAGCATTATACGTATGTACCTGCAATCCCACTGTTGATAACGTATCCGTAACACAGGAGCCTGGGCCACCTATCTCGGAGTCAGATCAATGTATGTGATGTTGTGAAATATTTATTCTATGAGATAAATAAAAATAATTGAAAAAAAAGTATTCGACGATTTTATAGTCAAACCCACGACCTTTTGCGAACCGGGAAAATGCTCTGGACCAACTGAGCTATCGAGCACTTTAGAAAGTAAATGAATTTTCCTTAGCGTGAGTCAACCAAAGTTACCTATGTACTCGTATATCAATATTGTATTTATATCAGAATAAGCCTAATAAAGTTTCAAGACATGTATTTCAGGAAAGGAAATTTGCGCAGGATTTAAGGATACTATTTGTTTTATGTAAACAAAGTCCTTTTATCTTATTATCACGGAAGAGTCCATCATCATCAGCCCATTTAAGTCCCCACTGCTGGGGCACGGGCCTCCCTCAATCACATGAAGGGTAATTGCCATACTCACCACGCTTGGCAGACGGGTTTTCGAGGGTTTTGATATGAATGCAGAGTTTTCCTTCTCTGGGTGCTGATGATTATGCCAGCAGCTTTATCTTAGTCGCCTTTTACGACACCTCAGTAAGAGTGAGGGTGGCCTATTCTACTCTGCCGGGGACCACACGGCAAGAACGGCGGCGAACATGGTGGAAGACTCCATTTTGTTTTTATTATTTAGTATAATGATTTATGAACCTTTTCTGTGGCTTGGAAGAAAATGGAAGATACCTTATACACAGGCCGTTTATGTGAAATGGCAATCAAAATGTAAGTAGGTATATTATGCTGATTTTATGCTAATCTTACACAACTGTAAGCGTATTGTTACTTTGTTATGTTGATTTGAAAATACACAGTAATACCACAGTATGACAAGAGATTTCCTTAAAAGCTCTTGTAATACTGTGGTAATACTGAAAATATATCTTAATTTTAGCAGTATAAAAGAAACGAGTTTTTTTATGAGATAGGCAAACGAGCAAGCGAATCACCTGACGGTAAGTGATCAAAATTCGTTTTTGAAAGGCCGGCAGTGCACTCCTCTGGTGTTACAGGTGTCCAAGAGCGGAGGTAATTGTTTAACTTCAGGTGATCCGTCTGCTCGTATGCCCCCTTTCTCCCATACCAAATAAATCAAGAGTCTGAGCACGTATGTCTAAGAAGTAGCTTTTTATAATAATTTCGATGTTTTTTTGAGAGAATTATTCAGTGCCTTCCATTGTTGTTTGTACGGCCATTGCAACACGTTCTCTAACGAACAGAAATAGAATGCAACATTAATATCCAGGTATAGATAGATAGATAGATACTCTTTACTTTATTGCACAACAAACAAAACTTAAACGCTAGGTATACAGAGATACAATGTACAATTTAGGCGGTCCTTATACATTTAGGCGGCGGTAGATATCCTTTATTACCTACACAAAAACAAAATACAAGTATGATATAATAAAAACGGACAGTACAATAAGGCGATTTTATCGCTTGTAGCGATTTCTTCCAAACAGCATTAGGTCAAAAAATACACCTCATGATCTGACTGAAATCTTCTGAAAGAAAATGTTCCAGGAATTGTAAATGTTGCAACGAGGATGACTTATGTCCAAAGCGGAGTGCAGACTTGCGTTTAATTGTTACGTAGTTAGAGTGAAGGAAAACATACTCTGTTTATTCCTTTTGATACTACGCTAAAATGATTTTTTGTGCCGTTCAACGTACTATATATGTACTTTGTATTTTGTAAAGCAAGCGTAAAAGAATACTTTACTAAGTTTTGAAAGAAAGGATCATGAGGAGAGAGAGCATGTGTAGTGTGTAAATGGCAAATAACCCAGAGTTCTTAAAGAAAGTATATTTGAGTGTGCCGGACCGCTACGTGGAGCGCAGGAGGCGGCCCTCGGCTGCTGGCTTGTGCCAACCTGCTGGGTAAGGACGCCACTCGCGCGACGCGACTGTTTAGGTGACGGGTAAGGCACACTAGCGAAGCCTAATGGATTTTAATTTTTAGCTACTAAACCGGATCTATTTTAAACAATTTCAGGGTTACACACCTCTCGGCAAATACTTATACTCTTTATTAATTATCCATGAAAAAGATGTTGGGTCCGTTTTTGTTCGGCGAAAAATTGATTCAAGCCAAAAGTTACGGTTCTAATAATAATATTAGATCTTTACTAAAACTTATTGCGATGTAATTTCGACTTCCATTCGGAATTCCCCTGATTTTTAACCAAGACTTTACTATAACATATAGCAATTGCATATTCACGCAAGCCTTTATTTAGTAGCCTTATTGTGGTACGGCCTAAGTACTTGTAAATATGCAGTAATTTGGAATACTCCACGGAAAAACCTCAGCGAGTTGAAGCACCACTTCCTAGCTGCTTATGTTACAAAGGAATTGCGCGGTACAATGGAATATCACTGGCATAGATTTAGTAAGCTCACTAACTTGTATTGTTTAAACGCCCTTTCCAACTTTCTTCATTATGGGTTGATTTTGATAATTTCATTAAATAGTTTTTTAGATTTTCGCGTTGCATTATAACTACAATGTATCAATACGTGTCGCGGACTGAGTCCGCGACACGTATTGATACAGAGTCGTGTAATAGCGGACTGAGTCCGCTCGCGTGGACACGGCTGCCTTGTAACGTAGCCGAAACGGTCGAGCCAAATATGTGAGTGCACATAATAAATATCGTGTTAAACCCCGTATTGATACATTGTAATTTCATTAAAGTAATAAGTGATAACAGTAGAAGATATCCAAAGCCTTCGATTATTAAGTCTAAAGTACGATTATGTAAGTTTCCAGGTGACAACGCTTTTGGTACGCTAATGTTGGCTTTGTTATTATGTGACCTGGTACGCACCACTAGCGACGCCAATTGATTTTAATTTTTAGCCACTAAACCGGATCTATTTTAAACAATTTCGGGGTAACAATCTCTCGACAAACACCAATACTATTCTTTAAATTTATTAAAATCTTAATACTTTTTCTGTGTATTCACCGTTGTACTTCTTAAAAAAGGTCTTATAATCGCCACAATTAATACAATATCTTTTGCGGCGCTAGATTGCCAATGCGTCACCTTATAATTTTTTTTTAAAATCATAGGAAATAAGTCAAAATTGCAAACTAGATAGATAGATAAATAATTAATTTATTGCATCAAAGGACACACATCATCATCATCATCATCGTAAGCCCATTTAAGTCCCCACTGCTGGGGCACGGGCCTCCCTCAATCACATGAGGGGTAATTTCCATTACTCACCATGCTTGGCAGACGGGTTGGCGAGGGTTTTGATATGAATGCAGAGTTTTCCTTCTCTGGGTGCTGATGATTATGCCAGCAGCTTTATCTTAGTCGCCTTTTACGACACCTCAGTAAGAGTGAAGTATGCCTATTCTACTCTGCCGGGGACAAGAACGGCGGCGAACATGGTGAAAGATCTTTTCATTTCATTTTGTTTTTATTATTTAGTATAATAATTTATTAACCTTTTCTGTGGCTTGGAAGAAAATGGTAGATACCTTATACACAGGCCGTTTATATGAAATGGCAATCAAAATGTAGGTATATTATGCTGATTTTATGCTAATCTTACACAACTGTAAGCGAATTGTTACTTTGTTATGTTGATTTGAAAATACACAGTAATACCACAGTATGACAAGAGATTTCCTTAAAAGCTCTTGTAATACTGTGGTAATACTGAATATATATCTTAATTTTAGCAGTAGAAAAGAAATGAGTGTTTTTTTTATGAGATAGGAGGCAAACGAGCAAGCGAATCACCTGATCGGTAGTGATCAAATTTCGTTTTTAAAAGGCCGGCAGTGCACTCCTTCTGGTGTTACAGGTGTCCATGAGCGGAGGTAATTGCTCAACCTTCAGGTGATCCGTCTGCTCGTATGCCCCCTTTCTCCCATACCAAATAAATCAAGAGTCTGAGCACGTATGTCTAAGAAGTAGCTTTTTATAATAATTTCGATGTTTTTTTGAGAGAATTATTCAGTGCCTTCCATTGTTGTTTGTACGGCCATTGCAACACGTTCTCTAACGAACAGAAATAGAATGCAACATTAATATCCAGGTATAGATAGATAGATAGATACTCTTTATTGCACAACAAACAAAATTTAAACGCTAGGTATGCAGAGATACAATGTACAATTTAGGCGGTCCTTATAGGCGGTCCTTATACATTTAGGCGGCGGTAGATATCCTTTATTACCTACACAAAAACAAAATACAAGTATGATATAATAAAAACGGACAGTACAATAAGGCGATTTTATCGCTTGTAGCGATTTCTTCCAAACAGCATTAGGTCAAAAAATACACCTCATGATCTGACTGAAATCTTCTGAAAGAAAATGTTCCAGGAATTGTAAATGTTGCAACGAGGATGACTTATGTTCAAAGCGGAGTGCAGACTTGCGTTTAATTGTTACGTAGTTAGAGTGAAGGAAAACATACTCTGTTTATTCCTTTTGATACTACGCTAAAATGTTTTTTGTGCCGTTCAACGTACTATATATGTACTTTGTATTTTGTAAAGCAAGCGTAAAAAGAATACTTTACTAAGTTTTGAAAGAAAGGATCATGAGGAGAGAGAGCATGTGTAGTGTGTAAATGGCAAATAACCCAGAGTTCTTAAAGAAAGTATATTTGAGTGTGCCGGACCGCTACGTGGAGCGCAGGAGGCGGCCTCGGCTGCTGGCTGTGCCAACCTGCTGGGTAAGGCGCCACTCGCGCGACGCGACTGTTTAGGTGACGGGTAAGGCACACTAGCGAAGCCAATGGATTTTAATTTTTAGCTACTAAACCGGATCTATTTTAAACAATTTCAGGGTTACAACCTCTCGGCAAATACTTATACTCTTTATTATTATCCATGAAAAGATGTTGGGTCCGTTTTTGTTGGCGAAAAATTGATTCACGCCAAAAGTTACGTTCTTATAATAATATTAAATCTTTACTAAAACTTATTGCGATGTAATTTCGACTTCCATTCAAAATTCCCTTGATTTTGAACCAAGACTTTACTATAACATATAGCATTGCATATTCACGCAAGCCTTTATTTAGTAGCCTTATTGTGGTACGGCCTAAGTACTTGTAAATATGCAGTAATTTGGAATACTCCACGGAAAACCTCAGCGAGTTGAAGCAACCACTTCCTAGCTGCTTATGTTACAAAGGAATTGCGCGGTACAATGGAATATCACTGGCATAGATTTAGTAAGCTCACTAACTTGTATTGTTTAAACGCCCTTTCCAACTTTCTTCATTATGGGTTGATTTTGATAATTTCTTTAAAGTAATAAGTGATAACAGTAGAAGATATTCAAAGCCTTCGATTATTAAGTCTAAAGTACGATTATGTAAGTTTCCAGGTGACAACGCTTTTGGTACGTTAATGTGTGATTTGTTATTAAGGTGACTGGTAGCGCTCACTAGTGACGCCAATTGATTTTAATTTTTAGCCACTAAACCGGATCTATTTTAAACAATTTCGGGGTAACAATCTCTCGACAAACACCTATACTATTCTTTAAATTTATTAAAATCTTAATACTTTCTTCTGTGTATTCACCGTTGTACTTCTTTAAAAAAGGTCTTATAATCGCCACAATTAATACATATCTTTTGGCGGCGCTAGATTTGCCAATGCGTCACCTTATAATTTTTTTTTAAAATCATAGGAAATAAGTCCAAAATTGCAAACTAGATAGATAGATAAATAATTAATTTATTGCATCAAAGGACACACATCATCATCATCATCATCGTAAGCCCATTTAAGTCCCCACTGCTGGGGCACGGGCCTCCCTCAATCACATGAGGTGTAGTTGCCATACTCACTACGCACACATGCATATACAAAATTTTAAACATTGAAATAAAAATACCCTGTAAAATGAAGAGTGTACCCTGAAATCCTTTCCTAAATTTTCTGCATGTGTGCCGCAGCAGTGCAAGTGGGCCAAAGCTCAGTGGAGTTTTTGTTCAGAGATACAGTCAGAGAGCAAAACACTGATTTTCAGCTTAAGCCCTGAGAGTACACGTGGCGCACCACAAATACCGAGTCATCTCATTGGAAGTAGGTACAATAAGGGCTAGTTATTATCATCTTAATGTCATAATTATATCCAATTAGATTAAATATTGCCTTATTCATGAACGTGAACTAAAAGCCCTGCTTCCGACTTTGGTTTAATTTCACTGTACTCTCAACATAATCCCCTTGTATTTTAAGACGAGACAAGGGCAAGGCTGAGCCTTGAAGGCTCTCAAAGAGAATACCAGGGACCTGAGCTCATATTAATTTAAGGCTTTATTAGTGCCATCTTTTGATAGAATAGACGCTTGCACGCCTGCTACTATTAACTAATACACTTGCTTTAAATTGAGAATAGGTTATGGCAGGATAAATTATTTCTGGGCTCTTTAAGGATGCCCTCAAAGTAGACAAAGCTAAATAAAAAAGGTGAAAGACTTGCGTGATCTAAACCACATCCAGCGTCATCTATTGATACAAAGTGGAACTAATGTCCCAAAAAATAAGTGAAAGCGGGCTAATAGTAATAAGTGAACCAGGTGATCCATATCAGGTGATACGTCTGTTCATCTGGGAATCAGTTTCAAACATCATCATATCGATGCTCCAATGCTAATATAATCATTAGATCATTCATATGATGTTTCACTGGTATGAGAAACATTGGGATTAATTTGCCGATATTATTGACCAACAATCTGAAATAATTGATATTTTTTATAGCAATCTTTTGCAATTTATTTTTAAGTAAATGAGATACTTAAAAATTTATTCTCGTGTTTTGGCGGGACTCGAACCCACATTTTCCACAATCCGGGTGGCTCGTCTACCACTAGATATTGTAAATATACCCACAATATTGATGAGACTATCGACAGCTCATGCTCATCGTCGTCATCGTCGGTTTAGTAACGCGTTCAATGGTCTAATTGGTAGGTTCGAGTTCCGCCTGAACACGAGATGAATTTTTTAAGTGTGTTATTTACTTAAAAATCTGAGATAGTACCATAAATAAAAAATAAAGTCTAAATAACATAACAACGGATATTATCTTTATTCAATCGCTTATATGCTCAGATATAATCGTAATGTGCGATGATTCGTTTCTTATCATTTGCCATATCCGCATTCGGTAGTCACTTTCTAAATCTAGGTAATAAAATTATAAAGTATGATTAATACGTTATCATAAAGGTGTAAAGGTCGTGTGTGTTATAAATGTCCATTTTATAATTTATAATTGGTCAAATTAGTCACCCACTGGTCTAAAAACTATTAATTTTTTTCTCAACAAATGTCATGGTTATGAATTTGCTATTACAATTTTGATATCTAGTTCTAAAACTAGTTCTTTATCTAGTTTTAAAACTAGACATCAATTCTGATGTCTAGCTTTTTGAATTAAAGTGGGTCGAATATCTCAAAAATGGCTTTGAGGGTCGTTTTTCTGGCAATTTTAAAAGAGTCCAATAATAATTGTCTCTGCTGTAATTATTATGCCGTATTGCTGTGGTCGTTTGCCACCTACTGTAGCAAAACAGATTCATTATTATTAATAAATTAAAATCAATGTGGCATACGACCACGGCGATACGGTATAAAAATTTCAGCAGAGACAGTTCTTGTTTCGTACCTTTTAGATCGTGTTTTTTGTATTCGGGTTTTAATTTTTAAACTTTATTTTTTGATACACTTGAAAAGCTCTTTACCTCAATTTGTATTTATCATTGATTTTAATTTTCTAGTTTAATGATAACTAGAAAATAAATATTATCTTTAAGATGATAATTATATCTATGGTGATTGTCATTCATTTTGAACATCTGTGTAGATAAAAATGCCGTAAAGTCCTTGAGTGGAAACTGCGACTCGGTAAGCGTAGTGTAGGACGCCCTGCGACAAGATGGGATGATGACATTCGAAGGCTGGCTGGTGTGGGCTGGATGAGAGTGGCCGAAAATCGGGAGCAGTGGCGGCATTAGGAGAGACCTATGTCCAGCAGTGGACGAGTGTGGGTTGCTGATGATGAGATAAAAATGCATAAAGCATATTTGTCGATAATATTATTGACTAAATGAATAAGTCACTTTGTGTAGAAGACTTTGTATGGAAAGTTGAATAATTATTTTAGCGAATTTCTAATGTGTCAAATAACAAAATGTTGTTCGAAATTGTTGGTAAAAGAGGCGGTGGAGGACTAATTAATATTTTAACCCTTTAGGTTAAAATATTAATTAGTCATCAATCATTTGCATATTAACATACTTTCTTTGTCATATAAATGAAATGATGATAATATTTAACACACACAATATTTGACCGTGGGAGAATCACGCGTCCGGACCGGAGTGATACCACGGCCTCACAGAAAACCGACGTGAAGCAGCATTATGCTGTATTTCGCTGCGAGAGTGAAGTACTGAAGGCCCAATCAGGGGGAAGGGGGGGTTCAAAAGTTGGCAGCTCACTTGTGACTCCATCGGTGTCGCGGGTGTCCATGGGCGGCGGCAATCGCTAACCATCAGGTGATCCGTATGCTCGGCTGCCTACCTATCACATAAAAAAACACACACACACAGAAAACCGGCCTGAAGCAGCACCGTGCTGTGTTTCGCTGCGTGAGTGAGGATAGAGGCCCAATCTGGGGGAAAGGGGCTTTAAATGTTGGCAGCGCACTTGTGAATCCACTGGTGTCGCGGGTGTCCATGGGCGGCGGTGAATCGCTTCCCATCCGGTGATCCGTCTGCTCGTCTGCCACCTGTCACCTAAAAAAAATAGTTATAAAGTTTCAAAACTAGATGAATAGAATTTAGGCACTGGGAGATATCAGTGTTCTAGTTTATAAACTGGAACGCTTGGCTGATATGTTCATAATAACCTGTTAGTTTCAGTCTGCCTAGGTTAAGATCGAGTTTGTGCCTAAATTTTATGCAAATGAGCTCATCCCGATGGATTAATCATGTTGTCTGTACGCATGATTTATTAAGCAAAGTTTATTATAAAGGGTTGTGTAAACGTTAGGCCTTACATTGGCAAAACTAGCGCCGCCAAAAGATTTATATTGATTGTGGCGATTATGAGAGATATTTAAAAAAAGTATTTCTTTAAATATTTACATTGCTAAGGAAGGGCAAGTTATTTTTTGTTCAATAAATATATGTATTTTTGCCAAAATATTGCTTGTATGAATACGAATCAGCATTTCTAGGAAAAAATACCCTTAGTAAAAAAGATAATCTAATAAGCCCAAAAGTGCTCCGTGAAATGAGCTGTCGTGAACACCGTGTGTACACCATGACCGATCTCCAAGCTTAAAGTATCCCACTAAGCTGGCTGTCAACGTGATCATGGTTTAGCAGAAAGATTTGCCGTGGAGATTTTATTGTATGCTAATGGGATTTTTTATAAGAACAATATGACGCGCTTTTCAAGGTCTCATTTGAATGATAAAGGTGTGACGTGCTAATCCATGGGTGTCCATAGGCATTTTTATTTTAATATTCAGAATATTAGCGTACACATTACGTGTACGCTAATGACTTCATACATTTATTATAATTTCTTAGGTACCCTCAGGTACCTCTTTGCCTCAGTACAGACCAAGATTTCCGTGGACCTCATCTACCCTTAACATCAGGAGAGATTGAGGTCAAATGCTTGTCTGTCGAATAATAAAAAAATACCTTTGTAACAATTAAGTTAATGAATAAATATACATTTATTGTATATAACATACAAAAGGGAAAAACAAGAATAATGCATAAATAAGGCGGTCTTATCATTATGAACGATTTCTTCCATGGAACCGAATTTCGATTGATCATTCATCAATCAATTTCCCTTTACCCATGTACTAAAATATACTTATTTAACAAGAACCTTTTATTCCGACTACTCATTTGGATCAGTGGCAGTGAACGCTGCCTCTGGTGCAAGAGTTGCGATTGTCTGGTTCGATCCCCGCACAGTTCATACATTTGTGTGAATGAACATGTCTGTTTGTATTGGTCTAGGTGTTTTCTTTGTATCATAAGTATGTATTTACAAAAGAAAAGTATTAAATGTTTATTTTTGCAATACCGCTGCCGATTCTGATATCCGTAACACAAGGTACTCGAGGTACCAATATTTTTGGGACGAAACCTAAAATTCTGGGACGAGTTTTAATAGAGCGAATTTCTCCTTACCCGGTCAGAACAATGTATGTGATGTTATCACATATTTATATATTTATTTATATCCCATAGTCGAGTTCTTATTTTTTTGTTGCAGAATGAAGTCATGACTTTCTTTTAACTTCATAAATACTAGGAATGAAACATTCAAAGGCCTTCATAGGAGACAATACAAAGATATGGAAAAAATATCTTCTTGGAGGCAATAGACTAACAGACAAGGATGCTCATAGGAGCGTTAACAGGGCATTATGCAACAAACAAAATGCTGATGAAGATGAACATGACATCAAACAGCGACTGCAGAGCATGCAAGGAGGAGACGGAAACCATAGAACATCTTTTATGTGAATGCGACTCACTAGCCAGAGGCAGAATGTGTCTTCTAGGTAACGCTTATCCTAAACTAGGAGACTACAGGCACTTCAATCCGAAAGACATCGTGACGCTGATGAAACGAATCTTTCGTGAGTAAGAGCGCAAAAGATAGGGGAGGTACAAAAGATCCTTTAGGGTCGACGTGCCCCATGAAAATGACCCCTAACAGATAAGATAAGATAACTTCATGAATGATCTTTATTACGTCATCCATAGTTTTTCATAATACTTTCATCCCCCCTTGGAAGCACCCGTAGTAAGTGCTAAGATGATGAAAATTTACATTTATTGTTATATTAGGTATATAGAGACCACTAAAATACTTTCCAATAAATGGGTCACAGGCGTAGTAAGTCTTTTATTTATGATATACCTAGAGGGCAGACATATCACCTGATGGTAAGCGATTACCGCCGCCCATGGAAACCTGCCACGTCAAAGAAGTCACAGGTGCGCTGGCGGCCTTTTTAAAAGGGAGAGTACGCTCTTTTCATGAAGGTTTGCAGGTCGTACCCGTCATAGTTCATTCCACAGTTATGTCGTTTTGTTCATGTTACAGTAGAATATCTATTTAATAAGGTTTCGGTTCCAATCAAGTCCACTTGACCCAGTTTCGGAAACTTAAATTACAGTACTTACGTACGTACAAATTTAGAAAAAATGCGATAATCATTATTACACATAACTCAAGGCAAGAAATTATTAGTAGCTACTTTAGTAATTTCACCGTAGTCATATGTGTGATACTGTTTAGTAACAGGTTTTTACTTGGGCCTCAGGATGCGCGTTGATTCCGATACGCGTTATGTTTTTTTATACGAACCAAGTTGTATTGTACGTACCTGCTTATTACCTATTGCCCTTTTCTCATGTCTGTACCTAATCTGTAGACAGCGGTGCTGATTTCACACTAAGTATTGTTATGTAGTATACATCACTTATAGTGTTACATGTGTGTAATTGTTTGTTGTCTTAAATAAATAAAAAAAAATCTTATAGTTCGCGCGCCAGTTGAATGCAGAACTCACCCATACTAACATACCTACATAGGCGCAGGCGGAATAATTCATAGGCGCTGTACTGCTGCAGTCAAATCAGATTCAGAACCAGTCAGCAATAAGAAATATATATTAATTGACTGGTTAGTTATAACTAGTTATGAGTACCTATTTATCTAATGGCTATTTCTCCGGTATCTGGCTCCCGGTTCCGTATGTCTGGTTCATATGGGAACAACTTTACATGAGCAATGTGTCGAGCCCCTGTGAATCAGACGGGGTGAGCCGGGGGTACCTCGAAGAAATACCTTAATTACATTTTGTGTTTGTCAGTCGTTTACCGACTTGTTACTTGTACTTTACTTTATATAAAAATAACATTATTCAAGTAAGGTGTAAGCTTTGTTGGTTGTCCTTAAATAAATAATATAATAAGGTAAGGCAGACGGCCAGTTGCTTGACCTAGGTGTCGCTGGAAGGACGTCGTCGACTCATCATCATCATCAGCCCATTTAAGTCCCCACTGCTGGGGCACGGGCCTCCCACAATCACATGAGGGGTAATTGCCATACTCACCACGCTTGGCAGACGGGTTGGCGAGGGTTTTGATATGAATGCAGAGTTTTCCTTCTCTGGGTGCTGATGATTATGCCAGCAGCTTTACCTTAGTCGCTTTTTACGACACCTCGGTAAGAGTGAGGGTGGCCTATTCTACTCTGCCGGGGACCACACGGCTACCGTCGTCGACTGATCTGCGCTAACTCCAGGTCAACAAGTAGTACAGGAGCGACCAAAGTGGCGATCTCTTGTTTCGGAGACCAACTCTCTATTTGGGTCGCTGTACTAGCGGAGTGGTTGTACACTACGCTATTAACAAAAATACGCATTTTCACATATACCTAATTATCAAGAAGCCGATTAGTCGATGCCACGATTCTATCGAGATCCACTTTCTCCGTAATGATATCTTCCAAATGCCAAAGGTATTGAGTGGTTATTACAACCTATTAGTAACTAAGAGATTACTCTAGTCCCTTGTCATCTCAGACGGCTTTAGAGATGTGAAAACTTACTCGAAATCTATTATTATTACTATTAATACAATCTGAACATCTTTAAGGTGACGGGTAGGGCACACTAGCGACGCTAATCGATTTTAATTTTTAGCTACTAAACTGGATCTATTTTAAACAATTTCGGGGTTACAACCTCTCGGCATACACATATACTATTTATTAAATTAGTGAGGCTGTGACCCCAAAATTATTTATTTAATTAATGCCTATCTTCTAGGCGAACGCGTTACATCCTAGACCTCATCGTCACATTCCATCAGGTGAGATTGTGGTCAAGCGTTAGCCTATAGTTCATAAAAAAAAAAGATTTTCTAAATTTTACTTACATGTAGGTATATTGCGCATTACTGAAGAATGTCCCGGATTCTATTCCTGGGTGGATTAATGTAGAAATTTGACTATTCTGAATTATACTCGGTCTGGGTGTACGGAGTCGCTTTAAGGTCGTCTGTTGATAAATGCGCTGCCAACCTTTAAACTCCCCATTCCACCTGGACTGGGCCACCGGTACCCTCACTCACTTGGCGAAAAACAGCGCAGACGTTGCTTCACGCTGATTTTCTGTAAGACCTTGCTCATTCCGATCGAACATGCAAACAAAGTTCTTCCATCTAACACATGGAGAAATGTAGCTCAGTGGATAGCGCTCCTTCCATTCGGGTCGTGATTCGAATCCGAGTATGCACAACTAGATTTTACAAATCTATTTGCGTATTTCTACCATTAGCTCGGTAGTGAGGGAAAATATCGCAAGGAAACCTGCGCGGCTCGGATAGGTTCTCAAAATTGATTTTGGATACCTACAATTTGAGATAATGATTCTGAATATGTAACCGTGTTCCAATTGGTCCGGTTCCCCTGTTACAAAGGTCATACGGCAGTCGCTTCATTGTAATTACCACACTCCTCAAATCCTGAATCTTGAGCTCCGTATGCAACCGGGAATCACACGCTAAGATGAAGAAGTTCTGAGCTATTTGGGAAACAAATATATGGCCATGTCAACATCGCCGGGTCCCAGAAGGGATAGACCTAAAAAGGGTGAGTTTTATTTTCAAATATTAAATGGGCAAACCCATTTAATATTTGACATCATTTCACCTGATAGTAAGTGACAATAAGGTCTAAGATCTAGCGTGCTTACCCTGAAGAAGCCTATTCACTCTCGACTTAAAGACACCCAAATTGTAGCTCTCTAGGAATACAGAAGGCGGCAAGTTGTTCCGTTCCTTAGCAGTTCGTACCAAGAAAGAGGAAGCGAAACGCCTAGTACTAGCTGGTGGAACTCTCACAGTGTAAGGGGTTTGAAATTGTAAGGGGTGAACGCATGTCACTAACGCTAATAAACTGACTATTATGGATGCACAAGACTGTGCGAAGTGGAGGAGTCGAAGTAGGAAGTCGGACCCCGAGCTCCGCTACAAAACGCTAAGATCATCATCTTAGCGTTTCATCATCATGATGATGAAGATGTTCATGTTCATGCCATCCCTAGTAATAGTTCACTCCCACGTGATACCCGAGTGAATATTAACTAAGACGTATTGTGGCTCGTTTTGCCGCTTCGCCAATTTCACGATAACGACGGCAGACGGTCTGGTATTAATGCTCTCCAATTTGTTACAAATCGTCTTAGGGCTGGAATTGTGACGTCACAAAGTGTCTTTAACTTATGTGCCCCGTGCGAGTCTATGTCCGTATACTATCCCGGTCAGAAAAAAATATTTTCCACGTTTTGGACAGTTTCTCAAACTATGAGAACTCATAATTGTTGAGACAATGATAATGAATGTGTAACCATGATTTTTTTGGTCTGTTCTATCTGGTTATGAAAACCTAGCATTTTGTTTCATTGCAATTTAAGTACCGATTCATCCAATTCTGGATCATGGTTCAAGTGTACGAGACCACCGCAAACGTGAATCTATTAATTTTCTGTAAAAAAATATTGATTGTTCACCTAAATGTTTTGTAAGTGTAATAGCCGTCGTCGGAGCGTCCACCTTCACACATTGGAACCCAAATAGTCTCTCGCATAGACGGTTTCAGAGGAATTCCCTCCCGCGAATGCTCCGGCTGTGGAATGAGCTGCCATCAGAGGTTTTCCGGGGGGATATACCATGAGCTTCTACAAAAAAGTTTTAAGGTTTTTAAGGGGTCGGCAGCGCGTATCCTCTCTCCTTCTCTGGAGTTGCAAACGTCCGTAGGCTGCGGTAATCGCCTACCATCAGGCGAACGCTTGTTTGCCACCAACATAGTTTAAAAAAATAACCCGAAACATATTCAAAGTAATACATGCTTGTCTTCTTCTCCTGGTTCCTCTCCAGCTAGTGAAGGTTGGCCGTCAGCTCAGCGTCCCTCGATCTATGAGCAAGACAGAAAATACCATGAGGCACTGGCGGTCCGATGTACAGGAGGCCCAATTCGGGGGAAAGGGGGGGTTCAAAGGTTGGTAGCGTACTTGTTACTTCACTGGTGTCGCGAGTGTCCATGGGTGGCGGCAATCGCTTACCATCTGGTGATCCGTCTGCTCGTCTGCCACCACATAAGAAAAAACTTTGAAATTGAAAAAAAATGGGAATGAAAAAACACCTTTCTTAACTAACTACAAGCAAAAGGTAGGTACCTAATTTTAAAGGTATGTAACTGCCGATGTTTTTCGAGATTTCAAAATTTCTGACTATGCCGATACATGAATGTGCTACCATAGCAGAGCATAGATGTTTTTATTTGTTCCGGCTTGTTTTAACACATTGTATGAAAATTTACTATTTACAAAAATACGCATAAGCAAGTTGGAATCCCAAAACAAATTGCGTCGTTACTCAAACTGAGTCCACTTGCATTGATATACTGTCTTCACATAAATGCCCAGATCCACAGTAAAATACAAGCCAAGATTTTGGGTGAAAATTTACTGTGGCAACATTCGTGGTAATCCCGCCGGGGGCTGGCGGGGAGCCAAAGAAAACTGTACGCGGAAATTATGAATTTGGACTGTTTTACACGATAGCTGTTTTTCCGTGTCGGTCCGAGGGTAAAGGTTCCCCTTCTTCCTTATAATAATTTCCTCTTGCAAATTGATAATAATTGGAATTGTATGAGCTTCAATGGGATTACTGATACTGAATAGACAATGGTTGACTGACCGGATGGTGCAATTGGTAGTGACCCTGCCTCTTACGCCAAAGGTCGTGGGTTCGATCCCCACCCTGGACAAACATTCGTGCGATGAACACTTGTTTTTGTTCAGTGTCTGGGTGTAAAATGTATTTAAGTATATATTTGTATTCCTCGGTTGTCTGATATCTGTAACACAAGTGCTTAAGCTACTTAGTACGGAATCAGGTCAACGTATGAGATGTTGTGAGAATTATTAGATTATTAGATCACTAAGTATGATACTTATGTATTGGTGTGTTCGCAAGTGTCATAGTGATAGGCGATTTAATATAAGAGTTGGCAAAAGTATTATTTTATTATTACTACTTATGTATTTATTATTACTAGGTGGGCTGATTATGATAATACTGTATTTTATTTATGTATTAGGGTTATAAGTTATATTTTAACATTTACAGTTTCTTTTTTTTCTTTATTTTACCTTATTGAATATTGCACCCCCTACCCCTTCTCTACTATCAAATGTCCTTTAACCGAAGGTTGTCTGGTAGAAATCGCTTTCAGCGATAAGACCGCCGAAATTGTACACAAAATTTCTGTAATGCCTAGTACTTAAGTTGTGTATTTTGTGCAATAAAGTATATCTATCTATCATCTATCTATGTTTCCAGACTTAGGTCTGATTGATACTGAACGCATCTAATAGGCTTGACTCCTTACTATACTATGGATATTTCTTAATTTCGCCATCGTTCCACTCGACTACAGTTCCACGGACATCATCTAGATGGTTGGCAGTCTTCAACTGTGCGTTTCTCAAGAAACTTTCTGCCTCGTACGACAAAACAATGGAATGAACTATCGCACGCGGTATTTCCGGATAGATACGACCTGCAAACCTTCAAGAAAAGAGCGTATTCTTTTTTAAAAGGTCGGCAACGCACTTGTGACTCCTCTGGTGTTGCAGGTGTTCATGGGCGGCGGTAATCGCTTACCATCAGGTGATCCTTTTGCTCGTCTGCCCCCTATCCCATAAAAAAAGCCAAGATTTAAGCCAGACGGTAGAGTAGTGTGCCCTGTAGCTAGGGGCGTTTAAGAATACTTCCACGTTGTTCCCGGCCTGTCGAAGGAGGTGCCTACATGGGCCTTTAGAATACGTGAGCGTATCCACTGCTGGGGAGTGGCCAGCTCATCATACGATTCCTGCGGGGTAAGACGTTACCGGATGTCCTGGTAGGTCGTACAGCAATGAAGGGCCACATTGGATGAACCGCCGAGCGCGATCAGCGGTACGGTCTAGTCCCGGCTGTGGGGTGTCCGACACCCCAAGAGGTTTTGGTTAGGTTTAGAGTCCCACACACCACCTTATTCCCTAGATTATAGCTGACGGCCATGATGGTTTCCCCTGGGAGGAAAAATAATGGTAGGGTTTCATTCATTATTCATCATCATCATCATCATTTCAGCCAATAGACGTCCACTGCTGGACATAGGCCTCCCCCAAAGTTCTCCACACAGATCGGTCCTGTGCCTCCCGCATTCAATGGATGCCCGCGATCTTCACCAGATCGTCGGTCCACCTTGTAGGAGGCCTGCCACGGCTGCGACTTCATTCATTATTATAATGAATTAAATATGACACCGACTGCGATTCGAGTATAACAGTTACATTCTTTTAAACCTACTGACTACTTTGAATAACTTAAATTATGACAGAAATAACTTAACTTCCGTCTGCCGTGAGTTTTTGCGGTTAGTGCAGTTTATCATGATTTCGTGTAATTTCCAGTGACCCAAAGATGTTCCTACGGGCCCGGAATCCGCTTGGACCATGATCCAGGATTCGGAAAGTCTGGTAATAACAATGAAGCCACTGCCATCTGACCTTCGTAACCCTTAGACAGGGGAACCAGATAACCAGATCATAGTTTACGTTTACAACATATTTTCAAGAAACTATTCAAAACGTGCCCATTTCCTCTCGATGTTATCCCACTTCGCTAAGCTAATGGGAATGGTGATGGCGCAAAGTGGGAAATACTCTAGGACTAAAAAGGAGTTAGAAAACCTACGTCAATGCCGTATTATCTAGGTGCATAAGCTTAAATAATAATACCTGATTTATTAATGTACAAGCTCTGTGGTTAGTCGATGGTTCAATATGGTTGCATTCGCAGTCACGGTCCAAAAAGATTCATTAATAAACTCGAAATGAGTCCAATTAATATCTATACGACAAGTGTTGATACCACAACATTTTTCATGGCGAATTTATGTTTGCGGGCCGCCGTATTTTCAAAATGGTACTATACAGTTGATAAATACCTCGGATTTTAATAAGCGCCAGTAACATACAACCTGTGCGGATAAAGAATGGGATCAGAAATTGCGGCGCACTCATGGGGTGCGAGTATAGACGCAAATAGTGTGCGAGCGAGAAGTGAATAGATGCGCCGCCATATCTGATCCCATTCTTTATCCGCACAGGCTTGTAACAATGTACAAGTCAAGTATGTATATAAGTATTTACAAAAAAAAGTATGAAATGTATATGCTGACGATGGGTTATGAGGCGCCAACCTTATAAGCGTGGCTGCGGCACTACTAGAAGGGTAGGGTAACAATTTCGGGGCTACAACCTACTTAATACTTATACTATTTGTGCATGGTTATTTACTAAACAGTTTAAGTGTTTGCCGAGAGGTTGTAACCCCAAAATTGTTTAAAATGGATACGGTTTAGTATCGCTAGTATGCCCTACCCGTCACCTTAATGTGTATTTTCACCGCTCTTTGCTAGATAATAGGCACAGTTATTCATATTGAACAAAAAGCGGTAAAAATGAAATTAAATAATACCGTCGACAAATAGACTCTTGAAATATGCACAAAATATTTCATTTTGTACATCATCATCATCATCATCAGCCCATTTAAGTCCCCACTGCTGGGGCACGGGCCTCCCTCAATCACATGAGGGGTAATTGCCATACTCACCACGCTTGGCAGACGGGTTGGCGAGGGTTTTGATATAAATGCAGAGTTTTCCTTCTCTGGGTGCTGATGATCATGCCAGCAGCTTTACCTTAGTCGCCCTTTACGACACCTCGGTAAGAGTGAGGGTGGCCTAATCTACTCTGCCGGGACCACACGGCGTTTCGGCGGTCATTTTATACTCACTTTAGAAATCAAATGTCTATTTTTAGAGGGTGCTCCCATATAAAAAACAGGCGTACTCCCCTGGCTCCAAAGCAGTATCAGGTAACAGGGGACTATACCAACTGAGCCATAGTAACTTGTTTCAGAAACCATCCGAAACGTGCAGGTTACCTCACAACATTTCCCTCATCGTCGATCTAATTGTATTATTAAGCATAATAGATCACCGCCACCACGCACCGCACCATCAAGAAATGGAACTCGTTGCCGGCGCATGTATTTCCTCCTCCCTACAATATGGATTCCTTCAAACGAAGCGTGAAGAAGCATCTCGCGTGCCAGTAAGGCGGTGCCAACGGAGGCGATGCCTTAACATCGCTTCCGTTGTAATTGCAACTTGGCTCTTCTCTTGCTTACCATTAGGCTGATGAGAGCCAATTTACTGTGCCTCTATTAAAAAAAAGATTAAAAATCCAGAGGTACATACTCGGCTTCAAATTATATTCACTGAGCTACGATCGCTTTACATTATCACGATCGCGACAATTTTATGGAGTTTCAAATCCCTTTTGAGAATTGAAAAAACTTATAGATTGTGAACGCAGTTGAATTTCGTAAACTAATATTATCTGTATGAGTTTTTGTGTCAACTATCTAAGTATACCTACCTCAGCAGAAAAAAAATATCCGAACTAAATATTGAATAGCTCTGTCTGGCCTAACTTAATTTCAGCAATATTCTTCAGTAGACGTTTGCCTCGAGTTACTGACGTAGGGCCTATTAGGGTGTGACTTAATCAGGAAACCTAATTAGCTCTAGCCTATCCGTTGCCGGTCTCAGTAGTCAATTTGTTATTCTGTACGCTATATTACCCGCAATGGATAAAAGAAATTAACTTTTTCTAGATTCTGGCTAGGATTCTGAGTAGGGTTCATAGACTCCACGTGGACTGATGCAATTCAAAGGTTTTAAATTAGTATCTGATCTATAGATTTTAGTAAACATATTTGGTGTTTATTTGCGCAGTGAAATGCCGCAAAGTTATCCTAATAATAAAAATAATTGAGTTGTATTGTTTTTAACACTGCTATTGTATGTCGAGTGAGTTGTCATGTAACAACTTGCTTAGGCCTAATAGTCTTAAAACTCGCGATTGCGTTTTGAATGGCAGAATCCGTAAAATAAAATCTGAATTCAACTGTTGACCCACTTATTCTTACCTTCCCTGACATTGACAAAATATATTCGGGTAGAGGTATAATATATAAAAAATACTTTCTCTATCCGTAAGTAGGTTTGTAAAACTGTAAAAAGTATCCGCTGGATACTCACTTAAAATCATCAATTTTCACAATAATTATGACTACAAACTCTGTTGTGAACTTTTCTATGCATAAAAACATCTAGAAGTAGAAGATTGAGAACAAGCAGAAACAAAGAACTAACAATTCTGACAATTTCAAAGTTGCATTAGGGCGACAAGCCGATGGCTGAAATCATTCTCTTGAAAGTGTCACATTTAGGTATATTTTTCTATAGATTTTTTTATCAGACGGGTTTACTTATAGTTCTCAACAGATTTGAACGGACGCTATATTCTATATAGTCACGTTGTTTTAAAGTCCCGATTTTCGATTTGAAATGATATTGCGGATTTCGCATGATAACAATACAAAAAAAACTACTTTGCAATATATCGATTTTGGATAAATACGAGAAATGGGGGTTACGTACCATTTTTTTTATCTGAAATGTTTTTTTTTGCTTATACAGAAGTAAAACCATATTCCAGCATACACCGGAAATGTTTCCACTTTTAATCTCTAAATCATTTTTGTTATCGACCGAAAATGATACAGATGCTGAAGCTTCGTTTTCGACTGAAAATCTATTTTTAGTCGGCTGCTAAATTCTGTTCTATCCTGTTACTGACGTCAATTAAAACTAGAAAGATGCGGGGAATCCCGCAATATCGAGATCTCGTTATATGAAATCCCTATCCAAAGTAGTAGAACCTAATCCTTATTTAAATAAAACATTAGGCACCTAGTCGCAACACAGCTTAGATTTAAATAATGGGACCGCTTTTAAGGAGCATATTTCTTCGCTAACTGCATTTGTATCTCCGGCACTCTCAGACCATACTGGCAGTATATTACGGTTGAAAGCGTCCCAGCTGTGTAAATAATAAATGTGGCAAAAATTTACACTTGTAGCCTCAAACGTAGCTGTAGAACTTCTTCTACTTTACAGTTCTGCGAATCACGCAGACACGCGTTAGGATCTCTTTATTTGGAGCCAGTGAACTCACTATATAACTACTACGTAGTTAGGTATACATTCAACGTTTGGAGCCCTATGCGAATTACAAACTGTCAAGTCGCAATACAGCTAAGATTATAAAAAACCGGCCAAGTGCGAGTCGGACTCGCCCATGAAGGGTTCCGTAGCAGCAAGTAAGATATATGGAAGGTAAATTGCGGTTTACGGTTTATAACGTATTAAAAAAACTACTCACTAGATCTAGTTCAAACCAATTTCCGTTGTTAGTTTTCATGATTATGTACATCATGTATTTATTTTAGTTTTATAATTCATTTATCATAGAAGTTATAGGGAGGGGGGGGGGGAGGGGCACTTTTTGGGAGTTGCGCAAGAAAAAAAATATGTTAAAAACCTCAAAATCATTTTTAAAGACCTATCCATAGATATCCCACACGTATAGGTTTGATGAAAAAAAAATTTGAGTTTCAGTTTCAAGTATGGAGACCCCCCAATTTTTTAATTTTTTCCAATTTTTGTGTAAAAATCGTAATGCGGTTAACAAAATACATCTATTTACCAAGTCTCAATAGTATACTTCTTATAGTTTCGGAGAAAAGTGGCTGTGACATACGGACGGACGGACAACGGACAGACATGACGAATCTATAAGGGTTCCGTTTTTTGCGATTTGGCTACGGAACCCTAAAAACTGGACCGTTTTATTAAGGAGAATATTTCTTGGCTAACTGAAGTTGTATTCCGGTACTATCATGCCATACACTGGCAGTATATTGTGAAAAGTTTCCAAGCTGTATTAATAATAAATGTTTCAATTTATATGTGCATTTCTCGCCCCCAACGTAGCTGTCACGCTTAGGGCGTAGAATATTTAAAGTAGAAGATTGAACGGACATATAATGGTTGCTTCTCTAATGATATATATTTTCGACATGTAATGTAGATAAATAATAGTATACAACAGGCTCGAGAAGTAATTTAACGTCATTTACTCAAGCATTTGCCAAATTGTTTGCTCAAATGGATAAATATAATTCTGGCCCCTATTTGAACGGCGCTGTTTAGTAAAGAGCTGTTGATTGAATGACTAATTAAGCTTGATAACTGCTACATCGGTATCGTATCCTCGCTATGCCGCTGGAACTTTTTATACTTTGGGACATCAGTAGCCAATATAGCTCAAAGCTAACATGACCGAATAAGACCTCAATTCTCGGGATTTTGGATATAAAAACATAGCATAGATGTCGCATGAAAACCATACAAAAAACTTTGTTTTTGCGTTGTTAATAAATCGATTTTCGATGAATATCACAAGCACGAGAATTGGGCTCGAAGTTCCATTTGAGCTTCGAGACATTCGATTGTGCGAATTATAAATAGAAATACACAGACGTCATAAAAACCGTTCTTGTTTAATGTAAATGTCATGTCTCGTAAAAGTAATCATCGTCAGCCCATTTAAGTCCCCACTGCTGGGGCACGGGCCTCCCTCAATCACATGAGGTGTACATTGCCATACTCACCACGCTTGGCAGACGGGTTGGCGAGGGTTTTGATATAAATGCAGAGTTTTCCGTCTCTGGGTGCTGATGATCATGCCAGCAGCTTTACCTTAGTCGCCTTTTACGACACCTCGGTAAGAGTGAGGGTGGCCTATTCTACTCTGCCGGGGACCACACGGCTACTAAAAGTAATGGAATAATCTAAACTGTACTATAATAAAATCAGTTTCTTGATTGGGTATCTGTTCAACTACAGTGATTAATCGTTAGTTGGTAGCTTAGAGTCGGTTGGCTAATAAACTTCTCTGTTCATTACTAATGAATGGATTACTTTTATATTAGTCTTGAGTTAGGTAGGAATTTTATCAGATAGTAGGTACATTCGTTAGATGGCCGATCGTCCAGTTTCAAGTGAAAGTAAGGCATTCCTTTTAATATGACTATATGGTGACGACGATAGACAAGAGTGTAGGTTACTTTAAAAAGATGTAAAAAGCCTAAATAAGTTTTATTAGTAACCAGCTTTGTCCCGCGGCGTTGCCCGCGTAGTATTCGTGTTTGTTTATCCCACACAATAAAAGATAAAAAGTAAGTATATATATAATATAATATGTCCTTCCTCTGGATTTTGAGCTATTAACTCCACCAATTTTTAGTCAAATAGCTGCCGCAAGCCGTTCTTGAGTTAAAAATAGTGTAGCAATCTTTTATAAATAAAGACATAAACTTGCATTTTTTTATAAGCGTCCAAGGACTTATTTTATGTGTTAGGTGGCAGATCACCTGGATACCCGCAACACCAGTGGAGTCACAATACGCTGCCAACCATTAAACCCCCCTTTCCCCCGGATTGGGCCTTCTGTACCCTCACTCGCGCAGCGAAACACAGCACAGTGCTGCTTCACGCCACACGCTATAGAAAGTGCAGGATGCTTTTATTATTATTATAGAACACCCGGTACCCTAAATAAAACATATAATTGTAGTTAATTTTTTTTCAAGTCTTTACCATCACCATCTAATATAAGTCGAAGTTCAATCCAGAATACAAGTTTGTAAATTTTCTTCAAAATTTTCAACGTACATATTTTAAGAATATAAAATACATATCTCAATTCCAATATGACTTAGCTATAATGATTCATACAAAAATTTGCTAGTCTTGAATGCTCTTTCCTTGTGTTAGTTTGGTGAGTAGCCAAAAAAGATACCCTAGAGGAATCCAAACGACGCACGATTTTAATCAAGATCAATTGGAAACTTCATTTTCTAAAATGATCCAATCGGGAACTAAACCGGGAAATTTTGAGCTGGGACAGGAAAATTTCGATCATAAAATCTTAGATACAAAAATTAATCTTTATTACACCTACTATTTAACTTTTGTAGTCTGTTATATAAAAGTTAAATGTTTATTTGTAATTTTGGCTCATTGTTGATAAAAAAGGATAACGACCCATTTATTTATTTATTCAATAAGGTACACCAACAGCATATATATACAGCAGTTGCAGCAAATATATGGAATATTAGGTACAATTCTTATACATATGCCTATTAAAAGTATTATATTATAGGTATTATAATAGGTATTATGTATACAATCTGAATATTTTTACACTCATTGTCAGCTTAGTGTCAAAGGCATTTGAATCAATATCATTGAGAAAATTTGAGATTGTGTGGTAAGCTAACGTGTGGTTTCTTGTATTTATTATTGCTTGTGATCTGACGGCGCAATTTGACGCACGGCGAGATCTAAATTGTCAGGAGCGAGCCAACGCGACCATTTGTAATCAATTACCATTCGACGTCGAAAGGTTGAGAAGTCATGAGAAATGTGCGACATAATAAAAATGTTCTGCAGTCTAATAAAGACATATATCAACTCTCAATGTTAAGTTCACACATATGGAATGCAATTATGGAATATGGATTGATCACTACGCCAGGGGCAGGTTCGAATGTGATATGCACTTATTATGTGAGATTTTTCAAAACAATGTTTATATTTTTACCATTAGCTCGGTGAGGGAAAACATCATGAAAAAACCTGCACGTTTAGGATAGTTTTTTTTTTATGTGATACGTGACAGACAAGCAGACGGAACCCCTGAGGGTAAGCTGTTGCCGCCCGCGACACCAGAGGATTCACAAGTACGCTGCTAACCTTTAATCCCCCTTTCATCCGGATTTCGCCTCCGGCCACCTTTACTCACGCAGCGAAACACAGCACAGTGCTGCTTTACGCCGGTTTTCTGTGAGGCCATGGTATCACTCCAGTCGAGCCGGCCCATTTATGCCGAAGCGTGGTTCTCCCACGGTTAAAAAATTCTGAAACGTCGTGTAACCATAATTCTTTTGGTCTGGTGCCTCTGTATAAGAGTTGCGATGTATCTGTGCCGTTTGACTCCAAAGGGACACAATCAGAAACGACTGGGATGGGTACTAATGGCTAATTGCTTTCCGAGACATAAGGGCTATAGACTGCCAAGGTGAAGCGAAAAAACCTGCCAAGTGCGAGTCAGACTCGCCCATTAAGGGTTCCGTAGCAGCAAGTAAGATATATGCAAGGTAAATTGTTGTTTACGGTATATAACGTATCAAAAAAAATCTAGGCTTACTAGATCTAGTTCAAACCAATTTTCGTTGTTAGTTTTCATGGCAATGTATATCATAGTTGATATTTTTATAGCAATATTTTGCAATTTATTCGTAAGATAATAAACACACTTAACTATTTACCGACAGCTCATGTCGAATCAACCACTTACAAATTTCGTCGTCTTAATAACGCGTTCAGTGGTCTAATTGGTAGAACATTCACCCGGACTTGTGGAAGGTGTGGGATTCGAGTCCCGCCTGAACGCGAGATGAGATTTTTAAGTGTGTTATTTACTTAATTTATATCGTATATGTATTTTTTAGTTTTAGTTAATTATTTTATTATAGAAGTTAGACACACTAATTTTACCACTTTTGGAGCGTCTCTTGTGCAAAGTATTAAGTTTAGAAAAAAGTAATATAAGAAACCTCAACATGCTTTTTAAAGACCTATCCATCAATACTGGCACACGAAGAAGTTGATAAAAAAAAATAGAGTTTCAATTCTATGAAATGGGGACACCCAAAATATTTTTTCTATTTTTGTGTAAAAATCGTAACGCGGAAACAAATACAGACAGACAGACATGAAGAATCTATAAAGGTTTCGTTTTTTGCCATTTGGCTACGGAACCCTAAAAATTACCACAAACCGGGTTCCTGTCCAAAAAAAACACCATATAAATAAGCACAGTACCCGCTCCTTACTTATAACTTGCAATCGTTGTGTACTTTATACATCACGCGGCATTGTACACGATTGCTACTACCTATTTTATAGGTAAGTGGCTCCGTTTTATCCATACATAGGAGTATTCATATGAAATCCAGCATCGTGTTATTATTACAAGAGCTAATTGTATGTCTAATAGATAAGGGCCATCATATAACAATATTTAAGCGAAATGCCCCAACCATAATCAATTTGGCTTTAAGTCTGGTCTCTCCACAGAAACTGCTGTACTGAGTTTAAAGCAAACCGTTACGTACTGTACCGATAGAAATACGCCTGTCCGTGCATGTTTCCTCGATCTGTCAAGGGCGTTCGATCTGGTCAATTATGACATTCTTTGGCAAAAAACTGTATAGTTCATCCAGTGCCTGTGGAGCCTATACGTATCTTTAAATATTGGTACCAAAACCAGATCAACGTTGTTCGATGGTCAGGGTCCTATTCGGATCCGTACAGGTTGGAGTGCGGGGTGAAACAGGGGGGCTTACCTCGCCTAAGCTCTTCAACCGTTACGTGAATGCGCTCATTGAGGAGCTCAGCAGCACACATATCGGGTGCCATATTGGAGACGTCTGCCTGAATAATATTAGTTATGCTGACGATATGGTGCTGCTGAGCGCCTCTGTGGGTGGCTTGAAGAGGCTGCTTGGCATTTGTGAAAGGTACGCAGTTGAGCACGGCCTGTTGTAAAACGCCAAAAAAGTGAGTACATGGTCTTTCAAGCCCGAGGTAGACACCTAGGAAATGTAACCGAAATTAAGCTCGATGGGTCTCCTATAAGTAGAATTGAGAAGTTTAAATATCTTGGTCATTGGGTAACCTCGGGTTTGAAAGATGATGTAGACATTGAAAGGGAGCGTAGGGCCTTGTCTGTCCGAGCTAATATGATAGCACGCAGATTTGCTCGTTGTTCGAGGGTCGTCAAGATTACCCTTTTCAGGGCGTTTTGTACGTCCTTCTACACGTGAAATCTGTGTCTTGATTATACGCAGAAGCAGTACAATGCCTTGCGTGTGCAGTACAACAATGCGCTCAGGATGCTGTTGGGGCTTCCCCGCTTCTGCAGCGCATCGGGGATGTTCGCCAACGCGCGTGTGGACTGCTTCTACGCAACCATGCGCAAGCGGTGCACATCCCTGGTGCGCCGGGTGCGAGCCAGCCGGAACGGCATCCTGACTCCATTCGCCGAGCGCTACGACGCTCAGTACCTGAACCATTGCAGCATGGTTCATGTACGGACTGACGTAAGAATACTGTTCTGATGCTGTGTGCCTGTGTATGTATTTAATAATAAACAAATATCGTGTGTAATGTAATTTAATTTAATTTTAATTTGATTAAGATGTCATTTCAATTGTATTTGATCCGTGTTGGTCGAAATAAATGTTTTCATTCATTCATTCATAATACATACCTACCAATATTTTGACTCAGGTATGGAGTCTGAGATATAAGACCCTGTAGAGCTGAATATACCGATCCGGTTTCGGTGGACAATCTCAACGATCAGCTATGAACGCTGGACATTAAAATGCACAAGTGTGTGCGTAAACACAAGTTCACTCTCTATTCCCTGACAACAGAATGACATCATGATCAAACGTACGGGAGGGACGCCAGGGGCATACAAGATCGTTAACTTCCAAACTCGGGGCTGACATTAAGAATTTCTAGCCCAAAAACTCGAGTAAACAAAATTTTTGGCCGGTCCCGGTATCACATCCAAGAACCCAAGTGCAGCCGTCACTTTAGAATGTAACCTACTGGCTACTGCGGCTCTGAGAATTTCATCTTTCCGAGTATTCAATATTTAAAGAACACGAATGGGAGATCTATTTTTGATTCTCTCGTAAGAATTAGCGTCGTCGCATGCGACGTAAGTCACATTCGCCTTCTAAGTCGCATCAAGCCGATTTTACTTATTTTTGTATTTCGATGTTGCCAATATAATACGGTAAAATGATATTCTAACCTTTCCATGCAGAATTTTACAAAAACCGGTAACTTCCGCATTGCAAACGGAACGCTAAAACCATAGATTATTGGCTGAATACAAAAATCTTTGATTTTTGTCACAAAAAAAAACTATGATTGTCACATTATGTCAACTGTCAAAATCAGTCAAATCAAAGTTATGAAATTTATAATATTTTGTAAAGAAGCCATACAGCTCGGTACTCCTCGAAACCTAATTTATGCTCAGGATATCATACCCCTGGCAACAAAGTCACTTCTGAACAGCTGGCAACTTAAATTCAACGAATCTTCAAGTATAAAGGGTCGTCACTATGCAGCTATACAACCAACAATTCCACGTAAACCATGGTTTTTCAAACGAAAAACTTCGTCTGAAAAATCTATTGTGTCTACAATCTGTCGTCTGCGTATTGGCCACGCTTGTACCCCAGTATTTTTAAACAAGATTCGTGTGAAGGACAGCTCACTTTGCGAATGTGGTCTAGACGAGGGTACACCTGAACACATTTTCTTTAACTGCCGGAAGTATCCTATCTCGTTGTATGACGTTCTACCCCCCAAAATTCCCCGTCCTATCAACTTCCCTTTTCTTCTGACTCTATCCTTTTCCTCATATATAAAATATCTATGTAATTATATTAACCTTTATAATATTAGACTGTAAAATAAATAAAAATGAATCTCCCATTTAATACTGTGTTGTCGTTGTTGTTCATAAATGTTCTTTATTGTCTTTGTCTATGTGTACGTTTTGTTTTGTTATAGGTGGTGATTTCCCTAAAAAGAAAACTCAATTAATTAAGAAATCTACTCAAATCACCGGTCAATTCAATAACATACTGAATGTGTCTCTACTCACTTGACATTGGCAGAGTTGACTGCGTCTCTGACGTACAACACTACTAGCCATTAAAGAAAAAAAAAAAAATATATAATATTTTGTTTATGCTTGTTGCTTCTACCAACTATTTTGACGTTGCTTCTACCGCTCGCTTTAAGTCACTCGACCAACGAGTGGGTGGGGTCACTCGTACAGACGAATGATTCAAAAATGCGGAATTTCGTATGTCGAAGGAAAATTAGTAGAAATCGTGCGCTCGTCACGACGCGAAGTCATACGAGTAAATCAAAAATAGGTCTCCAGATCGCCAGCAATAGTCATAAATCGCACAATTAAGGATGGTCGTTGCAAAGACGAACCGTTTTAAAATACCGTTTTGTGTTCCGCGACTAAAGCACCGTTTTCGTTTCATTGTAAAACAGATCCTCGTCGTGCAACTAGTCCTTTCATTGTTTTACGCGAATTTGTACTTAATGTTTGCAGCGCTGACTGAAGGCTGCAGCGTTCCTTTCGTTTTTGTCTTTGATTTAATCAAATAATCTTTATTTTTACAAGATCAAACTTGATTTTTGATATTTCGTCTCATTCGCATCACTCTTACCTAAGACTAGAAAAGTAAGTAAACATAAAAGTGTTTTAATTGAAATTATGAAAAATCTAAACTAATCAATCAAAACACGTTAAGAAACCCGAAACCATTAGACTCGTCTTGAAGACGAATTTGAGTTTCTCTCGTTCGACCGTTCTGTGCGTTGACATCCGTTGCCCGTCTCCATACAATGAAACCAGTTGCCAATAAGGACCGTTTCGAGAACTAGTTTCGTTTCATAAAAAAATGAATATTTAAAACCTCCGACGGCGGCCATCTTGGATTTTAAATTTGTCACAATAAATATATTCTGCTACTCAAGCCCTTTTATATGACACCCATTTTGTGGGAGTTGTGTTAAAACATACAATTCATATCTTTGTGACGGAGGCCATCTTGGATCGGTTTTGTCCAACATAGCTAAGAACACTCCCCCCTTAATCATCTTTCAAACAACAAAAAAAAACAAATCAAAATCACACACACGCACAGACACGTCAAACTTATAAAATCCCGTCGTTTTTGCGTCGGGTGTTAAAAACGTTTGCGTTTCGTCGTCGGAAAATTCGACAATGACCCACGACTAGCAATTATACAACAAGAGGACAGCATCCAACGTTCCACTTTAGCCGATCCGTTGGTGGAAACAATCATTAGGATACAATGAACGACTGAATAGGTAAGCCCGCAGCACCGACATAATAATCCTGAGCCGTTCACCGATATCTACCTATACATGTACATTGTTATGCTTGATCTATTATTTAGGCTGGGGCTCTAATATGAGAGGAAATACATTATTTATTTCACATGCAGAGATTATATTCGCAGATGTGAAGACTCTTAAGCAACGCTATTGTTGCTTACCATTTATTTACACTACTGTACATTCTTATACATTCTGTACAGTATGTATAAGGAGGACCCTATCTTAGCGTTTAATTCCAATTTTCGTCTAAAACTGCCGTCACGCGTGGATCATGATCCAGTATTCATCATCATTTCAGCCAATAGACGCCCACTGCTGGACATAGGCCTCCCCCAATGATCTCCAAACTGATCGGTCCTGCACCGCCCGCATCCAATAAACTCCCGCGACCTTCACCAGATCGTCGGTCCACCTTGTGGGGGCCTGCCATGGCTACGACTTCCTGTACGTGGCCTCCACTCGAGGAACTTTCCGCCCCAACGGCCGTCTGTTCTCCTCGCTATGTGCCCTGCTCCTTGCCACTTGAGGCATGCAATCCTTTGGGCTATGTCTGTGACCTTAGTTCTCCTGCTAACTTAGCTTAGCCCTCCAGTATTCATGATGTCTGGTGATTACAATGAAGCGACTTCACTCTGACCTTCGCAACCCTATGACAGAGGAGCCAAACTACTGAATCATTGTTATACGTTCAGAATCATTATCATTATATTGTGTTATCATAATATTGTATTTGTATTATATTTTAGATATCCTCATTTTTGAGAAACTATCTATGCAAAGAAACTGTGCAGGTGCATGTTTCGGAAGAAACTTTTCCTCAAGATTAGCCTATAGTAGAGCGTTAGCCTATAGTAGCCTATATTTCATAACTTTGACTGCCTTGGTGGCGCAGTGGTTAGTGGGTCGCACTTTAAAGCGACGGCTGCGCAAGAGGTCCCAGGTTTAATCCCCGGGTCGAGCCAAAGTTTTCGGTAAAATTCTTAGTGGCAACCCCGAGTCTGGAAGTTGGCGGTCTTGTACCCCCGTGCCTCGGAAAGCACGTTAAGCTGTCGGTCCTGCGTCTGTCCCTCTCCGGTCGTGTCACAGTATTGTCCCATCGAAATATGAGGGTAAGGGAATAGAGAGTACACTTGGTGTTGCGCACACGTTTGAGCATTATAATATATCCTGCGTACGTGGCTGATCGTTGAGATTGGGATATTATTATAGTTCATAAAAAACATTTAAAAAATCCAGAGGTGCATGGTCGGATTCGAACCACGAGCCATTGTATGGAAGGCGCGTTCTTATCCACTCAGCTACCATCGCTCATACATTACTTAGTCTGTGTACCTAGATAAGTCTCGTTCTTTTTTGCCAGCAAAAACAATTGAAATACAATATTTAAAACTGGAACGTGCTCCGAACGACTTGAGCATAGAATTAAAACGAAAAGGCCAAGCTGCGGAGGTTTCAACCCTCGACTGTAACTCAGGAACTGCTATTGCATATTAACTGAATGCGAAATACTATGTATGTTTAATGCAATAGCTTAAATGTGGAATTATTAAGCAGGTCTTTACGGTGTAGAAATATTTGTCTCCTTTTAATGTTATTCAAGCATTTTGTAAACCAAATGAACATAACGTGAAAGTTATCATGGCCACTTCTACTTTATTTGTCTGGAACGAAGCAGAAGTAATATACATTTTACTCTATGGTAGAGTCATCACACACTCAAATTTTCAGATACAAGTGGTTTTCGGGACTTCCCTAAGCATAGTTAGTGCTTTTATTAAACTTAACACTTTCTTTCCCTACGTTTATAAACATAGACATCGAAGTTATTTTTTTTCCCTTCGCCAAGGGATTGCAGATCTGAGCAATAATTGAACATTTAAAAGTGATATCTCTAGGCGTTGGTGGCAAAGATAGCACTAATTACCGCTTAACACATTTATTTATGTATTTCATCATCATCATCATTTCAGCCAATAGGCGTGACACTGCTGGACATAGGCCTTCCCCCAATGTTCTCCACACAGATCGGTCCTGTGCCGCCCGCATCCAATGGAGTCCCGCGATCTTCACCAGATCGTCGGTCCACCTTGTGGTGAGCCTGTCATGGCTGCGACTTCTTGTACTTCCAGAAAGAGGTCGATCGACGAATCCAACTCGGCTGGGCAGCGTTCGGGAAGCTACGCAGCATATTTTCGGTCCATCTACCGCAGTGTCTCAAGACGAAAGTCTTCAATGCGTGTGTGTTGCCAGTGTTGACATACGGAACCGAAACGTGGCCGCTTACAATGTGCCGATTAAGGATGCTCAAAGTCACCCAGAGAGCAATGGAGAGGGCTATGTTCGGAGTCTTCCTGCGTGATTTATGTATTTATAGGCACACAAAACAGAATAACATCAAAATAGCATCAAAATTAACAAATTAAATTACTTTTAGTCCAGACATTATCCCAAAAATGTGTACACATCATGATATCAAAAGCAATGAGACTACACAAATATGTCTACTATTTAAAAAGCAAATTACAGATTTTAAAATAATAATTATTAATATTACAAGTAACGTGCGGCTAAATTATACACTTTTGGAGATATTTATTATTGCTGCCCGTTTGAAACTTGACATTGACTGCTATCAAACCAGACACAAATAAACATTTATTGTTTTTAGGTCACCAGTGTCCCCCATGGAGCTCAATACCTTAAATTTTCCATGGTGCCATTTTGCTTTCTGGACGGGGGTTAAAATCTTAAAAGTGTATAAAATAATATTTTTTTCATTCGAGAATGTAAATCCTTCTCGTAGTAGTAGAACAGTCTAGCATAAAATAGTTCACTCAACTGAAAAGAGTAATTCGTTTTTTTAATTTTAAAAACAGATCACTGACAAAGATTACATATCTATAAAATAAATTAAACCAGAAGAATAAGATGAAGTGATCGTTCAGTATAGCTGTGCAACTATTTCATTCTACGTTGGAGTATTCTATGCAATAAGTATATAAATAAATAAATATTTCACAACATCACATACATTGATCTGACTCAAGATAGGTAGATCAAGCACCCGTGTAACGTATATTATGACCAACAGTAGGAATAGAAATATATACATTTAATACTTTTCTATTGTAAATACATACGTTTAAGGCGGTGATCAATTTTCCGCGTACAAAAACGAACCCAACATTTGTACATAGTTATTTAATACATAGTATAAGTGTTTGCCGAGAGGTTGTAACCCCAAAATTGTTTAAAATAGATCCGGTTTAGTAGCTAAAAATTAAAATCGATTGGCGGCGCTTATGTGACCTACCCGTCACCTTTAATAAGCATTAATTGAACGAAATGAACTACGTTAGGACAAAAAAGAGTGAGTGAGTGATTACTATAACAAATGGGTTGTCAAGTGAATTGAACTGCTTATTAAAGAACTAAACAAGTCTAAGCCGGGAGCTCGGGACGTCTGAAGCGATAAGGGGTAGTAACATAGTGCTTTTCACAATCTGAAACTTTCATTTTGTAGACGTTTGCCAGATTACAGTTAGAAATATGATGAATTGTAGGTATATTAAGTTTTCCTTAAATTATTACTTCTGTACAAAAGACCGTTTGACCTTGGGAGAGCCACGCTACGGCATTAATCGGCCGGTTCGACTGGAATGATACCACGACATCACAGAAATCGGCGGGAAGCAGCACTGTGCTTTTCGCTGCGCGAGTGAGGGTACCGGAGGCCCAACCCTGGAGAAAGGGGGGTTTAAAGTAAAGGCAGCGCTTTAGTGATTCCACTGGTGTCGCGAGTGACCATGGGCGACGGCAATTGCTTACCATCAGGTGACCCGGCTGCTCGTCTGCCACTTATCAAATAAAAAAAAGATTACTGAGTCTTCTTATTTGGTGATAGTGAGATAGCAAAAATTTTTGCTAAATCAGAAACAATTTACGTCGAAAATGTTACAAATCTAGACGAAAAAATTTTGCTTTCAGCTGTTACCATTAAATTAATCATATACTTAACGTTATATTCAATATTTTCTATTTCTTAATTTAAGTTTCGTATTGAAAGATACTCAGTATTTTTAGCCGAATTTAAGTTCTGTTTATAAAATGAAATTCTTTATTAACAGATGTTGCTACAAACTGCGCCTACTAGTTTCAGTGTCCTGCTCTCGCAGAACGAACAAGATACGTTTAGCCTTAAGGTAGGGCACACTAGCGACGCCAATCGATTTTAATTTTTAGCTACTAAACCGGATCAATTTTAAACAATTTGGGGGTTACAACCTCTCAGCAAACACTTATTCTATTTATTAAATAACCATGCACAAATGCGCACACAACATGTACGCGAAAAATTGTTTACCGCCAAAAGTGGCCACTTTTGGCGGTAAATTGGCCAAAAGTGGCCACTTTTTAATACTTAAGTGTGGCAACTCCCTTAAGGTGATCCCACGACTTTTTGTCGGACTTGAATATCAGATCTACAAAAAGTCAGCGAATAGGCTTGTGTCCTATTTTGTTCTCTTTTTGGTAATATAAGAACCGCTCAAAAGTGAAAACATCGGTGAAAGAATGCATTTGTTAGCTTGGAAACTCTTCTAGGTAGGACAATTTGAAAATCACTTAAAAGAGACTTGCCCAAAACGCTCCATACAAACAGCGACGCTAGGCGTGACGTCAGCCCTCACTAGTTTGTGCGCATCGCGAGATAGCTTTGTTCGATAGCTATTTGAAAAAGTTGCTATAAATTGAATAAGATATCTATTGCTGTATAAATATTAAATTTAAGACTTAAAATTAACTCGCCTATGAGGGCTCATAACAAAAATAATACATAAGGTTTCAAGCTAAAATTTTGTACATAACTCCTTTTGACCATTTCTCAATGCTATTTAAAAAATCTGCCAATGTCTGACATAGTACTTGTGTACTCAATAGGCTTGTGCCTATTTTTCATACTATTTCTCACCGACTTTATGTTAGGTCGTGTGCTATTTAATTGATTTCAGTACGTGCTATTTTTCTCCTACAAAAAATGACACCAATTATCGGTCATTTTAACGCAGTGTGAAATCGCTCCGTTCTTAGCCACAGCCGCTGCACTGTTGAGAACGTAAGTCAAATTGCCTACATTCGTTATGACAAATTGAAGGACTTTACTGCAATGTCGCTCGACGTGCTCTATCGCACTTCGCCGGCGGTTTCTCTAGTTTAAGTTGCAATATATATCCAATTTTACTACTAAAGGTTAGTAGGCTTCGGGATAAAACCAGCAACAGCGGGCCTTTAAGGAGTACGGAATCAGGTAAAATGTTATGGATGTATGTAGTTTTTTTTTCATTATGGCGGACAAACGAGCAGACGGTTCACCTGATGGTAAGTGATTACTGCTTCCTATGGACATCTGCGAGACATGGGGCAACACAGATGCGTTGCCGACTCTTAAGGGAGGAATAAGCTCTTTTCTTGAAGATCACCAGATCGTATCAGTTCGGAAACACCATCGTTGGTAGCTGATTCCTTAGTTTTACTACGCGCGGTAGGAAGTGGCGTGAGAAACGCACTGTGGTGGAATAAAATCCATCCAAGTGATGTGAGTGGAATTTTGAGTTCTGGCGTGATGTACGATGGAGTATTATAATATGTGTGACGATGGTGCAACTTTGCAGGTGGAATAAGGCGGAACAACTCCTAGGAACACTCCCTATTGTAGATGCGATAGAAAACAGCTATTCTACATCTCTACGTAATGACAAAGGATCAAGCGTTTATATTGTAGTATGAATTATCTTGCCATTTCAATAAAAAGAGATAGGTAGGTACATCATGTTCTATAGTTAACTTTTTATCCAAATATCCGGCTAATCTATTTTATTTTGGCTTTTCAGGTATGAGCCACACAAGTTATTTAACTTATGTAAGTTTAATTGAGTAGTGTATTTATACGTTTGCTTGTATTTGCTTTGCAGTGTTTTTGAATACAACTCAGCCAAGAAAAACCTTTTAATACGAATTAACTAATTGAAGCATTGTCACAAATTTATTTATTGAACATGAATGTAGAACTAGGCATTACCACAGAATAAAAATAGCTTAAGGAGACATCGCGTTCAAAATATTTCCTGTTTGCCACAACAAAATAAAACACTTGGCGGTACTAGCATGATAGTGAGAGATCCACGCTTCGGCATGAATGGGCCGGCTCGACCGGAGTGATACCACGGTCTCACAGAAAATCGGCGTGAAGCAACACTGTTCTGGGTTTCGCTGCGTGAAGGAAAGGTGGGTTTAAAGGTTAGCAGCGCACTTGTGACTCCACTGGTGTCCCGGGGGTTTCCATGGACGGCAGCAATCGACGGTAATTGCCATACTCACCTCATGCCATCATATAAAAAAATATCGTCCCGGTGTCTCTTTAAGCTGTTTTGAGACTTTTTATTTTACACATACGGCCAAATCTTTGCTATCTCTCTAATGGCATTAATTAAGGGTAATAACTTCGGAAAAAATGTGTAATCGATTTCTTTTCATTGAAACGGCAATAAAGACTCTTAAAATCATTATCATCGCATCATCTTAATATTATTTATCGGCTGCGTCCCAATTTGGCGCCTTGAAGCCTGAGGGGTTTGCTTTTCAGACCATATTGCCTTTATTATATTTACCTAGCACATTTTCCACAAGTCTTGAGATATTTAATATGGAGACTTATTCCGACGAGTTATTCATAACATTTGCTGACACAAATACGTAATAGGTAAAGCCGTATATTTGTGGATTGTCGAGACGTTTTTATATCTTGACTGAAATCGAACAACACACATTTTTACTTTATTAAAAATTTTACTTTGTATAACTATGTGGATTTAATTTGATTACATTGCAGGCTTAAAAAACCTGATTAAAAAAGAACACAGAGGACATACAGTCAATTTGGGTAACTTTGAATTACCTTGTAACTTTGAATAAAACTGGTTTAAAGATTTTTTATTTTATTCCTTGGAATTCCTATACAATTTAAAACGGTATCTAAAGGTCGATCCATTCAACGTAGATACCGTTTTAAATTGTATAGCAATTCCAAGGAATAAAATAAAATAATCTTTAAATCAGTTTTATTCAAAGTTACAAGGTAATTCAAAGTTACCCAAATTGACTGTATTAAGCTTTCGGTCCCGTAAAATTCATAATATCTAACCACCGTGGGAGAGCCACGCTTCGGCATAATTGGGCCGGCTCGGAGTCATACCACGCCCTCACAGAAAACCGGCCCAATACGGGGGAGAGGGGGTTTAAAGGTTGGCAGCGCACTTGTGACTCCACTGGTGTCGCGGGTGGGCGGCGGTAATCGCTTACCAACAGGTGATCCGTCTGCCCGTCTGCCACCTATCAGATAAAAACCACGTCTGTGGTCGCTAACACCCTCTCAGAAGGAAAGAGATAAAAAAATCCTCTGGGGTAAGATAAGAATTAATCGCATTATTTTGGGCCTATTTCATTTGCCCCTCGACAACATGGTATGTTTGCGTAGGATGGGTAATACAATAAAAATGAAATATTTTTACCAAAGGGCTTTATTATTTTTACACAATGTGTTTGAAGTACGTAAATATGTGATATGCCTACGTAGCAAGTGTAGGAAAGGAAAATAAATAAAAAAATATTTCCTTTAGGTATATAAATAAGCTGTGATTTTTTCTATTTTGATAGATTAAAATTGGCTTGAATTTTTTGTTACTATGGAAAATTAAAAATGATATAGTTAAATTCTACTGACCGGAAGGCGCAATTGGTAGTGACCCTGCCTCTTACGCCAAAGGTCGTGGGTTCGATCCCCACCCTGGACAAACATTCGTGCGATGAACACTTCTGTTAGTTCAGTGTCTGGTATATTACATATATGTATTTAAGTATATATTTGTGTTCCTCTGTTGTCTGATATCTGTAACACAAGTGCTTAAGCTACTTATTACGGAATCAGGTCAACCTATGAGATGTTGTGAGTATTATTATTCTCAGGGAGTTATCGTGCAAAAATACCATTTAAATGTAAGATATCTTGCATTATATGTATGCGTAGAGCCATAATATAAAAAGGAAGCAGCCTTTTTTTAAAGTGACACATTGGTGACCTGTTGGTAATTAGTTGAATATCAAGGGGTACGGCTGTGCCAAGTCTATCGCCTCTGGCTTTTTTTAATCTAGGTGTGTATTTCAATATTTAGCACGGCGGCATGGGAAGACATCGTGAGGAAACCTGAACCTTTTGGATAGTCTCTGAAACGTGTAACCATGATTCAGTTGATCTCATTCCCTTGTTAAAGGGTTGCGAAGGTCAGACGGCAGTCAGTTCATTGTGATTACCAGAGTCCCCGAATCTCGAATCATGGTCTAAACGTACTCCAGACACCGAAGCGACTGATTTGGGCGCAATCAGGAATCACACGCCGAGATGAGTTCATTTGATAGGTATATTTTACGTTTGACGGTGGATTCCTACATTTGTCGACTGTGAACCGCAATATATATAGTACTTAAAGGTAAAAAGGAACATATACGTAATACATGTTTCCTATTATAAATATTATAGTATAAAGATCTCAATGGTGCCATATAAATCAACAGGGTCTAGGTTTATAAGGAATAAAATCTTTTTTCTCGGAACAGTCTCACGTCGGCAGCATATAATAAAATGGTTGGAATTCAGGGTTGCCTGTGAATTGGTTTAAACAATTATTGAATATTATGTAGATATTTAGTTACATATTTAACTAGCTTTCTTCCGCTGCGTTTTCCGCATAGTATTCGTTTTTGTTTATCCCACAGGAACCTAACCAAAAGTATTCGATGCCCTTCCCTGGTGATAAGCTACCTCTCCACGTAAAGTATCAGCCTATAAATTGTCGTCTCAATGCAGGGCAAAGGCCTCCATCATAGAAATCAAGTTATCGCTACTATGATGGGATTGGGCTTAATCACCACACTTGCCAAATGCGGATTGGTGATCACAAACCCGAGCAATGTTCGAAAATTTGAAGCATACTTTTTGCTCGACCCGGGAATCGAACCCAGGACCCCGAGATCACAGTCCGGTACTTAAACCACTAGACCAACAAGGCTTTCCATCAGGCAGTTCTCCACGTATTTTCAGCGAAATCGGTCGAGCCGTTCTTGATTTATATATAGTGTAACTAACAAGACTTCCTTTTATAAATATTGATGTATGGTGTCAGATATGAATAATAATAATATAATTGACATCATATATCTACAGCAGGCCGTGTGGTCCCCGGCAGAGTAGAATAGGCCACCCTTACTCTTACTGAGGTGTCGTAAAAAGCGACTAAGTCCAACCAAGTTTTCCGTGACAACTCACTCGACACACAATAGCAGTGTTAAAAACGATACAATTCAACGATTCCTATTATTATTCGCGGCTTTTCACTGCACAAATAAACACCAAATTTGTTCACTAATAACCACTAAATACTAATTTAAAACCTTTGAATTGCATCAGCCCACGCGGAGTGTTTGACTCTTACCGCCAGTCTCTCGGATAACTCTGACAGTCTAATCGTCACGTCCTGATTCTTGAAAAAAGCAATGTGTAATTATAACAAAATTCAAAATTCAAAAGTTCTTTATTTGCATAGGCTTAATAGGCTAACATGTCTGGCAACCCTACGATTCTGGATGAAGACATAAATGAATTTATTTAATCAGTTCAGTTGGATCTACAGACATTATTATGCCCCTCATAAATTGTTTATGCGCAATTTGGTCTTCTTTGTTTCATTTATAGGTACAATTACTTCCATATATTTATATGGATCTACATACGAAAATTTTCCTAAAATTTATATGCTTATGGGATCTTCTAGTTTATTTTATCTTCTAGTTTAGGAGATGATGGCTGATGAGTTTTATTATATGAATTCCTTGTTTGTCAAGGCAGACATTCTTAGTCTATCTATATCCGTGGATAAATCTATGATATTACGTGAGATTTGCATATTATATACAGATATATAACTGTATATAATATACAAATCTCACGTTATATCATAGATTTATACTAGAAATTTATATGAGCGAGCTATAGACAGCGCTATACCATAGATTTAGTATCAGAATAAAATCGGTCGGATCGGGCTTTAATGAAAAACTTTGTAGAAACCCATTTTAGCATAAACACGATATTTTTAACGCAAATGTGCTGTGAGGTTATGAGATCTTAAGGGGACGGGTAGGGCACACTAGCGACGCCAATAGATTTAAATTTTTAGCTACTACAAATTTTGGGTCCGTTTTCGTACTCGAAAAATTGATTCACTCGAAAAGTGGCCGCTTTTACGCGTGAATCAATTTTTCGCGTACGAAAACGGACCCAACATTTTTGCATGGTTATTCAATAAATGTATAAGTATTTCCCGAGAGGTTGTAACCCCGAAATTGTTTAAAATAGATCCGGTCTAGTAGCTACAAATTAAAATCGAGTGGCGTCGCTAGTGTGCCCTATCCGTCAACTTAAGATAGAGTATTATTCTAAGGAGTAACCTAAAATTTCTTAGTATTATAGTATTATAGCCGTGTGGTCCCCGGCAGAGTAGAATAGGCCACCCTCACTCTTACAGAGGTGTCGTAAAAGGCTACTAAGGTAAAGCTGCTGGCATGATCATCAGCACTCGATAGAAGGAAAACTCTGCATTTATATCAAAACCCTCGCTAACCCGTCTGCCAAGCGTGGTGAGTATGGCGCAATTACCCCTCATGTGATTGAGGGAGACCCGTGCCCCAACAGTGGGGACTAAAATGGGCTGATGGTGATGATAGTTGTTAAAGTTACGGTTGCAAAAGATTACAGGGTTTACGAGGCAGAGAAGACAATATTTTCATCTACGGAAATTGCAATATATTCTACGGAAAAGACAAGATACTTAAATAAAAAAGTCGTTTTCTAAATATATATTTATGTTTCAATGCTGGAGACAAAGACTCAAGAAGTTAGATAGATAAATACACACAACGCACATAACTTAAAAGATATATACACAGAATCTAAAATACAATTTGGGCGGTCTTATCGCTGGGGGCGATCTCTACCTACCAGACAAGGACTTTCTTCTCCAAATTAGAACTAACGATAAAGCTGTTACAGCGAGTTTAACTAGTTTTGCTATCGATACCATAAATGTCAACTGAATTTTATGTTATTTCCGTTGTCTTTTCGTTTTTGTTTAAGTATCAAGCAAATTCACGGAATCGAACTCGCAGACGGTAGTTTCAGCATAATAAAAGTACTTAATTTAATTTTACAACTGGAAAAGAAGTAAACTTCTGAGAGGAATTGATAACTTGGTCCGTTAAAGCTGCGAAAGACATTAATAGCCAAAGTTAGTTTCTGTTATACCTGTCCATTTAGGTACTCTGGACTTCAGTAGTTAAATGTTTCCAATTACCATATAAAATGCACTTTTTTCTTTACTGATGCAGTTATCATGACTGCTTCAGTGGCGCAGTGGTTAGTGGGTCGCACTTTAATGCGACAGTTGCGCAAGAGGTCCCGGGTCCGACCCCCGGATCAGGCCCAAAATATGTGCCAAAATTTTCGGTAAGAAATTCTTAGTGTCAGTCCGGAGTCAGGAAGCTGGCGGTCTCGTACCCCCGTGCCTCGGAAAGTACGTTAAGCCGTTGGTTCTGCGCCCAATCCCACTCCGATCGTGTCACGCTGGTGTCCCATCGGAATATGAGGGTAAAGGAATAGAGAGTGCACTTGTGTTTCTGCACACTATTATATATCCTGCGTACGTGGTTGATCTTTGAGATTGGCCGCCGTAGCCATAATCTGTTGGAGAATATATATTATGAGCAATGATGACAAATCATTTCCCCGGGAGATTTACTTGGTTGTTATTTTTTTTTTCTATAGTTAACTTACAAATGTTAGTAAATAGATAATGATCAACCTTACATTAAATCAAAATATTTAGGTGTTCTTTCTTGTACTCGTAGTATGAGAAATATTTTTGGGTATATTTTTAAATAGGGATTTATCTTTTTTATATTCTAGATATTATTAGTACAAAATAATCAACATATCTGACACATTTTTGGAATGAAACTAGTTTTAACATAAGTCTTATTTGTTTACAAATCAAACAATAACTATTTCTCGCGTTTGAGCTGTAAACAACTTTTTGTATATTTGATTAAATTGAGTGGAATATTAAAATAAAATATTGAACTGAAAGCAAATACTAAATAAATTTTAGCGAGCAATTTTATAACTTTGACTATCAATATCCCACTACTTTTATATCTAATACGTAGCTGTCCAACAAATAATAAAACAACTGTCCAGGTAGATTGAACAGTAAATGGAAAACAAAAACGAAATAAACTTTCCTCTCCCAACTATAAGAGGATTGTTGACATTTCTCCCGGCTACAGCGACCGTAGTTTTTCACATTTCTAGGACGTATACACAGCGTAGAAAAGTTAATAAATACAACCTACAATCCTACATCTAAATGCCGTTTTTGCAATTAATATTCTGTAAGACCGCAAAATGCTTTTCTTTTTCTTGACGCCAACTAGCATTGATTTTCATAAAAATGGACGTGCTAGTATAATGGCCTCTACGTAGGAAAACAGTGTAGAATGCCCTGCTATATGATGCCCTGTCTATTGGAGAAAGATGGCTATTTAATTTTAAGTTTGTGTTAAAAAATATCAGAATTGGCAATAGCCATTTATTATCTGAGTGGCTCATTAAGTTATCCTTGTGGAAAACATCACGATAAGTAATCAAGGTCTTAGCTAAGCGTTTATTCGAAGTCACGGGAAATCAAGGGCTGGCAGCTACCTCGCCCAGCGAATTTCCATCGCGATCCAGCGGGGTAATGCTGCTAGCATTTTGGGGACACTGCCAGAAAGACCTTGTTGGTTTTAAAATTTCTTTTTACTTACTTTTAGCTTAGCTTTTGGTCTCAGTTGTTGTCTTAATTATCTCAAGTTTTTCTTGTTTTGTTCAATGAATTTTTACCGAGCACTTATAATAATTTGTTAAAATGGTTACCTATTATATTATATTTGCTTTCGTACTTATAATTTTTCTCACCACCATTCTTCCTTCAAGATGAGCAGACCTATTTATTCTCGACTTATTTTAGGCCTGTTTTATGTATTTAGTTGTATTTTTCATTAATTTGATCAGGTAAGTAAAAAGTGCAGCGGCCGCCCAGACTAATGCGCATGCAGCAAGACCATAGTAAACCCACCTCGCGATGGCGCTAGGCAAGCGTGCAGGTGCATGTTATTTTTAGACCTTATTGCAGCGGGCGAAGATTGATATTTTATTGAGGCACTGTCGAAAGCAAGTCTTCTCTCCCTCTATATTATTATGTGCTAATACTTCGCTATTCGCGCTTTTGAGACGCTTTTAATTGAATATCTATCCCGTGTCTTCCTCTATTGAGATGTCATGTGGTTGCTCATTGTTTGGAAGGAATAATTAAATGCCAGCTTAATTAAGAGAACACTAAAAGACGACGTCTTTTTGCAGTTCTATGATTTCTTTGAGTTGCAACCGTAATTAATTTTTAGCCGGAATATGAAATCCCCCTATGACGGCGACGGCCACAACCATCCTTTTTGATATTATCCATGTGTTTTATATTTCCCAGAAAACCGGCGTGAAGCAGTGCATGCGTTGTTTCGCTTGTGACACCACTGGTGTTGCAGGTGTCCATGGGTGGCGGTAATCGCTTACCATCAGGTGGTCCTTCGGCTCATCTGCCACCTATATAATAAAAAAATACAGTTCATCATCATCATCATCAGCCCATTTAAGTCCCCACTGCTGGGGCACGGGCCTCCCTCAATCACATGAGGGGTAATTGCCATACTCACCACGCTTGGCGGGTTGGCGAGGGTTTTGATATAAATGCAGAGTTCCTCCTCTGGATGCTGATGATCCTTTACCTTACCTTAGTCGCCTTTAACGACACCTCGGTAAGAGTGAGGGTGGCCTATTCTACTCTGCCGGGGACCACACGGCTTACGTTTAATTATATGTTTTGGTAAATAAGGGTTAAATGTGTTGTTAAATTTTATTGGCGTGCTTTAGGGACCCCTAAACTAGGGACATAATGCGTATTCAATATGTATTAACATTTTGATATGACTGTGCACCTACTTTCGAATTACTTATCATCATAATCTTAGTGTTTTGTCCCGGTTGCGTCCCAAGCCGCCTCTTTGGAGCCCGGGCTCCTTCGAATCCTCCACTTTACACTGTCTTGTGCATCCCTAGTGGACATGTCATCCTTAACGATGTCAAGCCACACCATTTTAAGTCTCCTCCTTCTGTCGGGACTTATCGGTGGTGGCATGGCCAACCTTTTGTTTCCTACGAAATTATAGAGTAACTAAATTTAAGTAAAAGAATATCGTTATAAACAATTTCATGTTTATTTCGATATTTTTTAACTTAAATTTTAGTAAAATAATAAAAATCGTTGTAAATAAAACTATAAAAAGTCGTCATCTTTAAAAAATACTCAATTTCTAATTGTTGTTGAGTGTGATGGACTTATGATTTCCTTTGTATAATAATAGTATTACGGTCATAGGACCGTGGTAGAGCCACGCTTCGGCATGAATGGGCCGGCTCGATCGGAGTGATACCACGGCCTCACAGAAAACCGGCGTGAAGCAGCATTGTGCTGTGTTTCGCTGCGTGAGTGAGGGTACCGGAGGCTCAAACCGGTGGAAAGGGGGGTTTAAAGGTCGGCAGCGCAGTTGTGACTCTACTAGTCTTGCGGGCATCTATGAGCCGCGGCAATCGCTCACCATCCGGTGATCCGTCTGCTCGTGTGATAGGTGGCAGATATCACATAAAAAAGACTTATGTCTATGTAAGATAATATTTTATGCCGTTACAGTGCGTTTTCCGTAAACAATATTCCTGTGTATCGTATATGAATGTAAAACACAAATCAATACTTGGCTTACAAATTGTCCGGTCACCTCGCGCCACCCTGAGATATAAAGACGACTGTTAACCGTATCTACGTTGTGCCAAATCTCGTTCACTTTAGTTTGCAGTAAAGTAGACGAGCAAACACGGCTAGAGAATCCCGGGAATCGAGAGCGCGGGATTGCAGCTATTGTTGATAGAATTTTCGGGATAAAGTTCGCGTCACGTATAAGGGTTGACCACTGGTTTTCATTTTACGTGAAAATAACTACGAGTATATTTAGGTTTTATTGTGAGATTTGATAACACACCCATTGTTATAATAGAATAGAATATCATTTATTTGCTTGAAAGTGGTACATAAAAGATGATACAGAATGATTCAGATCTCACATTTCACCAGAATCTGGCATGCAAACATGGTCCAAAAATTATTATAATTCATTGAAATTAAACTCACTAAAAATACACACAAAACCTAATGCACATTTTCGAAATAAATGAGTCACAACATACTTTTAAAAGAGATAATAGCTTAAATAAGTGTTTTTGAAACGAGAATCAACAATTTTAATTTTTAAAATACTTTGAAACATTAAAAGTAGATAGCAAAGATACCATTAAAAGCGCAAGGCCCATACTGGCATAGATGGAAACGAGGCGGCAGACGCAGCGGCAAAAGCGGCGGCCGAAGCGAGGTCAGCATACTGCTACGACAAATTTCCACTAAGCCATGTCAAGCGCGAGGCCAGAAAGGAAACTATGGAGGGGTGGAGGCACAGTTATGCCAACGCGGAGCAAGGAAGTCATACAAGGAGTTTATGTCCGGAACTGGATGACGTCTTTGCTGCCGTGGAACAATGTGGCACGTCCTTCTTCCTCACCCAGTACCTAACTGGCCACGGCTATCATCGCACCTATCTGCATAGGTTTAAGATCGTGGACATCGACACCTGTCCCTGTGACGACATCTCCACACAGTCGGTCGAGCATTTGGTGACGCAGTGCCCCAGGTTTGCGGCTGCGCGACTCGAACATGAGCTCATGTGTGATATGTTCCGGGTTCCGCCGTTTACTTTTGCACAAGCCATAAAAAAGGAAACAACGAGATCCTCATTTATAAATTTTATCGCATATATATTTAGTGAACTTAAAAATTTCAATAAATAGTTAATAATTATGTACATACATATGTATATTATATAAATTATATATCTATTATTTGGATTGTTCCCATCTTATACGCGAATCAAAACAAATAGTACAGCGAAACACAAATCTAACATTGACAGCAGATGACTTGTATCAAATAGCAAGTCCCACTTCCTAATATGAAACCAAATACATAGGAAAAAAAAAAAAAAAAAAAAAAAATAAAATGATATACAATATTTTTGTTTATTTATTTTATTTATTGTAAACAAACTTACAGTACTTTAAATAACATTATTTAACACACAAAAACATAATCTTAAACCAATTATTTTTTTCTGACTTTTCTCATAAAATCAATGATTCTCAATTAATAACTATTTATTTATTTATTTATTTAAAACTTTTATTGCACAAATTTTGATACAATAAGGCGAACTTAATGCCAAGAAGCATTCTCTACCAGTCAACCTTTGGGTCATGCAGAAAGTGCAGTGGTGCGGCGAAAGGAAAATTTTAAGTTACTAGTAAGGAAAAAAAAACTAACAGGTTCCCTTAAATTAAATTAGATTAGATTACCCACAGATTGCGATTTAGATAGATATACTTTATTGCACAAAAAAAACTTTAAACAACTGGACATTACAGAAACTTAATTGTACAATTTCAATATTTTTAATTTATTGTTTCATCTGTGGGATCACCAGACAAGTTAAAGTTAGGATTATGGTTTATCCTTTTTTTCATGTGAAAGGTGGCATACGAGCAGACGCCCATGGACACTCGCATGACATACAGGATGTCTGTATAGAAACGGGACTTACGCTAAGCAAACAAATTGTCTTTACAATAACATGACTAGTTTGAGAACGATCAGGAACGAATATAGGAATTTATTTACGATCGAATCTTTATACCCGTTCCTAAATTAACACGCATCATGCGTGTCTTTAATTAAAATTAAAAATAATGTTCAATAAATAAAATAATCTGAGCCACTAGCTGGCTAAGCAAAACAATAATTCGAAAGTAGGCAAGCCGTATTCGCCAGGGATTGCCTCAAATCCCGGGATGACAAGTAACGACCGTATTGGACTGTAAACATAACACAAGATGTTGCAATTTTACACGCCACCCGAGATGTGACACACTTTGATAAGGGCCGTAAAAATACCGGAACGCTAGAACCAGCGCTGTGTAAGCAAATGTGTAACGTGCTGCGATAGCATTGAATAAATAAGACTAAGTAGGTACAGTGTTGATAATAGTGGCTTGACATACATACTCTTCTTCGACCAACCTTAATCCGATATTAAAACTATGGTATAACGCTGTCATTCTGTGCAAATCTGATATTATACCACCGATTTAGCCACGGATAAAGATTGGTAAGTATTGGTAGGCCCGATTCGCCTAAGGCATAAAGTATCAGCCTATATACTGTCCCATTTCAGAGCACAGGTCTCCATCATAGAAATCAAGTCATCGCTACTATGACGGGATTAGCCTTAATCACCACGCTTGCCTAATGCGGATTGGTGATCACAAACCCGAGCAATGTTCAAAACATTCGAAATATACTTTTTGCACAACTTGGGAATCAAACCCAGGACCCCGAGATCACGGCCCGGTACTTAAACCACTAGATAAACAGGGCGCTCAGACATAAATTATGATTTATTATATGACAATTACAAAATGAGAATTGTAAAACTTATACTTCGATTGTTAATTAACATTATAAGACAAAAATGTAATTCCTTCGAATTTTATACTATTACGCGTAAAGGTTGGCAGCGCACTTGTGACGCCACTGGTGTTGCACGTATTTATGGGCGGCGGCAATTACTTACCATCAGGTGATCCGCCTGTTCGTCTGCCACCTATAACATAAAAAAAGACATGTAAAACCAACTTTGTGTCAGACTCGAGATAGGTGCAATACCCTCCAAATTCTCTTTTTTTTTAAACTCTCGACGCCATAGCAACGTAGGTACGAGTACCTATTTTTCAGTTTTGAAAACTGCTGTCGCTGACCTTTGTAACTGTCTCCATATACGCAAGCTTCCACGTTAATGGAATACAATCCGACTTGTTCGACTCACAAAATGTTGAGGATAACTGCAGTGCATTTATGGCTGTTTGCGTCTCGAAGTACCCTCAAGTTCGCACGACACGTACAAAACTTTTTAGTTTTGCATAATTTGAATCAGTGAGTGCACCGGAAAATATGAAGAACGTAGTGCTGCATACAATAAAGTACTCACGTTAAATCTTTTCAAAAGCATTTTCTTTTCATATTTTGTAAAATAACTGAAACTAACTGAAATACGATTAAACATAACTTTCGCGTTGGCGATCTTAGTTGTTTGTAGAGCTTCAATCAATCAATCAATCAGCCTATCACCGTCCACTGCTGAACGTAGGCCACCCCCAAAGAGCGCCAACCAACCCGGTCCTGAGCAGTCTGCATCCAACTCACACTAGCCATCTTTTTCAAATTGCCAATGAATTGTGGGTGTGTGTGTGTGTGTGTGTAGAGCTTGAACATACTTTTAGTGCGAACTATTAGACAGAAGCAGCATTGTGCTGTGTTTCGCTGCGTGAGTGAGGGTACCGGAGGCCCAATCTGGGGGTAGGGGGTTTGTGTGACTCGCGGGTATCAATGGGCGGCGGCAATCGCTTACCATCAGATGATCCGTCTGCTCGTCTGTCACTTATCACATCAAAAAAATTCACTACATCACATACTTACATTGATCTGACTCCGAGATAGGTAGCTCAAGCACCTGTGTTACGGATATCAGAACCAACGACAAATATTTGTACTGTGCGGTGATTGAACCCGCAACTCTTGCACCAAAGGAACCGTTCCCTACCACTGATCCAAACGGGTCGTTAAATTAATTCTGTGTACTATCTGTATTCTTACATCTTTAAGGCAAGAGTGATTGGGCATCATTTAGGCAAACGCGTGTCATCCTAGACCTCATCGTCGCTATCCATCAGGAAAGCCACGATGATTGTGGTTGTGACGATTGTGGTCCGACGTTAGCCTAATAATTATTATATCTATACAATTAATAAAGAGGTATTTTTTTTGGTACGAGTACCAAAAAATATATATTGTTTTAGTTTAGCTTCTGTGATAGGCATACATAGTTAATAACCTCATAAAATATGTTATTTACACAAACTATAATTAGTGGGAAACAAGTTTCGGGCCTATTTTTTTAAGGGTAAATTACTTGTAGTAATAACATAGATTGGGGTTTTCAAAAACGCTTTTAACAGGAGTAATGGATACTAGACGTGTGTAACTCTTTACTGCATCGACTCAGTGATCCGACTCAGCCAAATGATACTCTGTTACGAATCTCTAATGTTCGCTCCGAATGTATTATTCAACTCAAATGGATCTCGAGTCCGAGTGAACCGAATGATCCGAATGAGCTGAATGATCCGAGTGAGCAGAATGATCCGAATGATCCGAGTGAGCCGAATGAGCGGAACGAATCACGGATCTGTCTGAGAGTCGATGTTCCAAATGAAACGTTTCACTGTTCCGCATCTCTGCACTGATCCAGATGCAAATGTTCCAATCTTTTGAAATATACGTTTTTGCCAGGTAACTTACTATTTATATTCATATTATAAAGAGTTTTTGTAACGAATAAATCCAAAAAGCTTCACGTCATATTTCCAATATTCATTCAAATTTCAGTGCTGAGATTATCCCAGATTAACAAAGGTTTATAATTTACTACGGGAATTCGGTCCGCTCCGGCTACGCTGTGGCTGGAAATCTAGTACATAAATAAATTAATATATCACAATATCACATAAATTGATCTGACTTCGAGATAGGTAGATCAAGCACCTGTGTTACAAATATCAAAATCAACAGCGGAATTACAAATATATACATTTAATACGTTTATTTGTAAATACATACTTATAATATATAGAAAACTCCCAGACCAATGCAAACAGACATGTTCATGCACATAAATGTTTGTATTGTGCGGGGATCGAACCCGCAATCCTTGTACCAGAGGTAGCGTCCACTACCACTGATCCAAACGGGTCGTCAAATAAATGTACTAGGTACACATCGACTCACATCAAATCTAACCCTCCATAGCGATTTTTATACAAACATGATAATTCACGGAATCATAATTAAAAAGGATTTACTGCAATATTTTTACTTTACTGAGCAGCCTTTGAATGCCGTCTTTTAATCAACCATAGAAACAATCCGATGCGTCTAAAAAAATAATAAAGTAAATCGGTTTTTAAGCTTAATAGAACGTTGGATGGGGCCAGATTTACATATTTACTTTTTTGGGAAAATTTTAGAAAGTTTCCTTAGTTGATTGAATTGCTTGATTAAAAGGCGAGGATACACAAATCATAAAATATTCAAACAAATATTGTTACATATAAAATATTACAATAACAGTGCTTTATGTAACTGTCTCATGACAAAAACGAGCCTTGGCGAGTTTTTTAATAGCATTCGCGAGTGTTTTAATATCAAGATTATCTATATTCATGTTTTAATCTTCACAGGAAGAAATCATAGGGTAACTATTTTGACAAGCTATAAAGACATACCTGACTGTACTTTTCAACTACCCCCAGTTTGTCTGGGAGAGATCGCTATTAGCGATAAAACCGCCTACATAGTACTAGTATAATACCTTAGACTAAGCTCTGTAAACTTTGTGTATTAAAGTGTATACATATATCTATCTGATAACCAAGTAGATTTTCCAGAAGAAAGTCTATATGAAACTCTTGATGCTTTTGCTAAAATATCTGGTGAAGTCAAATCCTGATGAAATAAAATAGATAAAATTCTATAAAACAAGAAATACAACAACAATAAAGACACGTTTTTGGGGTGTCAATTTCTAACTTTTTTGGCAGTATAAATGATGATAACTTTGTCATAATATTGTCATATAAGAAATTTGCTGGTTGCATAGTGTGGCAACTGTTGCATAACACAATAAAAAAAAACAATTAGCAACTCCCTAAATTTTTCTTTTTCTAAAAGCATATATTATAAAGCCTGTCATAATGTAGGTATTTACTTTTGATTTCTTAATTCGAAATGAGAATTAATGTAATGAAGATTATGACATGAGTGTAGATAAAAAATATTTATTAAACTGTGAAGTGAGTACGTTTGTAGGTATAATAAAATACTCTATGGCCAGATGTGATTCTACGAATTTATGAATCCATCTTTTACGCGACCAAAACGAGTTACTTAGTATTTCTTTGAAATAGATATATCGTATCGAATTGTTCCACTCAAAGCAAAATTAAATTTTCCTTTGCCCTCAAGAAATTCCGAGCTATTCTTTTGTGCCAAAATCTCAGAACAAAGTTTAATTTACTTTTCTTCTTATTCAATGCGACGTTTGTCCACGAATAGCAATTTAGGATTAATTTTGGAAGTGGGTGGGTGAAAAAAGTGACACGGACTCGATCGAAAAGCCATCGGTCCATTGACAAGAGGGCCACTGAAAAGGTTAAATTTTAAGGGTCTTATTCATGTTTCATAAGTCTAAACTTCTCTATAACAATATTTTAGCTAGTAAAAGTTTATGAATAAAGCCCTAAAATATAAAATGACAGTTGCTTAAGGTGACGGGTAGGACACAATAGCGACGTCAATCGATTTAAATTTTTAGCTACTAAACCGGATCTGTTTTAAACAATTTCGGGGTTACAACCTCTCGGCAAATACTTATCCTATTTATTAAATAACCATGCACAAATACGGAGCCAACATTTGTACGCAAAAAAATGATTCACGCTAAAGGTGGCCACTTTTGGCGGTAATCAAATTTTTCGCGTACGAAAACGGACCCAACATTTGCTAATAATTAAAAATAATTAAAAGCGAATGGTGTCGCTAGTTAGGGCTACCCGTCGCCTTAAATAGTCTGGGCGGCACGTCATTTATCTTATCAAGTTAATAAAGTATACTACTTTGTGCGAAAATTAAACCTCAAATAAGTTGTAAACGAATTGTTGTTCATGACTCATATTGGATTAAAAGTGGTAATACGAGGAAGACCACTGCAGGGCAAAGGCCTACATCATAGAAATATTTAAAAAGGCCGGCAACACATTAGCGATCTCTCTGATTTCGCGGATGTTCATGGGCGGCGAAGATTACTTTCCATCAGGTGACTGGCTTGCTCGTTAGTCGCCTCAAGCATAAAAAAAAATCAAGTTAACACTACTATGATGGGATTAGGCTTAATCACCACGCCTGCTAAATGCTAAATAATTGTTAATATCAAACCCGAGCTATATTCGAAAAATTCGAAACATACTTGCTGGACCCGGGTATCGAACCCCCTTTTTTTTTTCGAACCCTGAGATCAAGACCAGGTACTTAAACCATTAGGCCAACAGGGCGTTTCTATTTTAATCTTATTTATTAGGTATATGTTATTGCTAAAGTCTGAAATAAACCTAGATACGATATGAGGGTTTAATGTTAGAACACATGCCACTGCTATTCACTTAGTTTAAAAAAAAAAAGAATACTCGTACAAGAAGATATCTATAAAACATAATTGCCGCATCTCATTAGTCTGTTTGTTTCATTTTTTTCTCAAAATTCTTAATAAAATATTCTGACAGTGAGATGCGGGGCGCCGCATCCATAAGTTAGTTTATATTATTACTTTATTCTATATTAGTGCATGTTGTGCTCTTCTTTAAGTAATGTGACACTTAAAAAAAAAATAGTACCTAAGTTTTCGGCAAGAAATTCTTAGTGGTAGCCCGGAGTCTGGAAGTTGGCGGTCTTGTACCCCCGTGCCTCGGAAAGCACGTTAAGTTGTTGGTCCTGCGCTTGATCCCTCTCCGGTCGTGTCACATTAGTGTCCCACCGGATTATGAGGGCAAGGGAATAGAGAGTGCACTTGTGTTTGCGCACACACTTGAGCACTATAATATATAATGCGTACGTGGCTGATCGTTGAGATTGGCCGCCGTAGCCGTAATCGGTTGGATGATTATTAATGTGACACTTAGTTTTAAATTAGTCTTGTATGTTTTTCTTGTAACAGTGTACTTCATTGTTGAGGAGCCAAATAAATGAAATAAAAAAAAACTTTAACAATGCAATATGTTAGGCGTCATTTTCCGAACTATCCCGAAGCCGATTGCCGCCTCCCAAGTGACTTTTCGGCATTCGTCAACGGAAAAAATCCTACGCAATAACTGGGTTCCTAATCCTATCTTGATAACGCACAAGGGCCTTTGATTGTGCTCTTTCAACTTGATTGACACTCTACAAAATCCAATATCAACTTAAGGGCCTGGTACCATTAGATTTGAAGCACAGGTTCACTTTTTTACCTTTTTTGCAACTTTTGATTACAATTACGGTTCTGTGTCTGAGACGAAAGTTGATTTGAAATGTTGATGGTATTGCCTTGTAGGCCATCTTAAGTGCGTTATTGTTTCTTTATGCAAAGTACATACGATTTAATGAAAATTTTTAAAAGGGGAGTGTTTTCCACGCCCAATCGATTCCAAAATTAATGACGATTTCAGTATTTAATGATTCTTTTACATTTGAAAAACATTATCGGTTATGTGTTTTTTATATGGTTTTGTGAATTTGGTTTTTTTATTTGATTTTTATTTAAAACGAGTTACATATTTCAATTACACAGGTATTCATATGCCATCAGTGTAACATAAGCCAGCGTTTATTTTACTGTACACTGATGTTCGTCGTCGAATGCTTTAAAAACAAAGTAAATATCTTACAAGAAGTTCGTACCTACGGATTGAGGCACATAATGCTAAAGATTAAAGTGACCGTTATAAGATAGTGTATCGAATCAGCAAACGGAAGTGGTGAGGCTGGCCATTAATTTTGTTACTAACACCTATATGGACTCTGTGGTCTGAAGTAACGTTTTTCATTCATTCATTCATATCTGCCTAAGAACGGACAACCGTTGGGGTAGATGAGTTTTATTTATTTTTTTATATTATTATTCATTTATTCAAAATCCACAGCTCTTGTACAATATTAAATTACATTTATTTATATGGCTTACAGCTAATTACGGATTTTATATATTTTTACAAATCATTTATTATTCAAGACAGTCAAAGGGTTCCAAATGAGGGAGGGGGGAGGGAAGAGATAGGGTGCCCTCCGGCTAATTGGAGTGAAGATCTGCGAAAAGTCACTGGACTGGATGCGTAAAGCAGAAGACATGCTGAAAAAATAGCGAACCTGGGGTTAGAGGCAGTTTTTTTTTCATATGTGATAGGTGGCAGATAGATAGATTGCCGAAGCACAAATGCACTGCCAACCTTTAAACTTCCCTTTCCCTCGGATTGGGCCTCTTCCTCACTCACGCAGCAAAATATGCCGGTTTTCATGTGTGGCCGTGGTATCCGTCATATTGACGACCAACGACTTAGTGTTGGTCTAATAGGATTAAAATGACATATAAAAAATCTATTGAGATAACATAATATAGAGCCAAAAGCAATATTAACACTATCGCAGTGTAGTTAATTTATAAACCTCCAACGAGTAAGTACCGATATATCATTGGAATAATGCGATAAAAAATGTACCAGTCCACCAGTCTTTGGAGATTTCATTGCATATTCCACTTCTGATTCGCATTTTCAACTTTGCTGTACTAAGCTTAAAACTGCTAATTATATGTACTTCATAATGGTTCCTACATAAAACTCATATTTCGTCATTACTACTTGCGCGAATGCTCCCCTTAATGAATTAACACGGGACACCAGTTAATGAATATTTTTGAACGTTATTACTGTGCGGTTAAGGACTTTAACTTAATTAATTTATTTAATAATCTCATCTCTAGAGAATGAACGTTAACGAAACGTGAAAGTATTCTGAAGTAATGAATTTATAGCTAATGAATAAAATTTGCATTATATAAATTTATAATATTTTGAATTATTTTAACTAAAAATTATACCATAATTATTTTGAAAGACGTTTAAGCTTTATTTTGTCACACACCACAAGATAAAGTCTAAACGTCTCATACCGAAATAGACGTTAGAAACCATTTTTGGGGTTCCGTAGCCAAATAGGAAAAAACGGAAGCCTTATAGATTCGTCACGTCTGTCTGTCTGTCCATCTGTTTGTCTTTCCGTCTGTCTGTCCGTCCGTCCGTATGTCACAGCATTTTTTTTCCGAAACTATAAGAACTGTGTGATTGTAGTCAAGCGTTAGCCTATAGCTCAAAAAAAAAACTATACTATTGAAGCTTGGTAAATTTATGTATTTTGTTAGCTGCATTATGATTTCTTTAAATACTGGCGTGAAACCGCTGGTAACATTTTAACCTTACGTCTATCTACTTGATGATCAAAACACACATCAAAAGAATCTAAGGATTTTCCATAAAATCAGGCTAAATTTAAGGTCGGGGATATTAGATAAAATATTTGATCGGGGAAAATAATTTATTTTTGAATTACCAGCGAGATAATATGGTTTCTAACGTAATTCATGACCAAATTCAACAAAGAATAGCCGATTTCAAACCTATGCATAGGAATGTAGATTATTTTTGGCGCAATGAAAAATACACCCTATTTTAGCTAATTCTTGCTAGCCATATTCAGCCGTGTGGTCTCCGGTAGAGTAGAATAGGCCACCCTCACTCTTACCGAGGTGTCGTAAAAGGCGACTAAGGTAAAGCTGCTGGCATGATCATCAGCACCCAGAGAAGGAAAACTCTGCAATTATATCAAAACCCTCGCCACCCGTCTGCCAAGCGTGGTGAGTATGGCAATTACCCCTCATGTGATTAAGGGAGGCCCGTGCCCCAGCAGTGGGGACTAAAATGGGCTGATGATGATGATGATGCTATTCATACCCTAGCTGGCACGTCATCTTTGGCATCAGCACAGCATCTGAATAGTAGCAGAGCTAGTAGTAGGATGGTTGGATTTCATATCGAAGTGCACATCTTGCCACATAGATCGCATGTCCATCTGGTTTCCTTTGGTGAAGAAAAGGCAGGGTGTATTTTTTTTCTGTTCGATATTCTTTCTTTTGACTAACCGGGAACTACACGCTTAGATGAGGACGATTCTCTATTTTAAGATGGAACGTAGGTGAGCCTTAAACAACACGATGCAAATGACGGTAGTTGAAGTGTTCACGTACAGTCAAAGAATGAAATGATTGGTCAGTTTTCAAATTGTTTCGTTTGATATGCGATGACCACCTATCTCCTTTCGTAAATTTGTCAGAGTAGTACCCGTTGAACAGAAAATTATGCTTAACTGTTAGATCAGAAAGTTCAGATTTCCTTGTAGCCACATTGATTCCTTTTGATGTAAAGACAGTTTAAAGAAGGTTGGCAGATCTTTTTAAAACGGTATGTTGGTATAATCTTACTTACTTACTACGCTGGCTCAGCGATCCAAAGTGGGTCTTGGCCTCCGAAGTCAAAGTTTGCCATTTTTTGCGGTCCTGTGCCAATTCCGCCCAATCGTGCACGTTGAGTGCTTTGAGGTCCTTGGCGACTTCGTCCCTCCCACAGGAAGTCGCCCCATTGGTCATCCCATAAACCTTAAGGTTTGGAAAATTTACCTTAAGGTGACGAAATTTTTTATTATCTGTACCGTACAAAGCGCACGCGCGGGCCCTCTGCGCGTGCTCTTCGTGCATAAACACTTCAACTACCGTACATTTGATATTCCGCGACCGCACCCGCGAGTAAACGCGTTTGGTACATTAAAACGTAGGTATTATCATAAAACTATTCTAATACAATCATATCAAATGTTACAAATGTATTCATTCGTAATAAACGTGTTATTCAACAGTTTTGGAAATGACAATCAAATGAATCAAATCATAATGTCAGTGGATCTATATCTATAATAACCATAAATATTTATATTACCCTTGTTTATAAAGGTAACAAGGTAGGGACGGACAATAATTGGTCGTAGATAATTCCAATCTATATTTACATACTGTCTAATCTTGCGCCTAAACAGACAAGGATTAACGGCTTATTGGTGTGGAGGTATATTGTAATGTTGGTTTAACGAACAGATTGTAAATAATGGGGTAGCAGTGGACTGTTCTATAGATTGATGACCAGATTAACGCCGTGAAAAGAACACCGGTTAACTATTATGGGCGAAATTTTCCTACTTTTAACACAGCTGTTTCACTTTTTAGGGTTCCGTAGCCAAATGGCAAAAAACGGAACCCTTCTAGTATCGTCATGTCTGTCTGTCTGTCCGTCCTGTCCGTCTGTCCCTCTGTCCGTCTGTCCGTCTGTCCGTCTGTCCGTCCGTCTGTCCGTCCTGTCCGTCTGTCCGTCTGTCCGTCTGTCCGTCTGTTCGTCTGTCCGTCCGTCTGTCCGTCCGTCTGTCCGTCCGTCCGTCCGTATGTCACAACCACTTCGAAACTAAAATAACTATACTATTGAAACTTAGTAAATAGATGTATTTTGTTAACCGCATTACAATTTTTACACAAAAACAAGGAAATTACATTTTGGGGGGCCCCATACTTAGAGCTGGACATCAAATGCGTGTGGGGTATTTATGGATAGGTCTTTGAAAATGATGTAAAAGTTTCCAATATTATTCCCCCCCCCCCCCCCCCCCCCCCCCCCCCCCACCCTCTACTCTATAATAAAAGCTTTTGTAACAATCCTAATTGGATCACTTACATTATTTCATTTATATATTTTATACTACACAATGACAAATCTTATGAGCTAGATGATATTCTTTTTTTTTTTTATTGTAGATAGGTAAGCGTTTGACCATATTTCACCTGATTGGTAAGTGATAATATGGTCTAAAGATATCTTAAGATATATGGTGAATGGTGATATCCTTAAACATGCGTACACATCATGCTTAAAAATGACAGAAGTTGAGTTAATTGCAGTAATAATAATTTGTAGTTTAAAATTAACCAATTAAATTTAATTTTAACCTTCCAGACGTTTCGAAAAAATATGTTGTAATTTTCTCTTACATCTGAAAAAATGATTTGATATCGTTCTAAGTAGCTTAAGTTAAGATTGTTTGTTTGTTTCAATATCAATGATGGGCAGCGTACTTGTGTACACTGGCACTATATTTTACTTGTTTTGAAATCTAGGCGAAAAGTAGCGAAAGGTTTAAAAACGATTAGCCAGCTCAGTGTTGAGAAATAAACAAAATCGAAGACTCGTTATATTAGGACGGGAATATCAAAGGAATACGTGAGGTTGTTTCCAAAAATTCACTCACACTCATTGTATTGTCAGCGTATTATCGCTTTACCCATCTGAAAATTGAGAAGGGTAAATATTTATTGGCTATAAAATAGGAAACCTGTCTTTTACGAAGATAATTTTAGAACAAGAACTATGTTTGAAACGTTTGTTGGTAACGCAGATAAACAAATCTGGTGAGTTTTCTTCGAACAGGGCCGGGTCTACCAAAGTACCACAATCTTCAGCGCGGCCGCTGTGTTTTACTGAGTGAGTGAGTGTACCGGTTGCCCAATCGGGGAGGAGCAGTTCAAAGCTTGGCAGCACATTTTTGACTCCACTTGTGTTGTGAATATCCATGGGCAGCGGCGTCTTCTCGTCTGCCAAATTTTTTCATTTAAAAAAATCTACGAAGAACGTGTCTTCAAAAACCATGAACTAAAAAGTGTAAAATATTCTTTTTTCATACTTTTTAGCATCTCATTTTTCGGCAAATTGGTGAAGATAGATATAATAAAAAAACATACATACAGTCGAACATAGAACCTCTCCTTTATTGAAGTCGGTTTAAAAACAAGAACAATGTTTTGAGAGGTCAATTTAAAACATCGATCGAGTTACTTTTGTAAACACAGAAAAGCTCTTTGGGCCTAATTCTCGAGTACTCGAAATTGAAGGTTTCATACATTCGTCTATACAAGTCTCTTTTACCGTTGGAAGAGTCACGCCTACCGTGGGAGATCCACGTTTCGGCATGAATGGGCCGGCTCGACCGGATACCGCGGCCTCACAGAAAACCGGCGTGAAGCAGCACTGTGCTGCGTTCCGCTGCGTGAGTGAGGGTACCGGAGGCCCAATCCCGGGGAAATTCGGGTTTAAAGGTTGGCAGCGCACTTGTGACTCCACTGGTATCGCGGGTGTCCATTGGCGGTGGCAATCGCTTACCATCAGGTGATCCGTATGCTCGTTTGCCACCTCATGAATTTTTTTTTTTTATCTCTAACTCGACTTTAATGCTGAGTGCTGGATATTTGTCTATCTTACAAAATTTTCCTGTTTTGAAGAGGATGTTTTACTTAATATTAATGGTACATTTTGTCAATACGTACAAATTTGTGGAAGATTCTGTTCGGGAACATAAATCAAAGTCAAAGGCCTTGTTTTCTGGACTGTGACCGACTTGTTAAGTAATAAAATTTACTGAGATAAATTGTTTTATACCAGGCTGGCAAATATAGTTAGTTATGGTTAATACCCTTCCACAGATAACATCACTGAGACATACTGATATTTTATGCAAATATATACGAGGTAATATCAGGATTTGCAAGTATGGCACCACCCTCGCTTTGATGAGCCAAGTTGAGCATGTTTTATTAAGGTGGGTCTACTCTAGACGAGCTGAGCACGAGCCTAGCCAATTTTTCGTATAGCGTGGTACTGATTTAAAATCAAAATCATCTTTATTAAATTTCAGTCCATATAGAACATTTATGTATGTTAACCATTATGTAATCGACCGCTGATTGGAAATGTCGATTTCCACCGAGAAGAATCAGCAAGAAACAGAATTTGCAAAAAGCTACGCAAAGATACATTGTATACAATTAGACATACTTTTTTTTCTTTGCCACGTTAAGGTTTTGGTCATGCACCCAGTCGCTCGGGCCAAGACACAGTGAGGTCCCACTATCCTCCCCATATCAATCTTCATCTCCGACACCTCAAAATGTAAAATTGTGATCGTAACTCGTAAATAACAGCAGACAACAGTAAATTGCGACTAAAATAAAAACAACGCTCCTCAGATACACTACTTACCTATCCCCTCCCCCCCAATCATGTCACTTTAAAATCCGAAACCATTTTTTGATAACATGCATAATAATGTATCTACTTATTTTCTCTACCAAAATAAAGTAAGCGGGCACTCGAGTAAAACCGACAACCCTGAATTTAGTTCCTACGATTGTACTCCGATGGGACTTTAGAATCCGTGTAAAGTGTGCGTCTGTGTGCGTGCGTAATCGAGCGTTTGTTCGTAGTGTCCATACTGCTTGGGTATATATTATCTACTGTGGTTCAGACGGCAGTCGCTTCATTGTACATAATTACTAGTCTTTCCAAATCAAGAATCATGGTCCAAGCGTACCCCGGGCTCCACATCGACAGCTTTGGACGCAACTGAGAAATACACGTTTAAATGAGGAGGCAATATTCTTCCTTATAAAAATAATGATTACAGTGACATACAATCCTTGAAACCAGAGGGCCTAATTGAAAGCAGACGTTACGACCGAATCGGAGTATCCCTTTCTTTCACACGCGCTGTGTGTCTCATTTGTTTGAATGCGACAGGTATATTCTCGTTTTTTACGGGAGGGCTTTAAATAAAGCCACCAGTATCGTTTAAGGTGACGGGTAGGGCACACTAGCGACGCCGATCGATTTTAATTTTTAGCTACTAAATAGGCTCTATTTTAAACAATTTCGGGGTTACAACCTCTCGGCAAACACCTATACTATTTATTTAATACTTATAGTTAACTGTTTGGTCTGCAATTGCACTCGAATTTAGGATTACTGCCAAAAGTGGCCGCTTTTGGCGTGAATCAATTTTTCGCGTATAAAACCGGACCCAACATTTGTGCATTGTTATTTGATAAATAGTATAAGTGTTTACCGAGAGGTTGTAACCCCGGAATTGTTTTAAATAGATCCGGCTTAGATGCTAAAAATTAAAATCGATTGGCGTCGCAAGTGTGCCCTACCCGTCACCTTAAATAAATCGTCAAAGTAAAATTATGAAACCAAATTCCCGGTTTCTGATCAGATCCATAGTGTGATTTGTCAATTGTGATAACTTAATGTGGTTGCCTAAACTAGCGAATGTCAATGTGACATGCCCATAAATTTTTGCCTTTTTTACTGAGGTCGTGATCCCCCGAGGAATAAAATTTTCACGGCCAATGTTCCGCTATCTCGGTCTGTCTTTGGAGACGAAGAGGGTTTCGTGGACATTTTTGTTGAGGGCGGATTTCGTTGTACCACCTCAAGGGACTTCTGGGGCGGTTGCCGGAAACTTTTCCCGTCACTATAAGCTGCTCTTGGCTATACCTTCCTTTCTGGCAATTTTATGACATCATTTGAATCATTTTCATCGTAGCGTTGGTGAAGTCGTCATTACCTACATTTATGAGCTCGTTTTGTTGTTCATTTTGCAACTAGCCATAAATAAATATTTTTTTAAATCAAAAAAAAGCTTTAAGGTACAACCCCACGAGTGCGAGTATAGACGCAAATAGTGTGCGAGCGAGAAGTGAATAGATGCGCCGATATTTCTGATCCCATTCTTTATCCGCACCGGTTGTAAATATTATTTGGTTGTTTTAATAATGGACAACATTTCATATTTTTAACATGCCCATATTGATTTTTTATATGAAAATAGACATAAAATGAACACACCCTTATTTTTTCTTTTTTCATTATTTGGCCATTTTCTTACATAAAATAATTATTGAAATTCTATATATTCTAAATAGTCGTAAGCGCCAAATGACGTCATCGAACGGCAGAATACAGCGATATTCCTTTGTTTATCATTGATTTAATAAAAAAAGGTACTACTGTCAAAGGTAAAGAATACTAGTGTCATCATTGTCAACGTCATTCATTCATTCATTCAATGTTGACAAGTTGTCTTCTCTTTTTTTGACAGTTGCATGTCATGGGTTTGACATTTCGTAAATTTAAAACTATAATGTGCTAAGCAAAGAAATATTTTACATTCTGCCGTTCGATGACGTCATCTTACGTTTTTTAGTTTTTAATTTTTTTCTCAGTAAATAAGCAATATAAAATATAAATAAATACATATTCGAGAAGCGGAAAAGTAAATGAAGAATTGGTATTTTTTGTTTCATAGCTCAGCAATTTTGAAATGTTGTCCATTGGAGAAGTCAGAGACTGAGTTATAAAACATAATTTGTACCTTACATTAGACGAGCGTGTTTTTTTTCATGAAATAGGAAACCTTCAAGAAAATAATATTTTCCTTCAGATCATAGTGGACATATCCAATTTTCTATTCGATAGTGTAAAAGGATCTTTCCTTTTACACTAATTATATATTTATATTACTACCGCAAATATATCTGTATGAACTATCAGTACCGTATGATGGTTATGTATACAAGTAGTAAAGATAAGTCGGAAGCGAGTAATGAAGCCATTGATTATATGACGGTACGACCCTCTATAACAATTAATTCAATGCGAAGGTTAAACACTACGCTATCTGTACGTTGTAACTAATTTGAACATTGTATTGTTTCAGGCAAGTGAAGTGTGATCTGACTCATTGGCTCACCAGGTATTTCAACGATTTGTTGTTTAATTTTATGAACGAACGTGTGATAAGAACGTATCCGCATAAGTCGAATAATTCTTTATTTGCATAGGCTTGTACACAGCACTACGCCGTGTGGTCCCGGCAGAGTAGAATTGACCACCCTCACTCGTACCGAGGTGTCGTAAAAGGCGACTAAGGTAAAGCTGCTGGCATGATCATCAGCACCCAGAGAAGGAAAACTCTGCATTTATATCAAAACCCTCGCCAACCCGTCTGCCAAGCGTGGTGAGTATGGCAATTACCCCTCATTTGATTGAGGGAGGCCCGTGCCCCAGCAGTGGGGACTAAATGGGCTGACGATGATGTACACAGCCCAAAGTTCGTGGGTTCGATCCCCACCCTGGACAAACACTCGTGCGATGAATACTTGTGTTTGTTCGGTGTCTGGGTGTAATATATGTATTTAAGTATATGTTTGTGTTCCTCTGTTGTCTGACTATCTGTAACACAAGTGCTTACGCTACTTAGTGCGGAATCAGGTCAACGTATGAGATGTTGTGGGAATTATAAAAAAAAAAACTTACAAATCGTCAACCATTTGAATGACTTAAAACTATTTATAAGTACTTATGTATGATTTACATGTTAATACATATATGTATGTTGATACTAGAACTACTAGAAATAAATTAACATAATGCGATTCTACCACCGACTCTGAAAGTGGTCCAGAAGATCCGGCAAGAAACTCGCCAGTTACTCTTTTTAACTGAACATATACAACTTTATAACTGAACTAACATACAAACTGAATGTCGCTTGAAAACAATTTGTGCTCGCAAGACATAAATTCGATTTAACTATGTCAGTGTATTGAAAGTTGAAGACACCTTCGACTATTTTCTAACACTTCGACACATTTTGCCACTTTGAGAGTTTGACTTACGCTAAGTATTGTTTAGAAAAAATATATATTCGGCAAGAAACTCGCCAGTTACTCTTTTTAACTGAACATATACAACTTTATAACTGAACTAACATACAAACTGAATGTCGCTTGAAAACAATTTGTGCTCGCAAGACATAAATTCGATTTAACTATGTCAGTGTATTGAAAGTTGAAGACACCTTCGACTATTTTCTAACACTTCGACACATTTTGCCACTTTGAGAGTTTGACTTACGCTAAGTATTGTTTAGAAAAAATATATATTCGGCAAGAAACTCGCCAGTTACTCTTTTTAACTGAACATATACAACTTTATAACTGAACTAACATACAAACTGAATGTCGCTTGAAAACAATTTGTGCTCGCAAGACATAAATTCGATTTAACTATGTCAGTGTATTGAAAGTTGAAGACACCTTCGACTATTTTCTAACACTTCGACACATTTTGCCACTTTGAGAGTTTGACTTACGCTAAGTATTGTTTAGAAAAAATATATATTCGGCAAGAAACTCGCCAGTTACTCTTTTTAACTGAACATATACAACTTTATAACTGAACTAACATACAAACTGAATGTCGCTTGAAAACAATTTGTGCTCGCAAGACATAAATTCGATTTAACTATGTCAGTGTATTGAAAGTTGAAGACACCTTCGACTATTTTCGAACACTTCGACACATTTTGCCACTTTGAGAGTTTGACTTACGCTAAGTATTAAGTTTAGAAAAAATATATATTAGAAACCTCAACATCATTTTTTTATACGTATGGGTTTGAAGAAAAAAATTTAGAGTTTTAGTTCTAAGTATGGGGACCCCCCATTTTTTTTCTTATTTTTGTATAAAAATCGTAATTCGGTTAATTCACCAAGTTTCAATAGTATAGTTCTTATAGTTTCGGAACAAAGTGGCTATGACATACCTACGGACGGACGGACAGACATGACGAATCTATAAAGGTTCCGTTTTTTGCCATTTGCCTACGGAACCCTAAAAAAGCAATGAAGTATGAATTTCTCTTAGCAAGTTTTTTAATGCAGTATATTCGTAGTTAACAAGACGGCGCTATTGTTAGTGATCCTTCTTCAAATTGCAAAGGCTTGTGTTTTTTAAGTGTTTGAGTGTTACAACATTAAAGTATCTTTATTCAAACCCAATTATGGGTGAAGCATTTGTCTCACTTTGAAACCAGGTGGATGTATTTGATGTGGTTTTTTTATTATTTATTTATCTAAAAAAGGTCTAAAATGCTTACACTGACAATAAAGTACAAGCTACTTATACATAGTGGGTAAAGTAGGGCCTTATTTTTATTGGCCACTTCACCCGATTGAAAAAGAAGAATCCCATTTACTGTACGTAGGAACTGACAATAAATTTTTATTTATAGTAGGTTCATGCCACCACATTGTTCATACAGGTACTTTGTCACCATAATCAGATCGTTTGAACATAATCAGTAGTAAAAATCATGATTTTTATTTAAAAAATATGTGATTTTTAAAGCATTCATTTGATTTAATTTAATTTAATAAAAAAAAAACTGCGAAATAAAAGCCGCCTTCAAAAACCATGAGTGTACTGTTATGAAATTTTATTTGAAGTGTATCAAGTGATAAGAATATTATTTTACACTTTTTAGTTCGTGGTTTTTGAAGGCGGTTTTTTTTCGAAGAAATTTTTTTTTAAGCTTTTTAGTGTATAATTTACTGCCAAAAAATGAGACTATAAAAAGACCTTTTTCAATTTGAGGGTTCTCGTTTCTTTAGCAGCCCCCCCTCCCTCCTCCCATCCCCTTTCTACCCCCGCCAAATAACTAATGAAGCAATTGTGAGTACAGTATTGAAAGACTTATTCTTGAACTCCTTACCGTTAAGGAGATGACCTTCCATCATCATCAGAGCCACAAAATTGATATAATCAGTCGTAAACACTGGTGCAGTTTTGCAAGTTTAAAATTTGAGGGGTCTCATTTTTTGGCAGCGGTCAAAACGTAATGGGATAAAGCCACTGACATTCGAAACGTGAATAAGTTTGAAACAAGTTTTTTATACTTTTAGGTACATCGGACTACTTACTAAAATGGGAAGTAAAAATCAAAAACTATCTTATTATTACTAAAATGTCACAATAGTTTCACGTTAACACTGCAAAGTGAAAAATAGATTAAGATATTCTATTATAAAACATTTATAATACATTTGATCCAGTTACATAATTTTATCGAAAAAAATTATCAAATAATGCCAACCCTAGATCTTACATTGTTCACTTAACTTAAGGACTATCAAGATGTCAGATACGTCATACTTGCTTAAATGAATATAGACTTTAATTTTGATTCTATTCTTTATTACTCAGATGGGTGGTCTATCTTACATGCATATCAAAATCCACCAATAAACTTTAAACCGTTAAACCTAAATTGCTTTTAATGATTACGAAAGAAACCGCATCGTACGAAATTGAATAAAAATAGTTCACAGCAAATTAACTCATACATTTTATGAGGCAGATCATAAATGTAGGGCGGCTATCAAAGGTTCAAAAGTGGTTTCTATATCGGTATCCTAGAGCGATTGCTCGAGAAATCTCTATCGTGATGATAACGAAACACCACTATTTATTTAGGTTAATGTACGTACCGATATGTTGCGGCTCGTGGCCGTGGGCACTGATTAGAATCACTGGATGTGGTAACACTCAGCGTTATTTAAGATCAATTCAAGAATATCAATTAATCAAATAATTCATTATTTGGATAGGCTTGTACACAGCACTTACAAATCGTCATACATTTTAATGACTTTAAACTATTTATAAGTACTTATGTATAATTTACATGTTAATACATATATATGTTGATACATAAAATATACTAAAGAAATAAATAAACATAATGCGATTCTAATATAAATACAGGGCTTGTGGGATGGGGTTTCAAATAAATGCAAGGACTTAGGAATAAGTAATACTTTATTTATTATCTTAGCGTCGTATCCACACCGTCTTTACACGTCGTAGGCCATTCGTCGTCTATCTCACTCTCGCACGTCATTCTAATTCAAACATCGAACTCATAAACGTTCCTTGCCATGCATCTACCGATCACCAAACCTACACTATATAACGTTTAGTACTGTCAAAGTTTTAATTGACTGACCCGCATTTGCTAGTGACGTTGTTTCATACGCCAAAGGACGTCGATTTGATCTCCACCCTGTATCAGCATTCGTAATATCATTTGATGAATAGTTTTTTACTGTAATATACCTATGTACTTAAATATTATCATATTTTGTATTCGTCAGTCTGATTTCCAAAACACAATGTTCAAGCTACTTAGGAATCATATCAATGTAATGAGAAGTTGTTTACATGTATTTAGTATAACTAAAAATTTCGGTAATTATAATGAAAGCAACTACCGTCTGACCGTCTCGCGACCCTTTGTTGGTGTGATCCTCCTGATCACACCAACTGGATCATGATTACAAGTCCGATACAAAATCCGAGAAAATTCAGAGGTGCGTTATCCGATTTGTGCCTATGACCTCCCGTATGGAAGGCACATTCTTATCCATTGAGCTAGCATCACTCATATATCATATCAGAGTAGATGATTTAGAAAAATCTTTATTAGATCATATTTTGTATGACTGGCGCTTCCAGTTTTGGTATGTTTCACGACTTTGTACTTTGTACTGTAACCTTTAACATCGCTTTGATTGAAATACTTCGCTATCTTTACTTTAAAACTAATAAAGGGATTTGTACTAGTTTAAAACCACATAATTGCATACAAGTATAGCTAAACTTAATCAGAATTTAAGTTTGATCGAGCACTAAAGTTAAGATTAATGTTCATCTTAACAAGTTTAATTGAAATTAAAGAAATATAGAAGTACTAAAAAACAGTATAATACCTACATCAATAATTAATTCAATCCTCAAAATCACTACTTCTATTATAGCCCGTAAAAATAGCTTGGTTAGAATGACAGCCATTGGTGTTACAGAAAAATGACCTTTAGGTCTAAATGAAGAATGAAACTTGGTTATAATGATAAACCTTATGTTTATTCAAATAAAGATCAAGTGACAGCTGTCATTGTAATTAAGCTAAATTTTACGGAGTATAATTGTAGTATGTACTGAGTTTGTACCTTTATTCTATGCCATTTGTTGCTAAATATGTAACTTTTTATAAACAACCATACATTAATATAATTGGAGCATGTGGCATAAAATAGTTTAAAACTTATTTCTTTACCTAAGTAGAGGTAAAGTGAAACATGTAGAATCTCTTCTGATTTATTTTGTAATGTAGACCTATCCGATTATAGTGCATAGGTAAGATCGTTTTCTCCTCAGAGTTTAGTTGCTAATAAACGGTCAAATTATGCTATTACTTTGCCACACCTTCTCATCCGTATATTTTTGTCGTCCCATTTTAAATAAGGTCCCTTTGTTTACCAGTCCTACTTAATCTGACATTTTCGATTCCAACCCCGTCTTTGTTTCTGAGGTGAACTTGATAGGTTTCTTGATAGCCAAGAGCTTTATTTACAAAGCTTTCGGCTCGTTAACTCTGTGTGCCTTATTTGTTTAGCCAGTCCAGTTTAGATATTACCAGTGTCTCGATATATTTACTCGGATATATCAACGCTAAAGTAATGATTAGAGCAGATTGTCGCTTTTGTAAAATTCGAACAACAAGCTCATGATCACTTTACTATGCCCCTCACTTCACTTACTCATCTTTGGCTCATCTCAGGCTTTGACTACGAAGGTTATGTCGAAGTGTTCGACGACCTTACAGAATGCCGCTTCTTTTCACTTGCCCTTACGTCATCATCACATTGTACAAATAACTCGCTTTCACGTCCTAAAGGGTGGTGTGTTCGTATTGTCAAGTAAGTTTTATAGAATTTCGATCAAAAAATTCACGGCAGATTCAGATTCGATGTTTGAAATACGGCCTTACGAATTGCACGGCAGGTTATAATAGCCAGTCGGCCAGCTGCTTATCTTCCACAGTTTTAAATATCTTTTTATTAGAGTATTTAGCGGAGTGGCGCATGTTAAAACAATCTGTTTTCACTGAGATCCTGGTTTTACTGAAAATTCTTATCCTCTTCATCTTAGTGTGTAGAATTCCCAGTCGCGTCCAAAGCTGCCGCTTTGGAACCCGGGATACGCTTGGTTCTTCATTTGAGATTACTGAGAATTCTTATACTATGGCTAATCTATGTTACTAAAGCAATGAGTTTTGAAACGCTCAGATACTCTCCTGTTGTAACTAGTTTTCCTGCATTTACATAATGCGAGCGTATTTCGCGGGGCGAAATTGTTATCTTTAATTTAAGTTACCAATTTACTTTTGAAATATAAAAGTTTTGCCGTATTTTGTACTTCTGCCACAATTTTATCCTTCTTCTTTGAATAAAAATAAATTTACCGGAGCTTTGAGTTTATGATTAGCTTTAGGATTAGGCATATTTAATATTCAATAATAGTCTTTTGTATTTCGAGGTAACAAAGGAAATATTGAATTGCTACATGAAGAAACGAATTTTTTTTAGTCGTAATGATTTGACATTAGAGATTTTATGAATCCTAATCTAGAAAGCCCAGTGTTTACTGAGGATTTTAATTGGATCTCTTTTTTTGACTTCCATAAAGAAGTAGCATAAATAGAGCAAAAATAACTTTTCCAACACAAGGAGTAGTTCAGCAGTGAGTACATTTGCATACCTTTGTGCCTATTGCTATTATAATCCAGTTATCCATGTCCGGCGCTGACTCTAGACTCATGAAAAACAAGATTAATGGTTACAGGATGTATTTGGCAAGGTTCAAGTCAAATAGTATAGGCACAAGATGGTATATGTACGAAACTATTAATGTAAGTGAAATTGTATAAAAATGCGAAACATAATTCAGAGATTCGAAAATGAGGGTTTATTATTGCAAATAAAAAATCTACATTTTTGTTGGTTCAATAACAGCCATAGAATTAGTATTCTAATCCTTAGTCTATATTTACAGCAGGTTATGTTTTGACGTTGTAATATGTCAATGCTGCGTAGAAAACATAAGTGTAGATAAAGTATAGTTGAGCCAAGCTAATAAGCCACATTGCAAGTTTCTAAATCTTAGATTCATAGAGAGGTGACATACTAAAAAACTTCGATTAAAGTGAATAATCGATATGTACTTCAAACAAACGTGAACCGAATACTATATATAATGGAAAAGAAGTTATTAGTACTTTTATTTTGAGAAATGTAAATCAAAATTATTGAAAAGAAGGGGGAAAGTAGGTATTGATCCTAGATATCGATCCGCGGCCAGTTTATTTAATTTTCATCGAAATCAAAGAGCTTATATTGTCTGCCATAGATTTTATTTCTTTTTACAAAGTTATTAATGTATTTATATTTTTAAATAAGAGAATAATACGTTTTATTTTAATCAGAATGTAGCTTTTCATTTATGGCTGAATATTCCTACACGATTAACATTGAATTCGTTCGATTATTTTGGGTAAATTACTAGAGTTTAAAAAGAAAATGGAGTAGACACACGCAACATTGTACCAACGTTCAATTCTCTAGAAAAGTAAATGTTTAACAAGTTTATAAATAATTTAGCAGATAAATTAAATCGTGAAATTATCTTTTTTGTCTGTATTGAAATGAATAAATGCAAACATAATTTTAAAAAGTTAAGTTATTGTGCTTTTTTAACACAGAAAGATTAATAAATTCAATGACCGTTGTTACAAGCTTACGTTGTCGAATTTTGTTGAAGTGTCAAATGTGGCAATTTATATTGGTCCAACTATAGTGTATGATACTGCACTTGGTAATAAAATACAGGCGAATGCTATTAAAAAACTCGCTAAGGCTCGTATTTTAAAATCTCGCTCGTGTTTTGAATACCCTTATTATGTGACAGTCACGTAAACTACTATAAAATATAATATGTTTCAACAGGAAGTGAGAGCAAGACAATAAGAAACCGCGTAAGCCTTTTTACTTACTAATGAAAACTGTTAAACCTACTTGGGTTTCCATGGTCAAAGTCTACACTCTGGTTTTAAGAAGACATTCTGTATGTCAGTCTGTCGGTGTTCAATTGTCTGCTTACCAAAAAGATATGTCGTATGTAAATACAAATGTGCCTGTTTACTTTGCCCCTCAACCGATATAAACATATAAAACGAAAGAAAAAAAAATATTTATTTTCAAGAAAATGATGATTCATAGTAAGATAAATTATGTTCATAAAGTATAACATGTGCTTATACCAAAAAAAATTGTTAATATTTTGTTTGTATGTCAAAGCAAAAATTGCAAAGCTTATTTTGTGTAGCTAATTAGTTTTGTTCTAATAGCCCAATTGCATTCATATACGGTTTCATTAAGCAAAAACATTGTTCTTTCTGTAAACTTTTAACTGTTTTACCACTTGGTCTAAAGGGCGCATGTGGCTAAATGTTTGACCTCATTATTTATTCAGGACAATAAATAACAGATAAACAGATTACAGCTACACTCATTGCAGCTTTAATAATTAGTGAGAATAATATAAATATTATTATTATACTTTAGGGTTCCGTAGTCAAATGGCAAAAAACGGAACCCTTATAGATTCGTCATCCCTGTTCGTCTGGCCGTCCGTTTGTATGTGACAGCTACTTTTCTCCGAAACTCTAAGAACTATACTATTGAAACTTGGTAAATAGATGTATTTTGTTAACCGCATTACGATTTTTACACAAAAGTTGGAAAAAATAAAAAAATTGGGGGGTCTTGAAACTGAAACTCAAAAAATGTATTTTAATCAAACCCAAACGTGTGGGTTATCTACGGATAGGTCTTTAAAAATGATGTTGAGGTTTTTAACATCATTTTTTTTTCTAAACACAATACTTTGCGCAAGAGACGCTCCCAAGTGGTAAATTGTGTATCCCCCCCTCTAACTTCTATAATGAATGAATGTAAAACTAAAAAAAATTAAATGATGTACATAATTATAAAAACTAACAATGAAAATTGATTTGAACTTCATATATTGAGTAGTTTTTTTAATACGTTATAAACCGTAAACCGCAATTTACCTTCCATTATATCTTACTTGCTGCCACGGAACCCTTCATGGGCAAGTCCGACTCGCACTTGGCCGGTTTGTTATTACTCATAGAAATGTGGAATATGATATTCTATATATTTACTGCAACGTTTTCCTCGCCTGCCCGAGGTAGATCGCACCAAGTTAAGACATGTTAGCCACTAGTGCGTAGACGTAAGATCTCTGCAACAGGGTCGTGAGTGACTCGCAAGTTGAAAAGTCCATGGATAAGAGTTACTGTAGCCGAATTCAGCTTGGAGGGCGTTAAGTAATTAATAAATTAATACGTAGATCATGTTGGTGCTACTTGTGCATTTTACATAAAATTGTATTTTACTATCTCAAAATGCGATGCTGCATCATCTATCATCAGTAAAATCAATAATCAAATTACCGAGATTGCTGACTGTCTATCTATTACTTGTGGGGAATTTCTTCACTAATTTGAATTTTGGCAACATATTTTTACGAAAAACAGTATTTCTCTCTTGGAGACAATTACGAAATCCAATTACAGGAACATGTAAATAACTTAAACCCCATTATATGGACGATGAATCAATGACGTTATGTGGCGTATTTCCATATTATTCAGATAATTCAGATCGCCCTGAGCACGTCGATTGCATTTCCAATAACATATCTGTCTATGCGGGAATCCAATAGTTTGCGGCGTTGGCGTTGGAGATAGATATTCACTGGTGCTAGTCTTTTCTTGGCGTGGAATGACATAATCATAGTACTGCAGTTATAGATTATTCAAACTTAGTTTAGACGCGTCTTTTGGAATGAATAATGCGAGCATGCTACAAACTAAGATTAGAAAGCTATGTAGTATGTATGTATGTATGCATTATCAATGTTGTCTATTTAGATGACATTATAGTGTCAGTCTAATTAGATAGAGGAGTTGCTATTTCAAAAAAGTGTAGGTCTAAAAAATGAAAATAAATTATGGCGTTACTGATCCAGGATTGAAATCATATATTTACCTACTTTTATGGAAGATAGTGGTAAAGGGTTTTATGTTCCAATAATAAATCGTCTCCTTTTATATCAAAACTTCTCAGCACAGGTAATAACTTTCCGTGGAGAACGGCTATCAATTGTTGCAATAAACATAAAATTATACGGAATAGTATCTAAACCTATAACTTTTGTTCTTGAATGTCGTGGTTTCGTAATAAAAATTGTCCATACTGTGCAGAAGCGAAACGGGGCATGCCAAAGCGTAGCAAAACTATACATTCTTTCAAATAACAACGAAGAAAAATTGTTTCGTCTCCTTGGATTTTATTTTATTAAGTTTCCAAGTATATTGTGCATGTATCATTTCGGGACGTTCAAAGAGATTATGGGCCAAGTTCAATGCCCCATACAAATATGGCTGCTATCTAATTTCTGGCTCAGAAATAATTCAATTTAACATTTGTTTGGAACGCTAATTGCTATTGTATAATAAATACAATAGCAATTAAAAAGTAGATTAAAAATAATGGCATAATCATTGAATATCATATCAATTAGGTAAGTAAGTTTTTGAGTTAGTGAGTTTATTGATTTCGCAACCCCGTTTAATAAACAACAGCACATAGACTATACAAATCTGTCAAATTTCTTCAATGGATTTTCAACTTAATATCTAGCGGTTATGGTTCAATATCAATCGAAGAATTTTGACAGTTTGTGGTAGTCTGATGAGCTGTTCACTGTACCATTGTAGGCATGTAAAAGAAGTTTAGGCCTATTTGAATATTGTTTACTTATATAAGATAACTAGGTGTTGGAAGGCTTCCAGGCAACCTTTGGGTAAATAACATTTGATAGAAGTGTAAGCCGAATGATACGTTTCACAAAACACAGTCACGTGTGAGCTTAACCCCCCAATGTATTCAAATAAAATTTGCGCCAATGACAAAGGAAAATGCTCAATAATATTACAGTGTCCACAAGAAATAGGTCAATCTTTTAAGCTCATACAATTTCTGTAACCATTCACCAATCAAAGCCTGTAATAAGCTATAATATTAAGCTTTTGACCGTGGGAGAGCCACGCTTTGGCATGAATGGGCTGGCTCGACAGGAGTGATACCACGGCCTCACAGATAACCGTCGTGAAGCAGCACTGTGCTGTCGGACCGGAGGCTAATCCGGGGGAAAGGGGGGGATTTAAAGGTTGGCAGCGCACTTGTGACTCCACTGGTGTCGCGGGTGTCTATGGGCGGTGGCAATCGCTTACCATCAGGCGATTCGTCTGCTCGTCTGCCGCCTCACCACATAAATAAAAATGTATGAAGACGTAACTCATGGAAAGTACTCTGACGGAACTGAGGGAAGTAATCAACGCCGTCCATGAACATTTTACCTAGTCTAGTATCAGCCTATAATCCGTCCCACTGCAGGGCAAACGCCTCCATCATAGAAATCAAGTCATCGCTGCTATCATGGGATTATGCTTAATCACCACGCTTGCCAAATGCGGATTGGTGATAAAACCTACCCGAGCTATGTCCGAAAAATTCAAAACATACTTTTCGCTTGACCCCGGAATCGAACGCAGGACGTTGAGATCAAGGCCCGGTACTTAAACCATTAGACGAAACAGGGCGTTAACATTTTTCCTATCTGATAGGATTGACTACTTATGTAATAGTCTATGTGGATGGATCTTTTAACTGTTTTTCAGTCAGTAACGAAAATAGTTCAGTTGATGAAAACGTGTGAATTATGAGAGAGGAGGTCTTATACTCAACGCAAAGAGTCGGGCCGGACGGTAAAGTATTTCATTCATTAATTTTATGAATGAAATATGACACCAACTGCCACGAGTTTTTGTCTCGAGTAGAATAGTAACATTCCTATTATTCTACTGACCATTTTCAACTTTTCTATTGCCATATATCAATAATAAATGAATGAATGAAATGGGTACTCTATTGTCTGCCGCGAGTTTTTGCGTTGAGTTGAGTATAGTTATGATTTCGTGCAAACAAACCTCTTTCCAAACTTGGTGGTGAGTAAAAATTTCACACTTCGCGTGGGCTGATGCAGTTCAAAGGTTTTAAATTAGTTTCTAGTGGTTTTTAGAGAAAAAAATGCTTTTTATTTAGTTTTTATCTTTCCACTGAGAATCTAAGGACTGTGGCAAAAATAAATTCAGTTCATTAACCTTGACAATTGGTTACAGTAGACTTAATTAATGCTTTTTGTACACAATTTTTGATAAGGACTTCATGTTGGTCTCATCTCCAAATAGACGTAATTGAATTTACAAAGTATTACAACTATTGGAATCGAAATATAATTCTGCTGTTCAGTCTTTCTCTTAGATCAGTTTTTTTGACATTTTATTTAATTATTTGTTTTAGGCCCGTCTTGATTCTGGCGGTAGGAGACAAACACTATGTGTGGGCGGATGCCGTTCATAAGTTCTAAGTTAGTTTTTAGTGATTTTTAGTAAAAAAAATTGGTGTTTATTTGGCAGTGAAGTGCCGCAAAGTGATTAGCATCACTCTTATTATTCATTGAACTAAATCTTTTTAACACTGCTATTGTGTGTCGAGTGAGTTGTCACGTGCCAACTTGCTTGGACCTAATAGGGTCTTAAAACCCTCGATTGTGTTTAGGATAGTAACGGCAGCATCCATAGGTCGATAAAATGCAAAACACCAGCGTTTTATTGTCATTCAATAAAACGCTGTGACTTTGACTGTTGACTACCCACTTATTCTCAATAAATAACTTGACATTGGTAAAATATCTTCGGATAGAGGCAAAATATAAAAAAAAAAGTAAATCTCGGATAGTTTCTCAAAATCATAGATACGAAAATATTATGGATAAAGTAATTTCTAGACTAGGTATCGCCGATTCCTGTCAATATTTTATGAAATAGTATCTCAAGGCAACAAATAAATTACAGGGCCACCAGATTGAAATTCATTCTTTAATAGTATATCAAAAACAGCATCCAATCATTGCGCGAGCTTGTATGGAATCAAACTAACACTAATCCGTTTTTCGTCTCACAAATACTCGAATTCTTGATTCGTCTATTCGGATTATTCCAGCACCTTTACAAATTCTCAACTCATCCCTGTAAGCTTCACCTTTAATGGGCTACGCGATGGCATCCTTAGACCTGAAGGTAGTTCAAAATAGAGATGTGCCAACTCCGGATAAGAACCGTTCAAGTATTACATAAGCAGATTTTGGTATAACTGCTTCCTACTTATTGTCAGCAAAGATATACAATATTTTACTATCACTATGTCATCGCACGTAAGCAAAACCCCTTCCTGATACTGACTTATTTACGTATTGGTTTCTACTTCCTGAACACAGCTGGAGTTAGGTATTTGTTCAAAAACCATATTGTACTAAATAAGGTATACTAAAAATAAGGACTACACATACACCTATCAGCAAATTTTCTGATCTTGCAGATGTTTGTTTGATTGTTACCGTGGGAGAGCCACGCTTCGGCATGAATGAGCCGACTCGACCGGATTGATACTACGGTTTCGCTGCGTGAGTGAGGGTACCGGAGGCCCAATCCAGGGAAAAGGGGGTTTAAAGGTTGGCAGCGCACTTGTGACTCCACTGGTGTGGCGGGTGTCCATGGGCGGCGGCAATCGCTTACCATCAGGTGATCCGTCTGCTCGTCTGCCACCTATATGACATTAAAAAAAAGATGTTTATGGGCTGAGGTGATCACTTAGGTACCATCAGGTGATCTGCTCTATGAAAACCATTTTCGTACATAAACAAACACATTGCTTTAATTAATCCTTTATCATGATGTTTGTTGTTTTCAATTTATTGCACGCTCGCAGGCTGCATTAAGCATCACCATGCTTAACATTGGTGTTAGACCACCGTCTAACACGATTGTTTTGTTTGTACTGCAAAAACTTGATTGTTTGAAAATTATGTAAAATTATATCAAAAAAGTTGACACATCACTAGTTCAAAACCCTTATATCGGTGCCCGTCGTTAAGCGATCTCGGACATTCCGAATATTGCGGTGCTCCTGTATTGGAAGAGCTAGATGACCCGAGACTTGTTGGCCGTCGTATAAACCACTACGATGTTCTATCCAAGTATCAAGTAGATCTGAAGCAATTTTAAGTTATTACCCAAGATGTTGTCGAAAATCCACTTGACGCTGGGACTTCACGAGGCAATTTAGTCACGCCAGTTGCTTATCTTACGCTTTCCACGTGCAACACCTTACTGACTTGGACCACTTTTCAGCACTTGAATAGCTGTCTCATTATCTTCTATGTGACTCTGCACTACGTTGAAAATATTTTTGTTTGAGCTCCAATGTACGATTTACGCTTGCGAAGGCTTGACCTGTTTGTAATATAAATAGAAAGACAAAAATCTCTTTATTTTTTCTTTTATATGATAGGTGGCAGACCAGCAGACGGATCGCCTGTTGGTAAGCAATTACGACAAATTATTGTGTCCACTGTATCGCCCGCCCATACACACCCGCGACACTAGTGGAGTCACAAATGCGCTTTAAACCCTTGTTTCTCTCGATTTGGGCCTCAGATACCGGCACTCCCGCAACGAAACGCAGCACAGTGCTGCTTCACGCCGGCCTCATAGAAATGTGAGGCCGTGGTATCACTCCGGTCGAGCTGGTCCATTCATGCCGAAGCGTGGCTCCCCCACGGTCAAAAGTTCTGACTCGGGTAGTCTAGGTTTTGATAGTTGAATGATTGAACGACATTCATGACATCATTTTATATAGTAGAAGTATCATACTCCTGCTCTATTCCCAGGCCATCTAGAGTCAGTGTACAGTTACGTCCCACACAGCTATTACACTTATAAGCTTATTATAACGTCGCATTACCATAATATTCTGTGGCATTACACTTTATAAAACTCACAATGCATCATCGCCACAATTCGTAAGCACTTGTATATTTGACACATACCGTACCCAAGTTTGGCCGATTATCTGCGCCACTTCAACTGATAACTGTGACGGAATAGCCATTTGCTCTAATTAATGCTACTATATCTTAGAATGATATGAACTATCTGGAACGATGAAATGATGAAACATAAAAAAATATGATTCAGATTATTGTAAAGATTGGTGCTCGATCATCTTCATTATCCTCCTGGGCGGGGTCGGCGCAGTATGTCTTCCTTCCGCACATACAGGATGGTGCAGGTAATGACCGGGCATGGCTGCTTCGGTCATTACCTTAATCATTCATCATTACCTTAATCACCCATCGTATCCGCCGTGAGGGAGCTCCTTCCTACCACGAATGCGGTGCTGCTGATGACACGGCGGAACATACATTTGCGTATTGTCCGTCATGGGATCAGCAGCTCCAGACACCGGTGGCGAAGGTCGGCCAGGACGACCCTTGGCAGTAAAGTGAAAGCTATACTGGCAGGGGAGGAGACCTGGAAGACCTTCGCCACCTTCTCTGAGGAGGTGGTGGCAGGAAAGGAAACGTCGACAATATGCGCGTCTCCTTCCTCTCCTTGGAGCTGGTCAGCCGGCGTACGGTACTGGGGTACCTGCGCCGGCATTGCACCGGTCACCTCCAGTGCTCGTTAGGGGCCGTTGCTCACCCTCGGCTGTCCCTAACGCCCCCCCAGCTCACCGAGGGGGGGGGGGAGTTATGCACATGGCTTCGTGCCCGTGATCTTGACCCCCCACTATGGACGATGAGAGGGTGTCCAGGGGTTTAAGTCGGTAGACCCCCGCCGTCCCCTGGGATAGCAAAAAAAAATGTCTTCCTTTGTCGTGGTGGCAGGTTTCGTACCATGGCCCATGACTTCTCCCACTCCCACATACATTGGGTGGATAAAACCTGTTACACAAGACATCAGGGCTCCATCTCCTAAACTTACTAAATGTTACACAATTTTAATCTCGTAGAAAGCAATCTGTTGGTAGTTCATATTATGTTTCGTGTTTCCAAGTGAGGTTTCCAACGCCGGTAAGTGGAATAATATTATGCTTAACAGATATTCCGCCACCTGCGAACATGGATTCCTATTAACTCCTGAAGTAGCGGGTAACTATTTAAGTTTCTCAAGAATATTATAGCTTCATCTTCGAGCCGAGGATTGTATATGTTTACGTAAATAGTTTTACACGCTTTAGTTAGGCCGTCAGTAGTCTACTTTACATTGTACTGCAATTTTGTTTTTCAAAATTAATAAATCTGGTAATGCTGGAATAATGTTTCAAATATAAACATTCACGTCACGGCAAAGTAAACGAAATTAATAATGCCCACTATCAAGATGAGCTGATGACATAAAATAGCGGTAGAAAAGTCCTGGATGAGACTGACAGCAACAGCAACGTTGTGTCACGGAAAGCGGGCTTCGTCCGGGGAGGTTCGTGAACAGGGTTTTGTACCTGTCATGACGTGCTCTCCTCGCTTAAGGATTTTGAGAGTCGGTGCCCTGTGTATAGGAGGCATATGCCCTGCAGTGGGATCAAGAAGAGCTTATGATGATGATGATGATCAGGATAAGAATAAGATTGAAGTTCTCAAAGATACATCCGATGGTCGAAAACAATATGCTTAGTTTTTTTGAAAGCTGCTCTGTGTGAATGATTAGTAACCACTATTTATTTCGACCCAGAAAATCCAATAATACTAATCTAGTTTAGAGCAAATTTCAATATCTTATTTCGTTGTAGTTGCAAAAAAGTTTCCCAGAAATGTATAATTTACAGGTCATTGATCCAGTCTTAAAACACGTTTAAACTCCAACGAAGATGATACCCGTAAAGTATCTAATATCTCGACTTACAAAGGACCAAGTTTGTATAGGACTGTTTGAAATTAATTAGGACTTCGAGTGTTTGGTCCTATCCAAACAGTCATTAAGAATTACAAAAATCTCATGAATGTTAAAAATTTGTTAGTGGCTGTTTTTGTTGGCGACTGGCTGTGGTGCAACATTATTTTTAATAGCTATATTTTTCTGGACATTTGACGTGCTGCGGTTCCTATCAAATCTGTCTTCTGATTGTATTAATAAACATCGCTTTGTATATATTTATTTTCATAATATGTATAAGTTTCATCTTTAAATCGTGCTTTAATCAATTTTCAGTTAGTATACAATCCACAAGCATCTCCAGTAGTTATCATTTGGTTGTGGGTTTTTAAAAGTATTGTTGTGGTAACCTTTACTTAGAGTCAATAAGTATATAACGTTTACGACTTTTTTGTTAAGACACCTTTCTTTCCCATTTAAAATGAACATAAAAGAATTTGCTGCAAGAACAAATATTTTTTGTCCAGACTCAATTGCTACCAAAAAAGATTCAAGTAGAATTCTGAATTTATTTCTGGTAATCGACTGTATGGGAATAAGGCCTCTCATGAACTCCTATATCGCTCTTATGTGTAGTAATAAATAAATAATAAATATTTTACAACATCACATACATTGATCTCACTCCGAGATAGGTAGCTCAAGCACCTGTGTTACGGATATCAGAATCAATAGTGGGATTACAAATATGTACATATAATACTTTTCTATTGTAAATACATACTTATAATACATAGCAAACACCCAGACCAATACAAACAAACATGTTCATACACACAAATGTTTGTACAGTGCGGGGATCGAACCCGCAACCCTTGTATCAGAAGTAGCGTTCATTACCACTGTTCCAATCGGGTCGTCAATAATCAATAATGTCTTTTCTGTTCTATTTATATTATCAGTAGAAACAACAAAGAATGTAGATCAATCCTAATTGGATCTAAGTGAACAAAAGTTTTCATAGCATTCTCCAGAGGACCATCACTGGGGTTCTAAGTAAAGCTTTCGATCCATTCTTAGACATAGTTTATTTTTATTTGATAGGGGCAGATGAATCACCTGATTTGGTAAGCCATTGCCACTGACTATGAATAGCCGCATCACCAGTGGAGATACAAGTAAGCTGCCAACCTTTAAACTCCCATTTCCACCGGATTGGGTCACGCCTGTTTTATTAGAGGCCAAGTTGATTAATAAATCATGCTATTTTATCGGTTCTCTCATTTTAATTCACTAAGCGTAGCTGTCGGCTAGAAACGAAGAGAAGTCTTAATATTTCATAAAATAAAAAAAGATTCATGAATAAAATTTTACGCTGAAATCTTTAACGTTCTTTTTTCTGTTGGCGGTTTGTGTAAGATCTCGGACTAAGACTATTAATTAAAAATATTTCACCTGAAAATTTTCGTTGGAAGGTAAAATTTTTGACATGTTGACATCGTGAAAAGTTAAAAGTAAAAATCTGCTGAGTTTTGTACCTCAAGCAACTGTGTACACTATTAAACATTATATTATTATAAAGAGTTTTCCGATTGGATATGAAGGGTACAGGGAAAGAAAGATCATAGGCTATTTTTGTAAATTTAACACATTGTTTGGATAAAAAAAATCACATGTCTTTTTTTTAAATTAGCAAAAATCTAACTTAATGTTATTCGATTTTATAACACATAATTTCATAGCACAAAAAAACTTTACAATGTGTTTAAATAATGACTTTGAGAAAATGAAATAAACATTAACAGTTTTTTCAATAAACCTTAAGTGACAATGATCTTTCTATCCCTGTACCCTTCATATCAAACCCATTTAATTATAAGATTTGGACTTATTTCACTAGATCAATAATGATGTCCTGAAAACACATCTTGTAACAAAGCTTTTCCAACGACGAATAACTAAAATCAACTTTTGCATTTAAAAGTCACGACACATAAATCGATTTTAATAACTTCATCAAACTAAAAGTTATTTACGCAAAGGAAACAATTATTATGTCATCATCATCATTTCAGCAGTTTGCACAAAAGTGTGATTTTTTTCTTTATTTTTATAGTCATCAAAAAGCGATCTCACATTCGCACGCAACTAGCGCGCTCTAATCCTTGTTTTATTGACAGCCGTACGGATTTCCCTTGCCATCATTATTTTTTGAGACTCCAATAGGCTTATTGGAGTCCCCACAACCCTCCGTATGACAATGAGTACAATACACCCGGAGTTCATCAAGAGACTTTTATTGTGCTTACTTTCCAATTAGACCAGACAACAATACGTAATCTACATAGACGTATGGGAACATTCTGTTTTCATTGGAACCGATGTTCAATTGGCATAAACTTCAGTGCAGGTGTTGACCTCTTTTACACATCTGAATCGATAGTGGATTCAGTACTGAGTTGTATTTGTGTAATGGCCCATTTCGTAGGGATACGAAAAAAATATATTAAGAACATCAATCAATTAACCACAAAATTCGATTACTTTTTTATTAAAAATACATTAGGACAATTAAGTTTCTGTAATGCCTAGTTTTTTTAAGTTGTTTTTTTTTGTGCAATAAAGTATATCTATCTATCTTTGTGCAATAAAGTATGTCTTTGACGACGCGTTTAAACTGTCAACTGTGTTATTGTATAGGCTGGACAAAAATAATTGAAATTCGCAAGTTAAATTGAAATATAACGCTCAGTGTTTGCTATACTTACTTATATCATCACTACTGATTGTGACAAGTGTATTTCTCATCGTCTATTATGATGTTTTAAAGTAAATTACAACAAAATTATAAAGTGCAAATCATCGCAAGCTGTCAGCTGACGGGCCGTCCGGCAGTGAATCATCGCGTGCTGCAAGGGAGTCGCACGGTTACGCACACCGCGTAAGAGCTATACCTGCGTGCCCGGCTGACGTGTGACGTAGCCGAGCCGCTACGCCATTGATAAGGCGCTCGCAGAGTGGACACTCGTCGTAAACTGGACCGCTGTCTTCTGAGAAGATTTTGCTGTTTTTTTTTTTATTATTATTATTATATGTGTGTTTCCTTCTCCTCGGTTTGCGATTCCAGTCACTTTGTAGACTTATACAATAAAGTTCGCTTGTTGCAAGTCTGCCACGGGAGAGGCTTCAGGGGTTATTACATGCATACTTCCGGAATAATGCCCTCAACGTGGAAGCGGTCTTTTGTAATCCCTGTATTTAAGTCTGGTGACAAACATAATATTAAAAATTATAGACCGATCTCAAAGCTCTGTACAATTGCTAAGCTATTTGAAAAGATTGTCTACGACGGTATTTATCCTCTCCTGCGTCGGATTATTATCGAACAACAACATGGTTTTATAAATAAAAAATCTACGGACACCAACCTTAGTGAATTCACTTATCGAGTAGCAACTGCTATGGACCAAGGTTACCAAGTAGATGTGGTATATACGGACTATTCTAAGGCCTTCGATAGGATTTCTCACTCACTGTTAATTTTTAAACTAAGTGAAATGGGCATACACGGTGATTTACTTCGCTGGTTGACTTCTTACCTCAGGGAACGAAGTCAAGCGGTGACTATCAAGGGTTATTGCTCTTCATTTATTCCTGTCACATCAGGCGTGCCCCAGGGCTCTCACCTCGGCCCACTTTTGTTTAATTTGTTTATAAACAATATTGCGAAACAATTTTCTCACTCTGATATCCTTTTATATGCTGATGACATGAAAATTTTTAGACTAATAAAATCATCTTCGGACTGTTTGCTTTTACAAAACGACCTCGACCTCCTATGTGCTTACTGCGCGAGTAACTATCTTGATTTAAATGTCAATAAATGTAATATAATTTCTTTTACACGCAAAAGTAAGCCAATAATTTATGACTACCACTTAGATAATGTACCACTCCATAGGGTGTCCGAGGTGAGAGATTTGGGCATTTACCTTGATAGTAAACTATCTTTTAGCCACCATATAAATTATTTTACTGCTAAAGCCTATAAGATGTTGGGCTTTGTTCTAAGAACGGCGAAAGATTTTAAACACCATTCCACTTTGACTATTCTTTACTTTGCCTTTGTTCGATCTGTTTTGGAATACGGATCTGTAATCTGGAATCCTCATTATAAAAAATATTCTGAGAATATAGAAAGAATACAGAATAAATTCTTAAAGCATTTGAGATTTATATGTGACAAGGAGTCTAGGCCTAAGTCTATACCCTCATTGGCATTGCGCCGAATGGAAAAAGATCAAATGTTCCTGTACAAAATTTTGAATGACTACATTGATTCTCTTTTTCTATTAAGAAATATATTTTTAAGGTGTCCCCGGTTAAACTCTCGTCACCATCAGCTATTTAGTGTATCGTTGACTTCAACCAATTATGCCCGTAACACCTTTCTGTTGCGCTCCTGTCGTAATTATAACACCGATTTTTGTGACTTAGATCTATTCAACACTACACTGCGAGCGTACAAAAAGGCTGTTGTGGGTAAATTGTCTCCTGATTTTACAAAGTAGATATTTGTCAATTGCTCAATTATTCCTTTTTGTTTATATTACGAACATCATGTTGCGGTTTTTATGATATTAGTTATTAGTGGAAACTTAATTGGTTTAAGATTATGTTTTTGTGTGTTATATAGTGTTATTTTAAGTACTGTATGTTTCCTTACAATAAAGAAAATAAAATAAAAATAAAATCTATCTTTCTATGACTGGCGGACGCAATGCTCCAAGCTAAAGCTGGCTGATTGATCTATCAACACAAAGCCCAAAGTAAAGGGTCAGAAACTTAACATTTTGTACACAGGAGTTCTAGTGAAGGTTCTTAGTAGTCAGTAAGATTTTTTGTAAATTCATCCCTTAAGCTGGTAAAATGAGGGTTCAAAATAAATATCAAATACGTTCCGGCTTCGACGCCATATTTCTAAAAGAAGAATAAAGTCGTTTTAACACATGTCATTTTGCAAAATGAAGTTCCCAAACGAAGTGAAGGCGGGCTACTATGTAGTAATCAATAATAGAAAATAACCCATTTCTTGCTTGGGGGCGTCTCGCATCATAAAGCCTTTGCTGTTTTACAACAGCATGCCTTACCGCCAACTTTGCAACACATGGCCTTGCAAAAAGATAAAATCGCCTTTTATTCCTGAGAGAACAAGATTGTATTTTTTATAGAGACATCTCTACACTAAGAATAAAGCCGCTAAGTAAAACAATCCGATGAATCTCTTTTTATATTTATTAACCTCTTCTACTATTGTCGGCTTACTGTATAAAAGTTTGATATTTTATGTCGCTGGTCTCGAATTATTTTCTTCTGCGGTTTGTAAAATTGGTTTGAGCGTTTGTGACGAAAAGTTTTGTCGTTATTTTTAAATCGAAACGGGAGTGTTTTGAGGAGGTTTAAGGTTTTTCGAACAACAAAAATGGAAGTATTATTTTCGACCTGCCATTCTTACGTCAACGTTTGTGTGTGTGTACATGAATAGCACGTTTTATATAAAAAAAAAATGTACTATAGTACATTATTGATATTTTTTATAGCAATCTTTTGCAATTTATTCTTAAGTAAATAACACACTTAAAAATTTCATCTCATGTGCATCGACAGTTCTTGTCGAATCAAGGACTTACAAATTTCATCGGCATTGTAACGCGTTCAGTGGTCTAATTGGTAGAAGATTCACTCTGATTGTGGAAGGTGTGGGTTCGAGTCCCGCCTGAACACGAGATGAATCTTTTTAAGTGTGTTATTTATAAATGTACTAGACTGCACATCAGACGTTTTAGTGTGTTATATTAAAATTCAACCCTGTTTAAATAATGATTATTATGTGTCTTTATACAAACTTCCATCCCTCGTGCCCCGTCCCCTCGTCGCCCGCTGCTGCAACTCCCAAAATGACTATCTTTCATACGATTTTCAAACCCGGTTACCTATCCCTAGGGGTTGATAAACTATACTAATGATTTATAATGGGCCAAGTATTGGTATACTCGTATAAACCTTCTACCACGTACCTCAGTGCTGTGGAACAGTTTACATACGGGATTATATCCCGACGGCTACGACTTAGGGAAATTCAAGAGAAGAGCGTACACCTTTTCAAAGAATCCGGCAACGCATTAGCGATCTCTCTGATTTCGCGGATATTAATGGGCGCCGATGGTTGCTTTCCATCAGGTGACTCACTTGCTCGTTGGTCGCCTCTAAAAAAAATAATTAAAAAAAAACAAATTCAATCTTTGGCCTAATCTCACAAGCTATTCACATGTGTTAATTATAGAGGACAAAGTTTGTCAAAAATTTAAACAATTCTGTTTGTTAGGTATATAGATCATTTTTATTGCACAATATACAAAAATTAAAAGCTAGGTGTACAGAAATAAAATGTACAATTTAGGCGGTCTTATTTCAGGGAGCAATCTCTTATCATAAGTGTTTTTATTTCATTTCTATCTAGTAATAGTTTAAGTTAAATTGTTTAAAGACCTGATAACCCTACGTAAACTATCCTGCTTCAAAACATTTGCTCATGAAAGGCATCTTCAACTTGGCTAGAATACTTCCGATGCTCCCTTATCTTGGAACCATGAGATTTCCCTTAAGGTACAAGTCGACCCTATGGGCCCTTTTGTGCCCTTCCTTTCTTCTGCTCCACATTGTTCCCTAAAGACCCCATACCTTCACCTAAAATCATACAAAAGGCTTATAATGGGAACTTATGTATAGTGATTTTCTATTCAATTTAACATTGATAAAGGTCCTCGAAGAATGGGTCCCAAATTATATTAGTGCTGTTGAATGCAACTATCGATAGCACGGTGATGTCCTCAATTCATATAGATATTTGAAAGGAAATATTGACTAAGCAAGCACATTTGGCCAAAATAACTTAAATATACTGTTCGAATCTAGACGTGAATACTGAAAATACTATACATTTAACTCAACTTGGCCAAAAATGGCGTTTATTGAATTTCCTTTCAAGCGTCGATATCAGATCTATAGCATGCTTGATCTAGCAGTATGGTCTAAGTTAATTTCGATATTTATCATGGAGCACAAAAAAAAAAATAAAGAAAAAAAAACATTTATTGACCATCACAAAGTTCACATAGAACAAGTTTACATTACATAAGTATGTGGTGAGTATGGCAATTACACCTCATGTGATTGAGGGAGGTCCGTGCCCCAACAGTGGGTACTTAAATGGGCTGTCGATAAATACAATAGGCACGACATGGATACAAGGCAGATACGTAGCAGATATACCTACAAAAAGAGGTGTGAGTGTGTGTGGTCAATCAGGTCCCAACCTCAGCATTTGCTGCTTCGGCATTATCTGCGATACCGCATCAGCGCAGGTATTCTGGTGGAACCTGGTTGCGAGTGAGTTAGGTAAGTGGATCTAAAATCATGATCATCAGCTTGTCGCATTCTACTACTGGACATAATAGGTCTCTCCAAATATGGGCCAAATATTTACCTTAACATATTATATAATGTATGCTTTAACAAATCGGTAGAATAATGTAATATAGAACGGTCCCTTAACAACATTACGTAGGAGTTAGGACAGTCGACAGCATTTTACTTATTTTTGTACTTTTTAAATTCATACTTTTTATAATTTTTTGTCAGGGGTTTTTAGTCTAGTGAACTATCAAGCTCAAGATCATCTAAACTCAGCTGATTGTCACTGATTAGTATTAGGCGGTAGATCATTACTAAAGTAGGTCAAACCCATAATACTTCCTTGAGAAACATGAAGAAACTATTGTTCGAAGCCCTTCAAGTTGAAAACAATGTAATAAAACTAAAGTAGCCGTACTTTAGGCAAACGCCAATACATCATAAACTTGACCCAAATCTGTTTTTGTTTCAAGAATTCCAACTATATTTTTACACACCTACATAATAAATAAACGTTTAGCTATGGTAGCCAATCTCAAAGATAAGCTACGACTGCAAGATATTCGCATTAGTGTTCGCACAAACACTAATGCACGATCTAGTCTCATATCCTCACATATAATTGGTACACCAGTGCAGTGTGTCACGACGGATTAGGGATCAACCAGCTTGATACCACGGCCTCACTGGAAATCAACGTGAAGCCGTGCCTGCGCTGTGTTTTCGCGAGTGAGAGTAGCAGAGGCCCAATCCGGGAGAAGGAGATTTTATAGGTTGGCAGTGCACTTGTGATTTCATAGGTGTATTGCGGGTGTCCTTAGGCGGCAATCGCTTACTATCAAGCGATCCGTATGCTCCTCTGCCTCCTATCACATGAAAAGACCATTGGACGATGCTTTGTACAGATAGCGAGCAAAGAATAAAAAATAGAGGCAAAAGGAAACAATCAACATCAAAAGGTAAAACATTTTCAGCAGTTCCAGTAATAATTTTGTACAGCAATTTCTTAGCTGTCAAACCATTTTACGGTTTCAGTATGAGTTTATACAAGAACGGCGGTCAGATTGCGAGCGACAGGTGGACGGTTCCACGTAAATTGCTTTGCGGTCGATATGGAACATCAAAAGTGTTGAATGATTATAGAGAGAGTACCGTGGCTGAGCGATTACGAGCGATTCTCGAGCAATCTACAAGAGATTTGTATGAAACCTCTCAATTCAACTTCAACGTCGAGTGCGCGAGAATTGCCCCCCTGTTCTTTAGATTTGCAACCAAAAAACGAAGACTCGAAACCCACGGGTTTCGAGTTTTGATTTCATAGATAGTGTTGTAAGTAATATTCCAGTCGTGTTAACAGTCAGAATGTGACGAAAACCTGGCGTAGCGTTTGGTGAATGAAATAAAATTAATTTTTAAAAATCTTAGTTCCACCAAAATTATTTTGTCTAAAATTTTGTCTAAAATGAAGCGTTGTAAAAGTAGTGTATTTAAAAATTGCGATCTCATTATTAGTAATTCAAAGACTTGAATACAAAGTAGATAACATCTTGATTGTAGGTAGGTAGTTAAACGCAATGAACGATAAACATGCTCCTTAAAGTCTAGAATCATGAAGATCAAATTATGAGTCATTGAGGAAAATCTCCTTTAAATAAATGCAATCAATCACATACCATCATTACAGATTCCTTTTAAAGTACCGTGTAATTAAGTAATGCTTGTTTATTAAATCTACTTGTATTAAATGATTCTAATAGGTTTGAAATGGTTCAAGAAAGCTTGAACTAATATTTTTACAGTTATTCTTTGGGGGACCTTCAAATAATCTGTTTAAAGTAATTAACATCATAACATTAGCATCACAGTACGTCTTTGACTGTATTATGTATATTTATAAAAAACTGGATTTATTTCCTAAAAAATCTGATAAACATAGCCAAAAATAAACATAGGCTTGCTGTAACCAAATCTCAGACTTCATAAGGTTGGTAATTCATTTGTCGGAATGAGTATTAAAATATTTAACAAGTTATCACAAAAGCTTGTTGACTTACCAATGCCTAAATTTAAAACACATATTAAAAATTATTTAATGGCAAAAGCCTATTATACAGTTGATGATAATTTAAATGACAAGAATTTGTGGAAATGATAAACTGTTAGCCTACACCTTAGATATTGTAATGGATATATTTATTGTTGGACATGAAATCGACTTATTTATGCGAGTAATATAGTAAAAATAACATTGTATTAAAATTATTGGCGATCAAAAAGAGTAACTGGCGAGTTTCTTGCCGGAACTTCTCGTCAGAATCAACTTTTCGATTCCGGTGGTAGAATTACATTAAATATGTTTATTCATTTCTTAGTTTATTGTATATATCGACATATATGTGTAATTACATGTATATTATACTAACAAATAAATATTTATAATTTCTAATGTATGACGATTTGTAAGTGCTGTATGTATACAAGCCTATGCAAATAAAGATATTTTGAATTGAATTGAATTACTTGTTAAAACCCAATAAATAAAATTTTATTTTTTTAACATGAAGAAGATTTATCCTTCAATATCAGCTTTACTATCCAAGTGAGAATAAATAATATACAGGATGTAACGGTAAATGGTGCCATCGCTTTAATCATTATTTCTATCAATAATTATGAGCGATGTTAGTTTCAACGACTTTTAGAAACTCCTCTGATTTTTTTTCCAAAATGTCCAAGTCATATTTTAAACGGAGTCGATTACTTTTTTTTTTACATTATAGCATATAGACAAATGAGCAGACGGTACACCTGATGGAAAGTGATCACCGCCGCCCATGGACATCTGCAACATCTGAGGTATCACATATGCGTTGCCGGCTCTTAAGAAAGGAGTAAACCTTTTTCTTGAAGGTCACCAGGTCGTATCTGTTCGGAAACACCACGGATGACAGCTGGTTCCACAGTTTTACTGTGCGTGGTAGGAAATTACTTCTATAAAAATTATGCGAATTTCCGAAAGTCATAGAAAAAAATGTTGTTCAGAATGGTAAGTAGAAGATGTCGTGCCTACTTACCTAAATGTTTACCCATACATCCTGTATTCGACTGAAAGGGAGACCGGAAATTGGGCGTCATTTAACTTAGTCAATAATACGACTGCAAGGGATAAAATCTTTCAATGACTATTACGTTGATTTTTCTTAATTTCTATCATGTTCGAGTCAAAACGAATAATCCAAAACTCGACATTCACTTCACTATCAACTGGTAGGTACGATAATATTGAATTCGACTGAATTGGGACAGGAAAATCAATTATACGAATTATACAAGTAAGTGCAAGAGATATAATGTTTCAGTTAGCGTTAGATACATTTTTCGGAATTTCGAAGCTTAAATGAAAATTTCATGCTCAACTTTCGTACCTATTGGTACCTTATACCTAATAATTGGTTAACTAGTTGGTATCTAATACTACGGCTGACCAAGGACCGAGTGAGTGAGTGGTACGTGGGTTTCATTAAATAAAGTCAATAGTACGTGTGCAGTAATGAATGGAATCTTTCAGTGACTATTTTAATTGAGTGCCTGGAGTCACGCGCTTGGGCGTTCACATTTCTTAATGGCTTTTAAATGTGGAGCGTATTTTTAGAATTATTGTTCTGTATTGCTTTCTTGTCTTATTCGAAAGATAAGTTCTCGTATGAACATTGAAGCAGATGTGTCTTTAAGTGGAGACAGCGGTCAAGCAAGCATAGTGTAGGACTTCTTGCAGTTAAACGAGTAACTGCAGACCTTTTTATGTGATTGGTGGCAGACGGTTCACCAGATAGTAAGAAATTGCCGCCACCCATAAACCTCTTTTCTCCTCGATCGGACCTCCGGCACCCTCACTCACTCGACAAAACTCTGCTTTACGCTGGTTTTCTGTGAAGCTGTGTTAACACTCCGGTCGAACAGGCCCAGTCATGCCGAGGCATGGCTCTTCTACGGTAGTTCATGCCAAAGCGTGGCACTACTAAGCGTGACCACCTTACCAAGACTGTTCTTCTTCTTCCTTGCTCTATACCACTTTATGTGGAGTCGGCTCTACTAATCTTTTGGCGCCAGGACAGTCTGTCCAGGCTTGTTGGGTTAGGTTAGGTTTCTTTCGACACCCGGATGGTCTCGGCCTGCTGGTGCGGGGGCAACCGGCTGACCTACAATGAGATCTAGCTGTGGAGGATGGCGTACTGCACGTCGCTGTGCCTTGTAGTAGGAGTGAGTGTAATGAGGCGTGAACCTCTGTGAGGCGGTCTTCCCGTTAAACATGGGTGGACGTTGGCCGCAGGCGAGGTCAAACGTACTGATTAGTCACCATGGGCTTCGTCTATTTATATCAACAGCGGCCAGCGTAGAAGGTTTTTTGGTAGGTAAACCTCTGGGGTTACCTCCAAGAAGGAGTCCCACACACCCTGTCAGGTCCTCCAACCTGATAAGACGGTGCGTAACGCATTTTCACTTATATTTAAAAAAAAGCCGTGGCAGGCCCCCTATAAGGTGGACCGACCTGTATGGATAACATTGGGGGAGGCCTATGTCCAGCAGTGGACTTCTATTGGCTGAAATGAAAATGATGATGATGATGATAAAAAAAACGTTTTTTTCGGAAAATGTCTCGTCAAGCTGGTCCACCATCTCGATGGCAGGCGTCATCTGCCTCTCTTTGTCTCTGGCAGGTCAGAGCTCTCTTAACCACGTACTTGTCATCTCTACGCATAACATGACCGTACCACCTCAGACAGCTTTCGGTAAGTAAGCCTTAACAGGCCTTACCTTACTAGAACTGCTGGCAGTGAATAAATAAGGAAAGATTAGGGGAAGAAATTTGGCGCTTGAAGGCGCTGTATAAAACAGGCCTACGTTCAGCATTGGACCACTATAAGATGATGATTGGTTGTAGTTTTCTTTAAAATTAAACCGTAACTTATCCGCTAGAGATAAGGTGATGGACTTAGTGCTTGGCCCTTATATGTTGTTTTAAATTAGATTCGTGCAAGATTTTTTATAAGACTTGAAAAACTGTTACCACTTTTCTCAAACATTTCATTTTTTTGTTACAGGTGAGACGAAGAACTTAAACTTCTTTAACAAATGGTATTGTATAGTTTTCCCTTTTATGCATTATTTTAAACTATAAAAAAAACACACTAACCTACAATCTGTCATGTCTTTATAGATTTTTTTATGTGATAGGTGGCAGACGAGCAGACGGATCATCTAATGGTTAGCGATTGCCGCCGTCCATGGACACCCGCTACACCAGTGGAGTCACAGGTGTGCTACCACCTTATATACCCCTTTCCCCCAGATCGGGCAACCAGTAACCTCACTCACGCAGCATAATGAAACAAGCGAGTTATAGATATTAAGGTGATAATTAGAGATTGTATACGGGCGCTTATTTACCTAAACAAGGTAGTATTGATATAGAGTTGATACAACTAAAGCGTTCTGGTAAACATTTTCGGATTTCAAACTTTGCTGTAATACTGTGATATACTCTTGTTAAATAGTTTTTTAAATTTTCGCGTTGCATTATAACTATAATTAATCAAGACGGGATTTAACACGATATTTATTATGTAATAGAACATTGTGTACTCACATATTTTACTCGATGTTTCGGCTACGTTACAGCAGCCGTGGTCACGAGCGGACTGGCATAGCACGGCGTCGTCTGCTGGGGCCGGGCTGTGAATCTTCGGACACCCTCACATTTTCCGATATTAATTCGCCACTAAATGAACTGTCAGTGAAACGAAACGGCCTAGCGCGGGGTTTGCATTTGTTAATTACTGGATTCCATTTTGATTATATTTATATACTCTTCAGAGCACCCCCTTACCAATACAGGATAGTCTCAGCATCCTTGGCATCGATGTTCGTAGCAACCTAAATCAACGGGACTATATCGAGAGCGTAATAAGAACTGCTTCCCGTAAACTCGGGATTCTGAACAGAGTGAGACGGTATTTTACTCCGGCGCAGCTTTGTCTCTTGTACAAGGCACAGGTTCGCCCGTGTGTCGAATATTGCTCCCATCTCTGGGATGGTTCTGCTAAGTACTTGTTGGAGGCTCTCGATAGGTTGCAGCGACGTGCTATCCGAATTGTTGGAGATTATGAGGTGACTAAGTCCCTAGAACCTCTTCCGCTCGTGACCACGGCTGCTGTAACGTAGCCGAAACGTCGAGTAAATATGTGAGTACACAATAATGTGTCACATAATAAATATCTTGCTAAATCCCGTCTTGTTTAATTATATATACTCTTGTTGCTTGTAAGAAATTCAGATAAAATAACTATTTGTTATTTTAGTGTTTGTATGTCAATAAAAAAGATTTTCCTTACATATCGGGCTGTCTGACTTCCATGAGTAATTAAAAGTCTGATGGTGCTTGACCTGAAAACGAACACTTTGGCGAAGATCATCATCATCATCATCAGCAACCCACACTCGTCCACTGCTGGACATAGGTCTCCCCTAATGCACGCCACTGCTCCCGATTTTCGGCCACTCTCATCCAGCCCACACCAGCCAGCTTTCGAATGTCATCATCCCATCTTGTCGCAGGGCGTCCTACACTACGCTTACCGAGTCGCGGTCTCCACTCAAGGACTTTACGGCTCCAACGGCTGTCAGTTCTGCGGCTAATATGACCAGCCCACTGCCACTTCAGTTTGGTAATTCGGTGGGCTATGTCGGTGACTCTGGTTCTATGTCGGATTACATCATTTCTGATGCGGTCCTTCAGAGATACTCCGAGCATAGCTCTTTGAGCGACTTTGAACCGGTGGACTAGTCCAGCCGTGAGTGTCCACGTCTCGGCACCGTAAGTCATGACCGGAAGGACGCACTGGTCGAAGACTTTCACCTTAAGACTTTGAGGGATGGGTGACGAGAAGACTTGACGAAACAAACTTGGCAAAGATATACTTCAGAAATTTAATATACATTTATGTCATGTGATACAACCACCTGGTTGTATCACCTCTATGTCAATTCGGTGTTGAAGTTTAAGTAAATAATCGAGCGTATATCTAATCACTTATGATAATAATCGATTGAAGAAAGACAAAGGATGTCCTCGCACCTTGATATATATTGGTCAAAATATTATGAACGTGCCGTCTAAAATATTTTTGCTGTATTCTATGAGGACTTGTCCCCCGGATTTTCAAATGACAATATTTGGCAAAGCAAAAAAAAAAAAAAATAAGTTCATTCACAAATAATGTGAAGATTTTGAGTTTTAACCTCAAATGATGACTACAGAAAATACTCAAATACACAGGTACAGAATACAGCAAAAAAAGAAGTAACGTTTTAAGTTACTCCTTTTTTTATAATTGCCTATAAACAGTTCCACTGCAGGGCAAAGGCCTCCATCATAGAAATCAAGTTATCGCTACTATGATGGGATTAGGCTTAATCACCACCCTTGCCAAATGCGGATTGGCGATCATAAACCCGAGCTATGTCTGAAAAATTCGAAACATACTTTTCGCTCGACCCGGGATCGAATCGAACCCAGGACTCTGAGATCACGGCCGGGTACTTGAACCACTAGACCAACAGGGCGTTCAGTTACTTCTTAGGTTAAAATTATTCTAATAAGTATATGTTGATACAAATTATTTTGTGGAACTGGCAGGTACTTTGAGCCAATAAAGAAGTTTACCAAAGTTTCGAACACTTTGTTATGTCGAGTTCTTCGAATTTGTACGACAAATGACAAGGAGGGCGAAGTTAACTTAATGCTATAAACTTCGTATTCGTATGAGCTGTAATGAGTTTTCTATAAACTCCGAGAAATATTGGAAACACGTTCCATTATGATTTTGATTTATTCCGGTTTCATCAAATTCGGCTCCATCGAGAATCGTATTAAGTATTGAGAAAATGTGTAAAAATGTATATGTTGACTGACCGGATGGCGCAATTGGTAGTGACCCTGCCTCTTACGCCAAAGGTCGTGGGTTCGATCCCCACCCTGGACAAACATTCGTGTGATGAACACTTGTGTTTGTTCGGTGTCTGGGTGTAATATTTGTATTTAAGTATATATTTGTGTTCCTCTGTTGTCTGATATCTGTAACACAAGTGCTTAAGCTACTTAGTACGGAATCAGGTCAACGTATGAGATGTTGTGAGAATTATTATTATTATTATTATTAAACAAATACCTATTTTCAGGTGGTTTTTGTCCGCTACTTGTCACATCAAATTAGCCGATTTTTTTGTTTTACTAAACGCAAATACTCGTTGCAGACTGATCACCTAGCGGTAAGCGATTGCCATCGACTTAAAAGACTATTTTCCTGTTACAACAATGGCTGTCAATTCAGTCAAGCTACATTTTACGGACTATAGAGAAACCGTTAAAGTAGACGTGCTCATGTAACACCAACTTTGATTCCCGTTTATCTTAAAACAACAAGTGGGAAATGTGTTCCCTAGTTGTTGCAACTTTGACCATTATTTATTCCCACTACAGCAATAGTTTCCAAGAATGGGTTCACCGAGTTGTTCTGAGGCTCAAGCATCAGGTGTTCTGGGATGCCAGTGTTGGCGAAGATTACACCTCGAGATTAACGAAGCTGTTGCTTTGATAGTTGTTGTGTAGTTCTTGGTTTTAAGACAACATCCTAGTATTATAAACGCTAAAGTTTGTGTAGATGTACTTATGTAAGTATGTTTGTTGGCCTGAAATGCAAAACCGCCCAAGTGCGAGTCGGACTCGCCCATGAAGGATTCCGTAGCAGCAAGTAAGATATATGGAAGATAAATTGCGGTTTACGGTTTATAACGTATTAAAAAAAACTACTCACTATATCTAGTTCAAACCAATTTTCCTTGTTGGTTTTCATGATTATGTACATCATATATATTTTTTAGTTTTACAATTCATTTATTATTGAAGTTAGAGGAGGGGGAGGGGGGGGGACACAATTTACCACTTTGGGAGCGTCTCTTGCGCAAAGTATTGTGTTTAGAAAAAAATGATGTTAAAAACATCAACATCATTTTTAAAAACCTATCCAATGGATAGGTTATACAACCAGGTATAGGTTTGATAAAAAAATAATTGAGTTTTAGTTTCGAGTATGCTAATATTTTTATTACTTACGCCACGCTAATTTTTTTTTTCTAATTTTTGTGTAAAAATCTTAATGCGGTTAACAAAATAACTCTATTTACCAAGTTTCAATAGTATAGTTCATATAGTTTCGGAGAAAAGTGGCTGTGACATACGGACGGACGGACAGAGGGACAGACATGACGAATCTATAAGGGTTCCGTTTTTTGCCATTTGGCTACGGAACCCTTAAAACCACTGAATAGATTTTGATGAAACTTCATAATCAGTATAACACATAGGCTTAGGACAGTATACAATGCATCTTTATGAATTTGATAAAGATACATTATATACCTACTGTCCAAAATAAAGTATCAGCCTATTAACTGTCCCACTGCAGGGCATAGGCGTCCATCATAGAAAGCAAGTTATCGCCACTATGATAGGATTAGGCTTAATCACCACGCTTGCCAAATGCGGATTGGTAATCACAAAAATTTGAATCACGGTCCGAATAATTTGAAACATACTTTTCGCTCGACCCGGAAATCGAACCCAAGATCCCCAGATTACGGCCCGGTACTTAAACCACTAGACCAACAGGGCGTTGTCCAAAATAACCGATAATTTTATCACCAGGGAGGGTGAAACCGCGGGACGCAGCTAATATTTTACCGAGTGGCCGGATGGAGCATTTGGTAGTGACCCTCATACGCCAAAGGTCGTGGGTTCGATCCCCACCCTAGACAAACATTCGGGTGTTATATTATGTATTTATTTAGATATATATTTGTTATTGTTATGACTGACCGGATGGCGCAATTGGTAGTGACCCTGCCTCTAACGCCTAAGGTCGTGGGTTCGATCCCCACCCTGGACAAACATTCGTGCGATGAACACTTGTGTTTGTTCAGTGTCTGGGTGTAATATATATGTATTTAAGTATATATTTGTGTTCCTCTGTTGTCTGATATCTGTGACACAAGTGCTTAAGCTACTTAGTACGGAATCAGGTCAACGTATGAGATGTTGTGAGAATTATTATTATTATTATTCCTCTGTTGTCTGATATTCGTAACTGATGTGCTTAGCCCTAACTACCGACACCAATCGATTTAAATTGTTAGCTACTACACTGGATCTATTTTAAACAATTTCGGATCGAGAGTCTCTAAGAAAACATCTATGCATTCGAAATTCGGATTAATGCCATAAGTGGCCGTTTTTAGCGGTAATTCAAATTTCGAGTACAAAAGCAGACCCAAAAGTAAGTATAGGTATTTAACAAAAGATATAAGTGTTTTCCATGAGGTACAGCTTTGAAATAGTTAAAAAGCTATCCGTTTTAGTTGCTAACAATTTAAATCAATTGGCATCGCTAGTGTGCCCTACCCGTCACCTTAAGCTACTTAGTACGGAATCAGGTCAACGTATGAGATGTTGAATGAATTTATTTATTTATTTCATTGTGTATTTCTTGTGTAAGCTAGATTCTGTTTGAAATATTCTAATTTGCAATATGCCCACGAATGTTCTACTTCTAGAAACTTTTGTTCTTGAAGCTATTGCGCTCGAACATTCGAGCAGTAAATAGAACTTTCTAGATTTGTCCGGAGGGCTATAATCGCAGAGCAAGCCTATTCGCGTCTTTCGTCGTCTCACACCCACAGATAACTCTATCATTCCCTCCGTTCACTCGTTCTCTGTTCACTCTTACTCCGTTCCATTCTACTCGTTCTTCCATTCCGTTTCACTCTCTCATAATCCCACATGTATTTACGTGACTACGGCGAAGCAAAAAGGAGGGTTATGATTTTGACCTGTATGTATGTATGGTTGTTTTTATGTTCCTTCATATCTTCTAATCTAGTTATCATATTCTAACAAATGAGGTGGTCGTTAGAAGCGTCTTGATTGTTTTCTGGCTATAGGCGACATGACGTCATGTTAAATTGACTACCTCGCCCTCTAGGGGACTTCGAGTAAGGAATTTAAAAAAAATGCTTGACGGTACCGTGTGGGGTATCAAATGGAAGAGTTTTTTTAGCACATTTCAAATATGTAATTTTATTCACATAACTAAAAATATGTTAAATAAAAATAAAGTTTAAAAACTAAAACCCGACTTCCAAAAAAACACGCTCTAAAATGTACGAAACAAGAAAATTGTCTTTGCATGAAATTATTATGCCGTATTGCCGTGGTCGTGTGCCACCTACTGTAGCAAAACAGATTCATTATAATAATAAAATAAAATCAATGTGGCATACGTATATTCCTACTATTCATACAGAAACATATACGTTTCAGAAATAATTCTGAATTTGTTATCATGGTCCTTGTGGTTTGGTTCCCTTAGTGTCTGGTTCCTCCGCCGAATACACACACTAGCACATTGTGCATGTAGGTACTCTAGCTTGTTTGTATAGTCAACTCCAAAAATATGTATACACTTTAGGACGTTGTCACAATATATAATATAAGAAAGTAGACCTCTACTTTCTTATAGGTAAGTATTGTGACAAGGTGTATACATATTTTTGGAGTTGACTGTACATTCTTCGTTCTTCAATTACTTTAAGATTTCATTTCTCTGTTGAAGCAGCTTTGAACTATAGTAATTCTCGTTCCCAAAACGTGCCCTATTTTTCCATTTAGGTGTTAAGTTTCTGACTTCAGTTGTGCGTAACGGAATACTTTTAGTTAAGTGGATTAAAAGGCTTTTTAACTTCTTTGTTTGGAGAATTGAAGTTTCAGCCTATTTTCTTTTATTAATCTTATAAGTGGTCACGAATTTGAAAAAAGTTGGGAGAAATCTGATAATTTACACTGATCAGCTAGTCTCAAACTATTCTCTGTATTATGTTTTTTTTTTATGAGAAAGGAGGCAAACGAGCAATCGAGTCACCTGATGGTAAGCGATCACCGCCGCCCATGGACATCAGCCACATCAGAGGGAGAGGCGAGCGTTGCCGGCCTTTTTTTTTAGTAATGTCGTCGTATGGTTTAGCGAAGTGGTTTAGAGCGAGGATTGAGACGCAAGAGTTGCGGGTTTGGCTTGTGCATAAAGTGGCATTATGCAACACACTAACTTTTTAATTTTATTTATTTATTTATTTATTTCTTGCACCATATATATACAATATACAAGTTACATAAATATCAAACATAACTATCGTAATACATGGACCCTGTAATGTAAGGGTATGGCAAGAGTTAAGTATTAGTATTTGAAACTATTTTATATTATAAAGCCTGTCTAAGTAAAAACATTAATTTCTTACTACTGAAGATTATGACATGAGTGTAGATAAAACAGTTTTGACGTTTGAAACAAAAAATAACCGGCCAAGTGCGAGTCGGACTCGCCCATGAAGGGTTCCGTAGCAGCAAGTAAGATATATGGAAAGTAAATTGCGGTTTACGGTTTATAACGTATTAAAAAAAAACTACTCACTATATCAAGTTCAAACCAATTTACGTTGTTAGTTTAATGATTATGTACATCATATATTTTTTTTAGTTTTATAATTCATTTATTATAGAAGTTAGAGGGGGGGGAGGGACACATAATTCTCTTGCGGCAAAGTATTGTGTTTAGAAATAAATTATGTTAAAAACCTCAACATCACTTTTAAAGACCTATCCATAGATACCATCTTTTTACCAAGTTTCAATAGTATAGTTCTTATAGTTTCGGAAAAATGGCTGTGACATACGGACGGACGGACAGACGGACAGACATGACGAATCTATAAGGGTTCCGTTTTTTGCCATTTGGCTACGGAACCCTAAAAACGTTTTTAGGGTTTTCTTTATATAGTATACCCTAGTAGTTTTCTTAATAGAAATAAATTATGTTAAAAACCTCAACATCATTTTTAAAGACCTATCCATAGATACCATCTTTTTACCAAGTTTCCATAGTATAGTTCTTATAGTTTCGGAAAAATGGCTGTGACATACGGACGGACGGACAGACGGACAGACATGACGAATCTATAAGGGTTCCGTTTTTTCCCATTTGGCTACGGAACCCTAAAAACGTTTTTAAGGTTTTCTTAATATAGTATACCCTAGTAGTTTTCTTAATAGAAATAAATTATGTTCTTAATATGTATAATAGGCAATTTTCTTAATTTTTCGATAACTTTGTACGTACAAAGTTATCGAAAAAATTAAGAAAATTGCTTTATAAACACCGTTTTGGTTAGCAAAGGTTTAACACGCATTTATGAATGAATAAATAAATAAATAAATATTTCACAAGTTCACATACATTTCAGTTGACAAATTTTATACATTTAATACTTTTCTTATAATACATAGAAAACACCTATACCAGTTCCGAACGGAAGCAATATTCGACAATGCATTTCCTTTGTAAGTAATAACTTAGTTACAAAAAAAATATTTTTTGGTAACGTAAACTTAATTAGTACAAAACGCCTAAGTCCGTCGTTTCTTAGATAGATTACTAGACGCTAGTAATTAACTTGTTTACTATTAAGATATTAGAGGCTGACTGTGAACGCCTACATGGAGATTTATACAGGTTGACGAATCGCGTATCGGCTATGGAGAAGACCACTCGCAGCTACAATGTCGAGATACAATCGGTTTCCCGAGACACGAAACGAAAATGTGATGTTGCTGTTTAAAAAGTTATGCGAGATCGTTAGCTTTTCAATTGAAGACAATAGCATCTTGTCATGCCGAAGGGTTGCTAAGATGGACAACACAACAAAACGGCCCAGAAATATCCTGGTCACCTTGTCATCGCCGCGATTAAAAGACACATTGTTGTCGGCGGTTCCAACGTTATAACAAGGCGCACCCCAAGGATACTCTGAACTCACGACACCTAGGTATCACAAACCACACTGAAAAAATATACGTTGTTGAACACCTATCACCAGAATGTAAACAGCTGTTTGCTGCTGCTAGAAAATTTGCTCGTGAAAATCAATATAAATATGTGTGGGCCAAATACGGAAGAGTTTATCTTCGCAAAGATGATAAGAGTGGTAGCATCTATGTTAAAAATAACGAGACCTTGGTGAACTTAGCGTAAGTAAATAGTATTTTTAGCATTTAAGTTTAGACATGATTAAATGTTTTAGTTTTATTTCCCATTTTGTGCTTAATGTTAGTATTTTATCAGAATGTTAACAGAATTCGGTCAAAGATCACTGATGTATATCTTAACGCATTGACTTGTAACTACGAAATTATATGTTTTACGGAAACTAATCTCAATAGTGGAGTGCTCGATGCTGAGTTACTGGATTCTCGATACAGTGTGTTTAGACGTGATCGCTCCACTACCGTTGTAAGCAAGACTGAAGGTGGCGGCGTCCTTATCGCTGTTAGGAAAGATATTGAAGTCACCAGACAGGTGACTTGGGATAGTGATATTGAGGATCTATGGATTACTGTTTCGATTCATAATGGTGCAAAAATAAATATTTGTTTGTGCTACTTGCCACCGGATCTGCCAACTACTTTAATCGATTCTTTTTATGAAAACTTAAACAAAATTGTTTTAAATTCTAGCTCTACTGCGGAGTTTATTTGTATTGGTGACTTTAACAATCCTGGGTTGCATTGGCAAAGGGAACCCGACTCTATGGCCTTAAACATTAACTCGCCCACGGATCACAAATCACGTTCTCTATGTGAAACTATGTCACTTTGTCATCTTAGACAGTTCAACAGCATAATAAACGCTAACGGTCGCCTCCTGGATCTCGTACTCTCTACGATTGACATTCAAGTTTATGGTGTGGACCCTCTTAGCCGCTTAGATAAGCATCACCCTGCCTTAGCTATTGATATAGCATGGAACACTGGGCCTAACACGAAGTTTATGAGGATTAATCCTTGTAAGCATTATAATTTCAATAAATGCAACTTTTTTGAAGTCCGATCAGAGCTATCACGGGTTGATTGGCAATCTGTGTTGTCGTCTCCTGATGTTGATGTTGACCTTAATAATTTCCATACTTTGACTAATAATATTATACACAAACACACACCACTGACAAAGAAAAATAATGATAAATATCCAATATGGTTTAGCCCTGCACTTAGGTCTAGCATAGAAATGAAAAACAAGTACCATAAGCGCTTTAAAAAGTTTGGAAACCCTCGTGATTACGACGAATTTTCTCACTACAGAGCAAAAAGCAAAAACTTAATCTATGATTGCTATAAACACTTCGTAGCATCAGTAGAGGGCTCGCTGCGTGATGACACTAAGGCATTTTGGAGATTTGTAAATAGTAAAAAGAAAGTGAACTCTATCCCTATAACTATGGACCTTGAGGGCGTTTCGTCCTCTAATCCCTCTGAAATATGTGAGCTATTCTCTAAATATTTCAGCTCCGTTTTTGAAAGTGCCACTTCTCTTTCAATTAATGATAAGTCAGCTGAGCGCACAACAAACATCTTAAGTGACTTGAATATTACGAAAGACATGATTTTACGTAAAATGGAAAAGCTCGATACCAATAAGGGTTGTGGTCCAGATAAAATACCCGCCTTATTTGTCAAGAACTGTGCAAAAGAACTATGTGTGCCTCTTGAAATACTCTACAATAAGTCTATTGTGGCCGGAACTTTTCCTACGCTCTGGAAGGTAGCACATGTCATTCCCATATACAAGTCAGGAGACAAGTCAAATTGTAAAAACTACAGGCCCATAAGTATCTTGTCTTGTCTAGCTAAGCTCTTGAAGGTGTGGTATATGACGTTCTATATAATCACGTAAGGCCTATCTTAAATCCTCAACAACATGGATTTGTGGCCAACAAATCAACTACCTCTAACCTACTAGAGTACAAGAACTATCTGTGCTCTGCCTTTGCTAAAAGACTACAGGTGGACGTAGTTTACACAGATTTCGCTAAGGCGTTTGATAAGGTTAATCACGCAGTACTCTGCCAAAGACTGGCTAATTTTGGTGTACATGGCTCACTTCTCCGCTGGTTCCAATCTTACTTGAGTCGCAGGAGTCAACTCGTCTCATTGAAGGGTCATTTCTCTGAACCAGTTTTCGTCACGTCAGGGGTGCCTCAAGGCAGTCATTTGGGACCTCTGCTGTTCGTTATTTTTATAGATAACTTGATCGACGCCTTATCTTGCCCATGTCTCCTCTACGCAGATGACCTAAAGATATTTACTACCGTTAGGGACCAAACAGATGCTATCAAGTTACAATCTGATCTAGATGCTCTGTCGCTCTGGTGTGATCAAAACCTAATGCAACTCAATATAGGTAAGTGCTTTGCAATATCTTTCACCACAAAGACACAAAAACATCTAATTGACTACACCATTCAGGGTAAAGTTCTCGCCCGAAATAACATTGCCAGAGATTTAGGTGTCATTTTCGATGATAAACTGTCTTTCAGAGATCACTATAATGACATTGTCAATCGTAGTTATAGATTACTTGGTTTTATCACCAGGACTACCAAGCAGTTTCGACAGAATAAGAGCTTCATTTATCTTTATTATTCTCTCATACGTAGTATTCTTGAATACAACTCAGTTATTTGGTCTCCATTCTATAAAGTACACAGCAATCGAATAGAAGGAATTCAAAGACGTTGCCTGAAAATCCTTAGTTTCCGGTGTGGCATGAGTCGAAAACTCACGTCCTACTGTGAACGTCTGAGCTATTTTCGGATGACTCCTCTATATATACGACGACAGCATATTGATCTTATTATGCTCCATAAAATAATACACTACAAAATTGACTCCCCTTATCTCCTCTCTTTGCTTAATTTTAATACCAGATTTAGATCTCGTAACCGCAATTATAATATGTTTTATCTCCAAATATATACTAATAACACCTCGTATTACAACCCAATAGTCAGGATGTGTCGCCAATACAATGAAATTTTAAAATTTGACAGAGATATGGATATATTCTATCTAACACTGCAACAGTTCCGGAGACAATTGTATAATAATAAGTTCTAATACCTAATCTGTAATTAAATTGTTAATTTGACTTGTAATTATATTTTACTTTTGACTTGTAATTAATTTAATTTATGATTTGACATTGAATATATGATTTGACATTTAATTTATGATTTGACATTTAATTTATGATTTAGCATTTAATTTATGATTTGACATTTAATTTAAGTTTTGACATTTAATTTATAATTTGGTATAATTTATAATTTAATTTAATTTATAATTTAATACTTCATTTGTTTATTGTTATGTTAATTAACTCTTGAGCTTTTAGGCATACATAATTTTGGACTACAATCTCGTCATGTACATTTTCATGCTACTAAAATAAGTCTCATTGATTGTAATCTGTTTTGTGTGCTATGATAATAAATAAATAAATAAACTTGTAAAGTAGGCTAATATGATATTCGTTACCCTGAATTCAATTTCAATTAATAATGTAAACATCAATCAAGGTTAGCGGAATATTGAGAAAACATGACATATTAATAACCTTCCGATTTGTTTTAGGTTAGATCATCAAAGTAGATAAAAATGTAATTTTGGTCACGATAATTATCCTAACAATGATTTCAATAAAAAATAGAAATTATTTATTTTGTCTCTGATTCGTTGACAATCCGACAAGTCCTTCATATTAAAAATTAGAATGATACTACCTCCTTTTCTTTAAAAATGCTGACTGAAGTCGAAGTAAACTATAGATAATATTTTCATCCAAAAAAATCTCTTCCGATTTCCATAAACGTCGAACGGATCTTCGAATCTCTAAAATTATATTCTTACAAAGTATAATGAGGTAGGTACCTTACCTATCTACAGTAAAAGTTGGTTTAAAATTGCTTTGTTTATGGGAATAGGAGCAAATACCGTAAAATATGTACGTAAAGGCTTCAAACAGATGACTGACATATCATCTATTTATTCTTGTCGGTACACCCTGCACATAACGTATAGTGAGTCATTTCTATTTGCCCTCAAAATAGTGTATCGGGTTTGGGTAATTTATTCCGTAAATTCGTTTCAGAAACAAGTTCGGTTCAGTTGCCGGTTTTGTTTATTAGGCGTCGACAAGTCTGGACTAGGTGCTGCGGCTTGATCGTAAATTCTCATGATGACGATATCGGAAATAGTGGGAGTTTGCCTTGCTTGTCAAATGGTTGGTTTCGATAGTGAAGTTAATAAAGAAATTAGAAGTTCCATTTATCCACTTCTTTTTATCTGTAGGCATAGACTGAGTCATTTGTTTGTGAAAGGTGACTGAAATTAGTTAACAAAAAAAGCAAAACGTTTACGTTTGGAAACGTCCTTACAAATATACAATCCATAACTTTGAAGTCTGTTTCCTTTGATATCACATTGTTCTGACATATTTCTAGATTGAAAGAACTGTACCTAAACCAGTGTATAACTATAGCTTTTTCTTGTTACTATGCCCAAATTATGCCAATGTGAAAACATTTCGACTTAACCGGGTCTTATTGCTTACATGTTAAGGATTAAATTTACTAAGTAAGACTGAAGTACTAAGTCTAAATTTCTATTCAATGGCTTTAAAGGTTGATTTGTTGTTGCAGCAACATTAACATTGCCCAAGTACGTAAATCCTTAAAAGGTCGGAATGGTTAACACCTTAAATGCTTGCTAATAGTTCCCTTACTCGCATGCCCTTAACAATTACTAAACGCTTTATAAATTTGTTTTACAAGTTAATTGCCAGGGATAATTAACATTGGAATATGTTAAGTAGTTAGGTGCTTGTGAGATTTGTATAAATTAATAATTATCTTATTCCGAATGGGATTTTGAAACGATGCCGTCTGCGATTTGTATTATAATTTGTGTTAAATAGAGATGTGACATGCTGATTTGCAATGAAACCCGATAAAAGGAAGCGGTGTATTTTCATATATATCATAAAAATGCATGCCAATACAAAATACTGAACTAATCATAAAATAAAATAAATAAATATTGTACGTATTTGTATTTTTTCTGTAAAGTATTCTACTTAGTACAGAATCAGATCAATGTATGAATTTATATTTATAATTGTCTGATATCTGTAACACAAGTGCTTAAGCTACTTAGTACGGAATCAGGTCAACGTATGAGATGTTGTGAGAATTATTATTATTATTATACTTTATACATTCTGTGTATTAGGTACTAATGTTAACCGTTTGTTTGGTTGAATTTTGTAGGTTAACATTTGACCCAAAAATGAATAATTTTTCCAGGTTGTGGATGAAAAATATAATAAAACAGCAAGATGAAAAGCAAGCTACAAAAACTTTAATGGAAATAAACAGGTAAACGGTTGATTAAATAAATCGTTTATATTAAGCATATCACTAATTCGTACACCTTTATGTACGATGTTAGAACTGAACCTATGTAGGTGCGTATGTACATACTCGGCACGTGCCGAAATCATTGATTAACTAATTATCGCCCTAATGGTACAAACGTAAATAAGTAGAAACTCAAAATTGATTCAAATGCTGGCAACAAATTTACCTTTAATTAGGAGAATTTCGAACACATGACAGCTTGATTTATTATTTAATCAGTCACCATTATTGGTGCTAATGTTAGTTCTCCATCACTAGCTTTGAGTATCAAATGCTTTTAGAGGTATAAGTTTGAGATGATACTTGCCTGATTGTAACGAGATGTCATTTTAGAATATCAGATCTTAAGGCGAAGAGTAAGGCAGCATTAGTGCAGCCCATTGATTTGAATTCATGACAACTAGACCGGATCTACACAGGATGGCAAACGATTGCTGCCGCCATGGACACCACCTCTCCTACGGCTAAAACTATGCAGTGGATTAAAATCATGTTTACCCGTAAGCAGTGCTGCTTACGGGTGAACATGATTTTACTCCAAAATTTTACGAATACTTAAGAAAGCTATTCAAGGGAGAGGTGGAAATAGGGTAGGGAGGCCTTTACCCTGCAGTCGGACACTATGGGCTCATAATAAATAATAGTAATTTAGCAAACGATACATTTATTTCCTTTCTTCTATTTTGTACATGAATGCTCTATTTTGTGTGTCGTGAGCACTTCTACCTGTCACGGGCAAATAACAATAGAAAGAAACAAAAGAAGGCGTATTCACATTATGAGTCTACAACCTCCAAAAACGTTCTGCCGCAAATCACCAGAGTTGCGATATATCTGCAGTTCGAACAAAATGAAGACATATTTTTATGATCCGGCTTGTTGCAAGGCTAGAACAAATGTATTTTACTAGTATTGGTACGTTGAACTCGAGCCAGAGGCGATTCAGAATTCTGGGCGACGGTATTCGCAAGTCAGTCGTATTTCAGAGTTTATTCATAACTTTTACATAATGTGGAAAGTCTACGGAATTAGGAACAATGTTTTAGCATAAAGTAACACTTTGAACTCTAACAGCTATGTACTTAGATAAAGTACCTAAGTACTTAATTTATACTCTTCTAACTTAATTTATAATCTTACTTTCCTTAACATGTGGAATTATGGACTGTCGTATTATAAGCTATAGGAAAAAAAGCCGTGAATTTGTAAGTTTCCTAGGAAAATCAACTTTAGTGGACACGAGAGATAAATGATATTATTATTTTGCGAAAATATTTTCGTGAATTCATAACCTCACCTAAAACATGGGTAAAATAATATGTAAGCAATAAACATCGCCATGCATCGACTCCACCTGGAGTGAATCGATGGCTAACAGAAAACCGGCGTCAAGCAGCATTTGCGCTATGTTTTGCCGAGGGAGTGAGGATATCGGTGGCCTAATCCAAGGGGAAGGGGAAAAGATTAGCAGCTGCTTGTGACTCGACTGCTGATGCGGGAGTCATTGGGCGGCGAAAATCGCATGCTATCTGGTGATCCGTCTGCTCGTCTACCACCTATCACATAAAACAGATGGCCGACCTCGCTTTCACAGTAGTTAGTCAACTTTGTCTAACACCACCATCGATATAAGCGCTTTATTCATAAACGTTAAATGAACCTCTGTTAGCTAAAACGGTGCTATAGAGCAGTTTTGACGCCATTTGAGCGATGGTAGCTCAATGGATACGAACGCGCCTTCCACGCAGGTGGTCGAGGTTCGAATCCGAGCATGCACCAATGGTTTTTTCAAATCTATGTGCATATTTCTACCATTACCATCTGCTCGGCGGTGAGGGAAAACATCGTGAGGAAACTTGCACGTTTCGGAAAAAGTTTCTGAAACGTGTAACCATGATTCAGTTGGTCTTCATTGTAATTACCACGCCCCCCAATCCTGAATCATGGTCTAAGCGTACACTGGGCTCCAAAGCGACAGCTTTGGACGCAACCGGGAATCACATGCTAAGATGAAGAAGAAGAAGAGCAGTTTCGCCGCCTATAACAAAAAAAAAAGTTTTTTTTTAAAGAATGAAATCTGCTCTTTAACACTGTTTTAGCTAGAAAATGTTTAGCAAACATTTATGGAATAAGAGCTTTTATCTCTAGATTCACAATTCTATACTAATAGCACAGTCTAACAAGTGCAAATAGCGATTTGAAAAAGTGATTCCAACAGCGCTGTCTGTAGTAATTCAAAAAATGTCGTCACTGTATTTAAAAATCAACTCTCATTCAACGTGATAGGTTATAACGGACAGCAATGGCAACTTATGATCTTAATATACGAAATAGTTCCATTAAATCGTAAAAATAACGATTACATGCAATACACATGTTTGAGTTTAAATTCATAGTTCAATTATACGTTCTATAGGTACTTGCTAATATCTTGTTAAATTATTTTGCACATCTTGACAGCACATTTTGGCATATTTTGATGGACGGTCAAATTACTAAGGTCAGCATAAATGTGCTCACTTGCGAATTGAGCACATTCTCGTGGCCAAACTTTCAGTGCGTTTACACTGAATTTTGAGAATATATGATCGAAATCACAAAGACTTGATCAAATTAAACTCACCCTTTGTTTCAAGCTTGTGCTTTAATTTAAAATTCATGTTAATTAGTACGTACGAGTTTATAGTTGAGCTCTGGATTTTGGCACATTTGTGATAATGTTCACATTACAGTCTAAAATTAGACGCAAAAATGCTAAACCGACTAAATCTACGCTCACGAACATAAATTACATCTCCGGACTACTTTATTTATTTAATGATAATTAGAATCTTTACATACATATAACGTACATTTATATAACGTACTGTTTATTATTTTAGATTTATTTAGGTACCGCAGATTCATATTTAATTTTATGTTTATTTGAGTTTCTATTTCCTATGTTTATTTTTGTAAATTCTTTGTTTGGCAGTTTGTCTTTTGCGGAAAAGTTGTTCTGTGATTTATGTAATTGGTTTAAAAAATATTTACTTATCTTCTTTCATTGTTTTTCAATTTAATTATCTTTCATTAATGTGGTTCTATTTTCACCAGAAGTGTGCTAGGAAAATCAGCGGTGCGAGAAAAATGAACGATTTCTTTTTTTTTTAATGTGGCTCTACCCGAAGATAATTTGTCAATGGCAAGTAACTTATTGAGAATAAGAAGGTAGTCAACAGTCGAAGTCAGTCAATGTCACAGTCACTCAATAAAACGCCGGTGTTTTTTCGTTTTACCGACCTACGGATTCAGCGGATATCACTCTAAAAGCAATCGTGGATTTTGAGACTCTATTAGGTCCAAGCAAGTTGGTATGAGACATCTCACTCGACACCCAATAGCAGTGTTAAAACAACAATTCGACGATTCTTATTATTAGGATTACTTTTCGGCACTTCACTGCACAAATAAACACCAAATTTGTACACTAAAAACCACTAGACACTAATTTAAAATTTGAATTGCATCAGCCTACGTGGCTTGTTTTAGCATGGTTTTAGCCCTACCAGCCAAGTTCTTAAGAAATGACATATAATTGACAGCGTTTATTCTTTCTTTGAAAATGTAATATGACCGACAGCGTTTTTGATACTTTTCTGTTGAAAATTTATAGTCCAATTTTATTACTAATAACTCCTACTGTATTTAGAATATTGAATAGTCATTCAGTATTAAAAATGAATAATAATAATGAATGACATAAAAAAAAGTAAGAGGAATATTTTGCAGTCGCTATTATCTACCCTCAATATTAAATGTTCGTTTTATCGGAAAACTACGTTGTAACTCGCGATTAACTGTCAACGTAATACGTATTCCTACTGTCTAAGAGATCTTGCGCGTTCCCGCTGACGCAAATATCTTTTCAGAATCAGGAAATAGAGAGAAGACCAAGTTTAGTTTTTGTTTCTTGGCGCTTTTTAAGTATATTTTAAGGGAAACTATCACTAGGACCTTGGACATACTTTACACCACAAGAGCTGCAAATTAGCTTTGTAGGAAGATTTGTAAAAAAAAAATTTAGGCTGAAGATGTTCTACATTTTAAGATAAGACTCAATGATTTGTGCATAAATGTTGTAGATCAACTGCTTAGCTTGTTTTATTATTTGGTACTGTTTTAAAATTTCCTTAGCTTTTGACCGTCTTAAATTTTGATATTTGCTATGCTCGTTATTATCTTAAACGAATACTTATGTAGTTTTCATATTAGGAATTTTATTTATAGTTAGTAGTTCTACCAATACAAGCACGCTGTCTTTATTACACCAATACCTCAGCAATAAAACTGGTGTAAGTAAATCATATCCTGTTTAATATAGTCTAGTCAACTACAGTCGTAACTTTCATAGAATTGTCTTCTTGAATGCTGCGATTCGAGCCAAATGCCTCATGAGCAATTATTATTTTGATGAATCAATAGAAATAAGTAGGATGAAGCGTGCTCTCTAAACTGAATTTGGCATTAATTGCCATCATAACTCAAACTTTTATTACCGTTTAAATCATTTTGCTGCATATTTCTACCATTAGCTTGGCGGTGAGGGAGATCAATTGTGAATAAACCTGCACCTTATTAAACTTTTTTTTTCTGTTTGAATGAAAATGAACGTGTAATCATAATCCAGTCGTTGTGACTATTTTTTTCAGGGTAAGGATTTTGAGAAGGTCTGAGTTACAATAATGCCTATCATGCATAATGATCCAAGCTTACTTCCGAGCTCCTAAGCGATGCATTTTGCTGCAAAAATAGCGTATCGCTTGGACCATTGGTTCATTATGATACATTCATACTCGTTATTTAATAATACAAGAAAAACATGGCATTATATTAAAAACTCTCTTGCCTTATTTCCCCCAAAACTTCATTGCTAAAAAACTGCAATGGTGAATTTGATTGAGTACAGTATCCTAGCATTTCATCCATTAAAATTTATCACTATCACTTCTAATGTTTGTATTTATTTTCTGCAAAACGAACTCTACTTTATTACTTAAGGTAGTTTTAAAACTATTAAGATTGTGTTGCAGGAAATAATACTTGTGCTTGTTTTTGCTTTAAATGCATTTTAGATTAAATACTGTACTTAATCAAAAGTAGTAGTTTTTTTAAATATTTCAGTGTCTGAAATCGTTAACTTGGCCGTGCGATCCCGTGCACCTAGTATGAGCTAGCTCCCCTATTTTAATGACCCAAATATTTCTCTGCATATCACCCTCGAATAGCAAACAAGGGAACGTAGTAACTCTTTCTTTACTACCGCGTGGATCCTTTTTGCGACTGCGTCACTCGTTTATGGGCGATTGGCATCTCGCCAAGTAGTAGGATGCGTAAAAAACTTTTATCTGTCCGTCGTGTGATCGTATGCGCTCAGAGGCACGTCCGCCGCTGTTGGAAATTATACATGAATGGAACTTGGTATGGGAGATAGCGGTGTTTATAGGAAAATAAAATTAACAATAAATAAATTATGTCAGCGTGTGTTTTTAGAAAATGGGTAAGTATATACTATTTATCGATCATTTTATTGCAGTGGCAACATCGTAGTAGCTTTTTGGTTTTGGATTTCACTTTCGAGTATAGGAAAATTGTGGACGCGGAGTAGTAACTGAGAACCTCTAACTGAAATAATACTTATTATGGCGAGAATTGGTAAAATTGATGTAACATCAATCGGCTTCAAACAAGCGGTTAGTACGAGATATAGAACAAAATAAAGTTAACCAGAGACACTAAGTCTGTATATGCTTTTCTACTAATTCATATGAATCAAGCGCAATAGAATCAAGTGAAAATTCAGTAAGTACCCACTTTATTTTGTGTAGCTAATAAATGAATAATACAAAAACACCATCACAACAGCAGTATGTTCCTATTTGCTACTCTATAACAAGAATAAAGGAAAAACAGGCTTTATTTTTGCTTACTTGTATTCACGAAACTTATTTTCATAACAAAACTGCAAGGCGCCTTTGAACGAGTATTTCCTCAAAGGGTAACAAAAACAATGAACACAAAGTGTGACCTTGAAATAGAATATTTCGAATACATAAAGTAAGTATATATAAACAAAACGATCTGAAGTGTAGGTAATAGTATCATGATGACCGAAACTGACATGAATGTGGGAGGTCTTTCTACGTAGAATGCAATCTTGTACGAACATTTTTGTCTTTCAAATTTTTCGGATTGAAATGGATGGTTACATTCTCGCAGTAACGTTATTCAGCCTTAATGCGAATATCTCGAAAATAAGATGTAAGAAATAGAATTACCCCAGACTGAGGGAGCCTTTCCACCCGAGATGCTGCTATGCGAAGATGTTTATTTATTTATAAAAACTTAAATAGACACATTATTTGAACTTAATAGTATCTTAAAGCCTACATTAGGTTTGTCTAGATACTATAGTTCTCTAGGCAAACTGAATTAAGTAAAGCATCCATATAATACTTAATCTAAAGAATAGGCATTGACAGATATTACTCGTATAATAAAAATCGGCCAAGTGCGAGTCGAACTCGCCCATGAAGGGTTTCGCAGCAGCTAAGTAAGATATATGGAAGGTAAATTGCGGTTTACGGTTTACTTCAATTTTATTACTAATAACTCCTACTGTATTTAGAATATTGATTAGTCATTCAGTATTAAAAATGAATAATAATAATTAATGACATAAAAAAAAAGTAAGAGGAATATTTTGCAGTCGCTATTATCTACCCTCAATATTAAATGTTCGTTTTATCGTAAAACTACGTTGTAACTCGCGATTAACTGTCAACGTAATACGTATTCCTACTGTCTAAGAGATCTTGCGCGTTCCGCTGACGCAAATATCTTTTCAGAATCAGGAAATAGAGAGAAGACCAAGTTTAGTTTTTGTTTCTTGACGCTTTTTAAGTATATTTTAAAGGGAAACTATCACTAGGGCCTTAGACATACTTTACACAAGAGCTGCAAATTAGCTTTATAGGAAGATTTGTAAAAAAAAAATTAGGCTGAAGATGTTCTACATTTTAAGATAAGACTCACTTCGCTTGTTTTATTATTTGGTACTGTTTTAAAATTTCCTTAGCTTTTGACCGTCTTAAATCTTGATATTTGCTATGCTCGTTATTATCTTAAACGAATACCTATGTAGTTTTCATATTAGGAATTTTATTTATAGTTAGTAATTCTACCAATACAAGCACGCTGTCTTTATTACACCAATACCTCAGCAATAAAACTGGTGTAAGTAAATCATATCCTGTTTAATATAGTCTAGTCAACTACAGTCGTAACTTTCATAGAATTGTCTTCTTGAATGCTGCGATTCGAGCCAAATGCCTCATGAGCAATTATTATTTTGATGAATCAATAGAAATAAGTAGGATGAAGCGTGCTCTCTAAACTGAATTTGGCATTAATTTCCATCATAACTCAAACTTTTATTACCGTTTAAATCATTTTGCTGCATATTTCTACCATTAGCTTGGCGGTGAGGGAGATCAATTGTGAATAAACCTGCACCTTATTAAACTTTTTTTTTCTGTTTGAATGAAAATGAACGTGTAATGATAATCCAGTCGTTGTGAGTATTTTTCTCAGAGTAAGGATTTTGAGAAGGTCTGAGTCACAATAATGTCTATCATGCATAATAATCCAAGCTTACTTCCGAGCTCCTAAGCGATGCATTTTGCTGCAAAAATAGCGTATCGCTTTGACCATTGGTTCATTATGATAGAATCATACTCGTTATTTCATAATACTAGAAAAACATGGCATTATATTAAAAACTCTATTGCATTATTTCCCCCAAAACGTCATTGCTAAAAAACTGCAATGGTGAATTTGATTGAGTACAGTCTCTTAGCATTTCATCCATTAAAATTTATCACTATCACTTCTAATGTTTGTATTTATTTTCTGCAAATACGAACTCTACTTTATTTATTAACGTAGTTTTAAAACTATTAAGATTGTGTTGCAGGAAATAATACTTGTGCTGTTTTTTGCTTTAAATGCATTTTAGATTAAATACTGTACTTAATCAAAAGTAGTAGTTTTTTTAAATATTTCAGTATCTGAAATCGTTAACTTGGCCGTGCGATCCCATGCACCTAGTATGAGCTAGCTCCCCTATTTTAATGACCCAAATATTTCTCTGCATATCACCCTCGAATAGCAAACAAGGGAACGTAGTAACTCTTTCTTTACTACCGCGTGGATCCTTTTTGCGACTGCGTCACTCGTTTATGGGCGATTGGCATCTCGCCAAGTAGTAGGATGCGTAAAAAACTTTTATCTGTCCGTCGTGTGATCGTATGCGCTCAGAGGCACGTCCGCCGCTGTTGGGAATTATACATGAATGGAACTTGGTATGGGAGATAGCGGTGTTTATAGGAAAATAAAATTACAAATAAATAAATTATGTCAGCGTGTGTTTTTAGAAAATGGGTAAGTATAAACTATTTATCGATCATTTTATTGCAGTGGCAACATGTTAGTAGCTTTTTGGTTTTGGATTTTACTTTCGAGTATAGGAAAATTGTGGACGCGGAGTAGTGACTGAGAACCTCTAACTGAAATAATACTTATTATGGCGAGAATTTGTAAAATTGATGTAACGTCAATCGGCTTCAAAAAAGCGGTTAGTACGAGAAATAGAACAAAATACTAAAAGTTAACCAGAGATACTAAGTCTGTAAATGCTTTTCTATCAATTCATATCAATCAAGCCCAATAGAATCAAGTGAAAATTATGACATAAGTATTCAGTAAGTACCCACCATATTTTGTTTAGCTAATAAATGAATAATACAAAAACACCATCACAACAGCAGTATGTTCCTATTTGCTACTCTATAACAAGAATAAAGGAAAAACAGGCCTTATTTTTGCTTACTTGTATTCACAAAACTTATTTTCATAACAAAACTGCAAGGCGCCTTTGAACGAGTATTTCCTCAAAGGGTAACAAAAACAATGAACACAAAGTGTGACCTTGAACTATAATATTTCGAATATATATACATAAAGTAAGTATATATAAACAAAAGAAGATCTGAAGTGTAGGTAATAGTATCATGATGACCGAAACTGACATGAATGTGGGAGGTCTTTCTACGTAGAATGCAATCTTGTACGTACATTTTTGTCTTTCAAAATTATCGGATTGAAATGGATGGTTTCATTCTCGCAGTAACGTTATTCACCTTAATGCGATATCTCGAAAATAAGATGTAAGAAATAGAATCACCCCAGACTGAGGGAGCCTTTCCACCAGGGATGCTGCTATGGGAAGATGTTTATTTATTTATAAAAACTTTAGAGACATAATTATTTAACTTAATAAGAAAAAAAAAAAAAAAAAAATATCTTAAAGCCTACGTTAGGTTTGTCCTAATACTATAGTTTTCTCTAGGCAAACTGAATTAAGTAGAGCAATCCATATAATACTAATACTAAAGAATAGGCCATTGGCAGATTATTACTCGTATAATAAAAATCGTCCAATGAGAGTCGGACTCGCCATGAAGGTTTCCAGCCAGTAAGTAAGATATATGGAAGGTAATTTTGCGGTTTAACGGTTTTCCTTCAATTTTATTACTAATAACTCCTACTGTATTTAGAATATTGAATAGTCATTCAGTATTAAAAATGAATAATAATAATGAATGACAAAAAAAAAGTAAGAGGAATATTTTGCAGTCGCTATTATTTACCCTCAATATTAAATGTTCGTTTTATCGGAAAACTACGTTTGTAACTCGCGATTAACTGTCAACGTAATACGTATTCCTACTGTCTAAGAGATCTTGCGCGTTCCCGCTGACGCAAATATCTTTTCAGAATCAGGAAATAGAGAGAAGACCAAGTTTGGTTTTTGTTTCTTGGCGCTTTTTAAGTATATTTTAAAGGGAAACTATCACTAGGACCTTGGACATACTTTACACCACAAGAGCTGCAAATTATCTTTTTAGGAAGATTTGTAAAAAAAAAATTTAGGCTGAAGATGTTCTACATTTTAAGATAAGACTCAATAATTTGTGCATAAATGTTGTAGATCAACTGCTTAGCTTGTTTTATTATTTGGTACTGTTTTAAAATTTCCTTAGCTTTTGATTGTCTTAAATCTTGATATTTGCTATGCTCGTTATTATCATAAACGAATACTTATGTAGTTTTCATATTAGGAATTTTATTTATAGTTAGTAGTTCTACCAATACAAGCACGCTGTCTTTATTACACCAATACCTCAGCAATAAAACTGGTGTAAGTAAATCATATCCTGTTTAATATAGTCTAGTCAACTACAGTCGTAACTTTCATAGAATTGTCTTCTTGAATGCTGCGATTCGAGCCAAATGCCTCATGAGCAATTATTATTTTGATGAATCAATAGAAATAAGTAGGATGAAGCGTGCTCTCTAAACTGAATTTGGCATTAATTTGCCATCATAACTCAAACTTTTATTACCGTTTAAATCATTTTGCTGCATATTTCTACCATTAGCTTGGCGGTGAGGGAGATCAATTGTGAATAAACCTGCACCTTATTAAACTTTTTTTTTCTGTTTGAATGAAAATGAACGTGTAATCATAATCCAGTCGTTGTGACTATTTTTTTTCAGGGTAAGGATTTTGAGAAGGTCTGAGTTACAATAATGCCTATCATGCATAATGATCCAAGCTTACTTCCGAGCTCCTAAGCGATGCATTTTGCTGAAAAAATAGCGTATCGCTTGGACCATTGGTTCATTATGATACATTCCTACTCGTTATTTAATAATACAAGAAAAACATGGCATTATATTAAAAACTCTCTTGCCTTATTTGCCCCAAAACTTCATTGCTATAAAACTGCAATGGTGAATTTGATTGAGTACAGTCTCTTAGCATTTCATTCATTAAAATTTATCACTATCACTTCTAATGTTTGTATTTATTTTCTGCAAATACGAACTCTACTTTATTACTTAAGGTAGTTTTAAAACTATTAAGATTGTGTTGCAGGAAATAATACTTGTGCTTGTTTTTGCTTTAAATGCATTTTACATTAAATACTGTACTTAATCAAAAGTAGTAGTTTTTTAAATATTTCAGTGTCTGAAATCGTTAACTTGGCCGTGCGATCCCGTGCACCTAGTATGAGCTAGCTCCCCTATTTTAATGACCCAAATATTTCTCTGCATATCACCCACGAATAGCAAACAAGGGAACGTAGTAACTCTTTCTTTACTACCGCGTGGATTCTTTTTGCGACTGCGTCACTCGTTTATGGGCGATTGGCATCTCGCCAAGTAGTAGGATGCGTAAAAATTTTTTATCTGTCCGTCGTGTGATCGTATGCGCTCAGAGGCACGTCCGCCGCTGTTGGAAATTATACATGAATGGAACTTGGTATGGGAGATAGCGGTGTTTATAGGAAAATAAAATTACCAATTAATAAATTATGTCAGCGAGTGTATTTAGAAAATGGGTAAGTATATACTATTTATCGATCATTTTATTGCATGGGCAACATGGTAGTAGCTTTTGGTTTTGGATTCCAGTTTCGAGTATAGGAAAATTATAGACGGGGAATAGTAACTGAGAACCTCTAACTGTAATAATACTTCTTATGGCGAGAATTGGTGAAATTGATGTTACGTCAATCGGCTTCAAAAAAGCGGTTAGTACGAGATATAGAACAAAATACTAAAAGTTGACCAGAGACATTAAGTCTGTAAATGCTTTTCTACTAATTCATATGAATCAAACCCAATAGAATCAAGTGAAAATTATGACATACGTATTCAGTAAGTACCCACCTTATTTTGTGTAGCTAATAAATGAAAAATACAAAAACACCATCACAACAGCAGTTCCTATTTGCTACTCCGTAACAAGAATAAAGGAAAAACAGGCTTTATTTTTGCTTACTTGTATTCACAAAACTTATTTTCATAACAAAACTGCAAGGTGCCTTTGAACGAGTATTTCCTCAAAGGGTAACAAAAACAATGAACACAAAGTGTGACCTTGAACTATAATATTTCGAATATATATACATAAAGTAAGTATATATAAACAAAACGATCTGAAGTGTAGGTAATAGTATCATGATGACCGAAACTGACATGAATGTGGGAGGTCTTTCTACGTAGAATGCAATATTGTACGTACATTTTTGTCTTTCAAAAGTATCGGATTGAAATGGATGGTTTCATTCTCGCAGTAACGTTATTCACCTTAATGCGATATCTCGAAAATAAGATGTAAGAAATAGAATCACCCCAGACTGAGGGAGCCTTTCCACCAGGGATGCTGCTATGGGAAGATGTTTATTTATTTATAAAACAATTTACCACTTTGGGAGCGTCTCTTGCGCAAAGTATTGTGTTTAGAAAAAAAAGATGTTAAAAACCTCAACATCATTTTTAAAGTCCTATCCATAGATACCCCACACGTATAGGTTTGATGAAAAAATAAATTTTGAGTTTCAGTTTCAAGTATGAAGACCCCCCAATATTTTTGTTTTTCCAATTTTTGTGTAAAAATCGTAATGTGATTAACAGAATATATCTATTTACCAGGTTTCAATAGTATAGTACTTATAGTTTCGGAGAAAAGTGGCTGTGACATACGGACGGACGGACAGACGGACAGACATGAAGAATCTATAAGAGTTCCCTAAAATCTCTTGCGTGCGCGCGCACAGCGATAACTCCCAGTGTGGGGCGCGGTGCATTGGTGTTGGTGTGCCTAAGCACACCTAAGCGCGCCTAAGCGCGTGAAAAAAGTGACCTGTTCGGTCGTCGCTCGCATGTGCGCGTGCGCTCATATAGGAAGCTCCAATTTATTATTATTTTTGAAAAGTGCTTAATGTTATGGCATTTGAAAATATCGTTTCAGAGTCTGAAAGCTATGCTACGAAATTATGTGACCGTATCCACCAATAAAGCTATGTAACTGTGCGACGAATGAGCTACGTAGATGTGCAGGCGCGAAGCGGGCCTACTGACACTGATGTATGATTCGCGACGCGATCATCCATAGCTCGTATCCATTGCGTACCGAAGACATAGCCTTAGTTAAACCCTTTTTTACCAGTGCTAGGCTAAGTGTGTCCTAAAAAAAATATATTGTCACAACTATAATGTATCAATACGGGGATTAACACGATATTTATTATGTGAAACAACATTGTGTACTCACATATTTGGCTCGACGTTTCGGCTACGTTACAGCAGCCGTGGTCACGAGCGGACTGGCGTTAATCCCCGTATTGATACATTATAGTTATAATGCAACGCGAAAATCTAAAAAACTATATTGTCACAATATAACAAGATAGCTTATGTTATACTGTGGTATTATCACCGTATTACAAGAGCATTCCTCTCTTGTTATACTGTGATATTATGCCGCCATAACATAATACAACTCGTAGAATTATACCATAGATTTACTGTCTGATAAAGATTGGTCGAATCGTGCCTTATAATGTAATAAGGCCTACATTTAGCTCGGAAAACAAAGTACTGGCGAAAATAAGCGTATTTAATGCTAAGGCAGCAATTTGTTCTAGCACTTTTTCGGAAAATTATTCTTGTTTATTAAGACCATGTCGTCAAGTTTCTTATTTATTCGCCAGACATAACACATCAATCATCAAGTCGCCAACTAGGCTCTGACTATAGATATAGACAACAATTCACTAGAAATATAACTAGCAGTGAGTTTGAGCTCTGAGAATAATAATGTTAATTTAGTGGCTTGGCATATCTATGAATCTCTAAGTTCAACGATCTTGTTAAGAAAAGTTAGGCACTATTAGTTGTCATATACAAAAAAAAAATACTGTGGGAGATGCTCACTCAAATGTCTCTGAGGTGGTGGCGCTATGTGGCGGGTCATTGCATTCCTTCTAATATGGTTGAGTGAAATTACGGCTGGCGTGACTCCGTCAATAGATTTATATCGACTGTGGCAATCATGAGAGATTGTTTAAAAAATATGTTTTTAAATACTTGAAGTAAGAATTAAGTGTTTGAGACAAACTTTTGTAATAATAATAATAATAATAAAAATACCGAAATATTTTGAACAATGTTTCGAGAAAGAAAAATTCCCAAAAATAATAATAATTCTCACAACATCTCATACGTTGACCGGATTCCGTACTAAGTAGCTTAAGCACTTGTGTTACAGATATCAGACAACAGAGGAACACAAATATATACTTAAGTACATAAATAAACCCAGACACCGAACAAACACAAGTGTTCATCGCACGAATGTTTGTCCAGGGTGGGGATCGAACCCACGACCTTTACCACGCGGACTACACGAGTATGTATGAAGTATGTACTTCCATATAAAAATAACCGCGTTCGGTCCCGCGTACATTAAAAATTGTGTCGCCGCGTTTTGTCTCAAAAAATTGATCATTCTTTTCTTCAAGTATGTAAAGATATTATTATTTTTTAAATATTCTCACATAATCGATACAATCAATATAAATGTAAATAAGAAAAGGATACGGTTGTGTTACTAATAACATTCTGCTCATTTCACCGAGAAGACAATTTATTGGTTATCGGATCTCATTCATATAATGCATATAAATCTTGTTCGAAAGTAATCTTATACTGATAGTAGCTGGATTCCTTACGCGTTCTCACCAGATATCTTATTTCAACCGTCTTAACATAAAGATGCCAAGCTTACAATGATCACTGTCGATGGTTTAAAATGTATGGATATTGGCTACACAATCTTTTGTAATGGTTACTCATATCAAAAGTCTCTCACCTTAGCGTGTTATTCCCGGTTGCGTCCAAAGCTGTCGCTCTGGAGCCCGGGGTACGCTTATACCATGATTCTGAATTTGGGAAGTCTGGTGATTACAATGAAGCGACTGTCGTCTGATCTTTGCGACCCTTAGATAGGGAAAACAGACCAACTCGAACACTGTTACACGTTTCAAATCTTGTAGGTAACCACGATGTTTTATCTCACCCCCGAGCTAATGGTAGAAATATGCACATAGAATGAAAAATCCAGTGGAGCATGCTCGGGTTTGACCGACAACCACCACGGACGGAAGGTCTTATTGCTAACCTACCATTGCTTTCAATCAATCTCATCGATCTTCTACTTAAGTAAGTATTTAAGTATCAACCTACGATAAAGGCCTTTGCCCACAGAAGAGCAAATGCCTATATCACATAATTATGTCATCGCTACTATGATGGGATTAGGCTTAATCACCACGCTTGACTAATGCTGATTGGTGATCACAATCCCGAGCTATGTTCGAAAAATTCTAAACATATCTTTGCTCCACGAAGACCCCGAGATCACGGCCTGGTAGTTAAACCATAGACCAACGGGGCGATACTTCTACTTAGTCTCTTCATATTTCTATACGGAGTACTTTGAGAAGGAGGGGAACAGAAGAATATGCTTGGGTTGGGCGGCGTTCGGGAAGCTGCGTCATATACTTCAGTCGTCTATCCCCCAGTCCCTTAAGACCAGGGCCTTTAACCAGTGCGTTTTACCAGTAATGACATATGGAGCCGAAACGTGGACACTGACTGCAGACCTGATTCATAAATTTAAAGTAGCTCAGCGGGCAATGGAGCGTGCTATGCTTGGAGTCTCTCTGGTGGATAAAATTCGTAACGAGGTTATTCGTCAGAGAACTAAAGTCATGGACATTGCACGCAGGATCAGCATGCTGAAGTAGAGATGGGCCGGTGATGTTTCTAGACGCACTGATAAAAGATGGAGTTGACACGTACTGGAGTGGAGCGGTCGACACGTGGGGAAACGCAGTGTTGGACGCCCTGCGGCGCGATGGACTGACGATTTGAGAATGATGGCTGGTGTGAGCTAGATGCGGACCGCTCAGGACCGGGCTGGTTGGCGCTCTTTGAGGGAGGCCTACGTTCAGCAGTGGACGGCGATAGGCTGATTGATTGATTGATACGGAGTACGCTTGGACCTTTTTTTGCTGGCCTAGATGGGCCGCCAACATTTGTGCATGGTTATTTAATAAATAGTATAAGTGATTGCCGCGAGGCTAACCCGAAATTATTTAAAATAGATCCGGTTTAGTAGCAAAAAATTAAAATCGATTTGCGTCGCTAGTCTGGCCTACCCGTCATGTCACCCTAATCGACAATAATTTATAATTATTATAAGTTACTTTATCCATTTGTGCGATAACGGTGAATTAAGCTATGAACACCTATTCTCGAGCACTTGATATTGAAGTAAAGTAAAAATATTGAGTAGTACTCGTCATCGCTTTCCATCAGGTGCGATTGTGGACAAGCGAAAGCCTATTGACCAAAAAAAAAACCCTAATTAGAATGAAACCACTTCCGTCTGACCTTTGCAAGCCTTTAACAGGGGAAGACCAACTGAATCATGGTAACATGTTTCACAAACTTTCCGGAACATGCAGCTTTCCACACTCTGTTTTCCCTCACTGCCGAGCTACGGGTAGAAATCCACACATAGATTTAGAAAATCTAGAGGTGCATGCACGGATTCAAACCACGAACCCCCCGCATGGAAGGTGCGTTCCACTGTGCTACCGTCTCGCCAGATTGGTGAGACGTATCAGGCACAATGAGTGACTTGCTATAGGAGCCTCTCCTAATAGTGGATAAATAAAGTCTGTGTAAATTTATGAAGCATTAGGATTCCTAGTAATAATTAGGCGGCAGGGATAAAAACATTAGGTTACCCGAAACCCGGTTCCTGGAATGTTATCAAAAAGCCCCACAATACCTAAGGATATATTTTTCAAGGAAATCCTATGATCCTTGAATATTTATTATATCTCGTACCTTAAATTCTCTTTCTTACAGAATTTGTTTATGTGACCTGTGGAGGGTTTAATAAAAGAGAATACCACTGTTTTCACAGTGAATTGTATTCAAAAGAAAAGCAAACAATTTTCTTGTACTACGTAATATGCTAATATTTATCTCGTATATTTTAGCTCTAGCTGTTATCCAAGTTATGTTGGATTTTATGGTCATCCGCGAGATACAAAAATGATAAATAAAATAATGGTTTAAAAAATAAATCATACATTAAATTTATTTTTCAGCGACGTAACGGTCATCACTTCAAATCCCCAACGGTACTAAAGGTGCAAACACGGTACAAAAAACGGGGTAAACCTCCCAAAATCAGTAAATTTGACAATGCTGCTATTAATGTTTGTAAGATGAACACTCAGTAAAATATAAAATTGATGCAGTCTACACAAACAAAGCAATCCAAATCTAGTTAATGAAGTGTGATATTTTTTCTAACATGATTTTCGAAACTTTTATTACAGAGTAAATTGAAACGCACTGCGTTTGAGAAGCACGAATACGAATAACTTTATTTGTATAACATAGGTATTAAAATAAGTTGACATTATTTTATTCAAGTCCTACATGTTTTGCAGGCATACAAATATTATAGACCATTCAGTATATGAAGGTAAATAGGAAAGTTCTATTATGACATTATTTGCCGTGTGGTCCCCGGCAGAGTAGAATAGGCCACACTCACTCTTACCGAGGTGTCGTAAAAGGCGACTAAGGTAAAGCTGCTGGCATGATCATCAGCACCCACAGAAGAAAAACTCTGCATTTATATCAAAACCCTCGCCAACCCGTCCGCCAAGCGTGGTGAGTACGGCAATTACCCCTCATGTGATTGAGGGAGCCCGTGCCCCAGCAATGGGGACTTAAATGGGTTGATGATGATGATTATGACATTAAATGTGAGACGCTCCTTTTAAACCTAACCTTTTTAACTAATATTTTTAAGAATCTAAAACATTTTATTTAATTTTTCAATCGACTTTTTATTTGTTTGACATTTTACCTACGAATTTGAACTATCTAGATATGGAATACAATATCTATATGGAATATTCTCAGTGGTACACACGCAATATATAATTAATAATGAAATAATATGCATTTTATTGACGTGTCGGAACCAACTTCGTTACCAAGAGAAATTACCAGTTCTTGGTTCCTAATGCAATCCATGCTGACATATTTTGCACGAGACGATAATCGCGATTCGATAGTAAGATGGCCGCCATACCGATTACTGATTTATTGCAATTATTTGTGTCAATTCCTATGAGAAATTTTCTGTAAAAATATCTTATGCATTTCATAAGTTTTTACAAATTTTATTCGTAATAGTTAAATTCTTATTCAGATTAATTGAGAAACATTAATAATTGTTATTTTGGAAGAATGAGAACACAGAAAAGTTAATGATATTTAGAGCTTAAATTTTTTTTTGTAATAAAGTTGGATGCATGATATAAAACGTTTTAACTGTCCTATTCACCTTCAGATACTAAATGGACTATAGGTATCTTTTTTTAATAATGCATATTACAATGAAATAAAATTTGAAAAAAAAAAGAAAATCAAAATATTAAATATGTCAAATTTTTAATCCTACCTAAATTGAATCTTACAAGTTTTTGTCAGTCAAGAAATCGTTAAAAGAAAATAACATTTATGAATTAATTAATTATGCACTATCCTTTTAAATAATATTTTCTAACTTTAATTGTTGTTTTTTTTCTAACTTTAATTGTAGTCTGTTAAAAGTTAAGGATGCCATCCTTAATATACTCCTTTTAATAATGCGGTTTTACTTTGCATTACACGTATGTTATGTACATGCTGTGTTCGAGATTGGTTACGTCTTGTTTCGGCTAATTTTGCAAAAAACTCAGGATTACTAATTACAAAAAGAGCTGTCTCTAGAATGTAAATAGAAAGAAATGTACAAGAAGATCGGACCTTCAAACAGGGTTTGCCATAGGAAAATAAACTGTTTCATAATGAAGTGTGATATTTATTGTAACATAGTTTACGAAAATTTTTATGGTTCAATATTGCACATTGCTCTTATACAGCGTTTTTGAGTTCTAAATATATCATTTCTTCCCATTTATTTACCTCAAAATATGGCTCCGTACCTCAGACATCCGTGTAATGAGGAAATAAAACAGATGCATCCAATTTTTTTAATAAACATTAGCTAGTTGATAATGAGATAGCGAACAAAATTGTCTAGGTCGTTATCTCACCTGATGTTTATTGAAACAAAACAAACACATCGCTTGATGCCAAGTTACAATAATAAAATACATTTAGTGGTTCCATGTTATGTTACCTACATGTCCCATTATACATATGAACCATGTACGGAGAACCAACATTAATGTATACAAACCTTGTTCTTAAGTCTCTAAGTCCTCTTTACTATAGATTGTAAGCATTGATATAAGATTCTATGATCGAAGATTTTATGTAAGAAGGCCCACTGGTATACCGATAAATAGTTCCGACGAGTTTAGAAACAACATTGTTATAGACCCATTACATTTAGGAACGTATTTACATATTGTTTTACAAAAGGAAACATCTTAAAATTGTTGAGTTTCAGTTACCAATTTGTGGGCGGTTTAACTTTTCATGGTCGGTTAAAGGTTATATCAAACTTCCGCGAGGTACTACGGTTAAATATTGGTTTAGAAACTTGTAAGGTATTGTTCCTTAGAGTGTACACGTGCAATAATGCTAGGTAGGTCTCAAATTAACTGCCATACATCATTATGTTCAGGAATGTTAGGCATAGACAGGGATGTCATCATTGTATCATTAACATATGATTTTATAGCTAAATTAGGCCTTTATCTGAATCCGGCTTCATCCAACTCGGTATACAGCGCCAGATGAAACTCTGGTAAGCTCATCATGAAAAAAAAAAACAACTTCATTTAGGAGAGAATATTCAGCAACTAAGTGTTGGAATAATTTACCGCCACCTAATAGACAACGAAGTCAAAAAGAGCTTTTGAATTGAAACGAATATTAAGAATATTTACTAACATTTACGAAATATGCAGATTCTTTTTTACTAAACTGTACTGATTACCGTCGTTTAAAACGTTGGCAAAGGCAAACTCGGTCCTAAATGTTTTTCCGAAATCTTATTTTAACCAGCCCTGCATACAGATGCCACATTTCAAAGGCACTAGGTTTGCGCGTGAGCTATTATATCAGCACTGCATTCCAATAGATAATTATATTCTAGTCAGACATGAGAACACATCTGCGCTGAGTGCGTATTTTAGGATGCGCACATAATGTCAGACGTCGCGGTCTAGATGCGTCGTGATAGCAAAAGTAATTACAAATAAAATAAGAGCTAGTAATCTAACCTGTCCGGTTGTATGTCGATAGTTTCTTATAAAGTAATGATATGGAATTAAAAGTTATTTACCTGCGTTCATCAACAGACTTCAAGTCCAGTAAACTATTTTGTGCCGGACCATGGAGAAGTGCACACGTTGCACTAATAAGAGAACTTTTGCTGGCATAGAACACCTCGTATGGATGCATTTTTTAAATGTATTATTGCTTTTACTGGAGATAAGATGTTAAACTAAGACATTCACATTTTAATTCTTTCATCTCAAAAATGTTTAAGATCACGATACTCAGTCAATCTCGAAATCGTTCACCGAATAGCGATGTTTTTTGATATATTCTTTCTATTTTGTCCTACTATCTAGAGAATCCAAGAATCGCGATTTTAATAAATTAATACTTTACAGTGACAAAATAATGTTTAAAAAGCAATCTGTTATAGGAAACACCCGCTTCCGCTTATGCTCTCGTGTTACCCTTATTCGGCTTCATTGATGTTGTTTTATTACTGAATGATTTGCAGATGTCGGGCTCCGTTACATCGGTTAGCGTTAGGGCATAAGTGTTAAATAGTCCCTTTGTTCTTTTCTTTGTCAGAATTGTGTTTAGGAAACGTCACTCCCGATGTAAGGAAAAATAAACAAAAGTATCTTTGTGGTATTTAAATAAAAATTTTCGTAATGTTTTTGAGAATTTTGTCATGAAATAGTTTGTGATATTTATAGTGCTGGTTTGGCATGAAATATTTCATAATGATAACAGATCATAAACAGCCTTGCAAAATGACGGTCTCCGTTGTAGCATGTATGTCTAGTTCTTTAAAAACCTTAATGACTAGAGAACTGTGCCCAAGCTTGGATATTTCAGGATGATATTGCCGGATGGCTCAATTTAGAAAAAAAAACTCTAGATTGTTTTAGGTCTAGCAGTTTTCGATGACAATCGGCCAGCACTTGGCTCTCATCTTCTGATCTGTTATTAAAGGAGTTGCCACACTGGCGGATTGCGAGCGATTACAAAGCGGAGCGACGGATTCGCCGCGGAGATAAGTCTGAACGCCATATAGTACATAGAATAATTTTAAACTAGAAGACCGGCGGAATGCCGATGGCGGATGATCTAGGATTTGAAAAGTATGGTAATGCAGTGATTGATTTTTGTCCTTCGTATCCCTTAGACAAAGAAATTTGAGAGAAGCTCAGGGTCGCATTCCCTGAGCTACCAACGTTATCCCGAAGTCTTTTTTTATTTATTTCTCAAAAATATTATAGAATACAATCCGGGGGAAAGTTTGGCAGTGCACTTGTGACTCCACTGATGTCGCGGGTGTCCATGGGCGGCGGTAATCGCTTACCATCAGGTAATTCGTCTGCTCGTCTGCCACCTATTACATATCATCTTAGCGTTTGTCCCGGTTGCGTCCCAAGCTGTCGTTTCGGAGCCCGGGGTCCGTCGCGTCATGAAGTCTCTCAAATTACTATAATACCGATAATTTCACAAATTCAGACTTATAATGTGGATATTAAGGTGATGGGTTGGGCACACTAGCGCCGCCAATCGATTTTAATTTTTAGTTAATAAACCGAATCTATTTTAAACAATTTCGGGGTCACAACCTCTCGGCAAACACTTATACTATTTAATAAATAACTATTCACAAAATATGTTGGGTCCAACGCGTACGCGAAAAATAGATTCACGCCAAAAGTGGCCCCGCTTTCAATTTTTCGCGTACAAAAACGGACCCAAGATTTGTACATGGTTGTTTAATAAATAGTATAAGTTCGCCGAGAGGTTGTAACCCCGCGATTGTTTAAAATAGATCCGGTTTAGTAGCTAAAAATTAAAATCAATTGGCGTCGCTAGTGTGCCGTACCCGTCACCTTAAGCCAAAACAGTCCGAAAGTTCGGCAGTGGATTAAATGTATTTTTTTTTTCTTTTTTATGTATTCAGTACCTTGCATGATTTTAATATTTCTGTTTTGTTCCATTGTGTAAAATTACTAACAGATGATAAGCAGTTAAACAACGTTAAACATAAAGTTTATTTATTTAGGAGTGTTTTCATGAATACTAAATAAACTAAAACTACAGCTTCAGGGTAAAACTTGGCTGAGAAAAGCAAGCACGAAAACTCACTTTATACTATCATTTTATAATATTGTCAGAATATTATATGTGTTCTTTAAATAAGATAGTGGCGTAACGTATATCGTTGGAGTAATGGTAGCTCGGTATGCGTAGTGTAGGACGCCCAGCGACAAGATGGGATGATGACATTCGAAGGCTGGCTGGTGTGGGCTGGATGAGAGTGGCCGAAAATCGGGAGCAGTGGCGTGCGTTAGGGGAGACCTATGTCCAGCAGTGGACGAGTGTGGGTTGCTGTTGATGATGATAATGATGAATGGTAGCTCAGTGGATAAAAATGCTTCCATACAGGAGCTCGTAGGCTCGAATCCAAGCATGTATCTTTAGATTTTAGGTAAGTTCATCTAAAGATAGATAGATAGATATTCTTTATTGCACAAAAATAAAATACAAGCATGATACAACAGCAACCGCTGTTACTCTGCCGTGGCCGTGTGGTCCCCGGCAGAGTAGAATAGGCCACCCTCATTCTTACCGAGGTGTCGTAAAAGGCGACTAAGGTAAAGCTGCTGGCATGATCATCAGAGAAGGAAAACTCTGCATTTATATCAAAACCCTCGCCAACCCGTCTGCCAAGCGTGGTGAGTATGGCAATTACCCCTCATGTGATTGAGGGAGGCCCGTGCCCCAGCAGTGGGGACTTAAATGGGCTGATGATGATGATGACGACAACAGCAACAGACAGTACAAAAAGGTGGTCTTATCGCTTGTATCGATTTACTCCAGACAACCTTCAAACATTATCTATGGTTTTTTTTATGTGATAGGCGGCAGACGAGCAGACAGATCACCTGATAGTAAGCGATTGCCACCGCTCATTGACACCCACGACACCAGTGGAGACACAAGTGCCAACGTTTAAACCCCCCTTACCCCGGTTTGGGCCGTCGGTACTCTCATTCACGCAGTGAAACACAGCACAGTGCTGCTTCACGCCGGTTATCTGTGAGGGCGTGGTGACTATGTGAGTATTTCGACCATTAGCTCAGCGTGATGGGAAACATCGGGAGGAAACTTGCACTTTTCAGATAGTTTCTGATACGTTTAATTATTTTCAGTTGGTCAGCTTCCTCTGTTGGGTTTACGAAGGTAAGAAGGCACGCTTCATTGATATAGGGTATTTGACTAAGCTCGAGATTTTACAAAATATAAATATTTTATCAAAATATAGGTAAATATGTGCCAATAGCAAAAAATCTCAATTAAAAATATAACTTCTAGCCGGTTGAAAGTATGAAATTATTTAAAACTAATTATACCGTTGAATAACCCATACAATTTGCACCAACTATTATAATAGAACCATTGACATAAGCGAAACATTTGTCTTGTAGGACGCCCTGCGACAAGATGGGATGATGAAATTCGAAGGCTGGCTGTTGTGGGCTGGATGAGAGTGGCCGAAAATCGGGAGCAGTGGCGTGCATTAGGGGAGACTTATATCCAGCTGTAGACGAGTGTGGGTTGCTGATGATGACCTAGTCATATGTTATAACAAAATATAATATTTCATTAATTTTACCCGTCTCGGTTCATATGTCATGTGATAGGTTATCGTACTTGACTAATGATGTCAAGGTAGTGCCATGTTATCTTTATATAGGTTTGAAACTTCCCAAACAAACATTAATATTGAACTTTGCTCTGTGAATTGATCAGACAAATTTATTTAATTTAGTAATATTAAATACTAACGAGTACATTGGCTTGACCCTTTGACCCTAATACGAGTACTATGCAGACGCTAAACAAACTAGTATTCATAATATTTTTTTAATGATAGGTGGCAGACGGATTGCCGCCGCCCATGGACACCCGCGACCCCCTTTGATACCTACTATCCCCCAATTCAGTGGCAGACGAGCAGACGGATCACCTGATTGTAAGCGATTAGCACCGCCCATGGACACCCGCGACATCAGTAGAGTCACAAGTGCGCTGCCAACCTTTAAACCCCCCTTTCCCCCGGATTCGGCCTCTGGTACCCTCACTCACGCAGCTAAATACAACATAGTGCTGCTTCACGCCGGTTTTCTGTAAGGCCGTAGTATCACTCCGGTCGAACTGGCCTATTCATGCCGAAGCGTGGCTCTCCCACGGTAAATTATAAATGTTTTCGTAGATTGGAAATCGAGCCCATGAGTTTCGAAGTGGGAAGCTAAATCCTGTTTGTAAACAGGATTGTAAGGAAAACTGTTGCAACATTTATTATTGTGCATTGTTAATACTGAACATAACACTCAAACAAAATTAATATCCATACAAAAACAATGGCTAAGATAGATTAAAAAAAACTGTATGATTTTAGGGAAATGGGGAAAACCATTTCAACCGAATTCCAGACTCGTTATAATTCGGGAAATGCAGTTGTACTAAACGAGTTTTAAAATGTTTAACAAAAACTCAAGCTTGCACCGGTTTAATTATGACGCTGATTCTAGCGGGCAGAAGTTGCGAACATTTTACAACCAACATTTAACACGAATTTTGGTATTCCCATGAAAAACGCTTCACACGTAGTACTAAACGCTTCAAGCGATGTTTTTCATGCACATAACCAATTACTGGGTTTCCACTTGTTGGTACTTGAAAATATACTCAAAAACTTCCACCCGTCTGTCTGACACCGGGCGGTGACTGAACTGAACCGTTTAACTGAACTGATTACTTAAATGACAAGATTATGTGGAAATGATAAACTGTTCGCCTACACCCATGATACTGTACTTATAAAATTTTGGCGATTAAAAAACAACTAAAAAGCAACTGGCGAGTCTCTTGCCGGATCTTCTCGTCAGAATCAACTTTCCGATTCCGGTGGTAGAATCACATTATATCTATTCATTTCTTAGTTTATTTTTTGTGACATATATATCCCGTTGGAACCCGTTTGGAACAGTGGTAGTGAATGCTACCTTTGGTCCAAGGGTTGCGGATTCGATCCCCGCACAGTACAAACATTTGTGTGCATGATCATGTTTGTTTGTATTGGTCTGGGTGTTTCCTATGTATTGTAAGTATTTTTTTTAACAAAATAAAAAGTATTATATGTATATATTGGTCATCCTACTGTTGATTCTGATATCCGTAACACAGGTGCTTGAGCTACCAATCTCGGAGTTAGATCAATGTATGTGATGTTGTGAAATATTTATTTATTTATTTATATGTTTAATTACATGTATAATAAGTTATAATTTATATTTTTCATGTATGACGATTTGTAAGAGCTATATATATAAAAAAAATGCCTAAAAAAAGTACTTTTGAATTTTTAACAGTGTTGCTAGATGCAGTTTTTTACATTTCCACAAATTCGATTATTTTCGCCAAAATGATTCGTTTGGCAACTTTTTTCGCCATAGATATTTATTCAGGAAATGAAACCAATTAAGTGTTTTTAAAAAACAAAGTTAATTAAAGGAATTTTAGATCGTTTGACGCTTAAGCATGAATGGGCCGGCTCGACCGAGATGATACAACGGCCTCACAGAAATCTGGCGTGAAACAGCACTATGCTGTGTTTCGATGCGTGAGTGAGGGTACCGGAGGCCCAATTTTGTGACTCCGCTGGTCTATGGGTGGCGGCAATCGCTTATCATCATAACATCAAAAATATCTATAACAAGTGAATGTTGATGGTGACTGAAGCTCGCTTTCCGTATGATGTCGCCCCGCATACACTTAGGAATGCCGCCTCTAATTCTATGGGTCTCCGCAAACTCGCTTCTGCTAAAGGTACACATGCTTAAATTGTCTTGCTTTCGCGTGCAACAGTGACGTGTTTGTTTATTATGTGCAATGTAAAAAGTTGTTCCCACAAACAATAGAGAGTTTCATTTTCAACATGAAATTCAAACCAAAATTCCTGTTATATTTTTTTTTCCTTAAAAACTTTTTCCTCAAAAATTTTTTCCAATACATTCTTTTCCCTAGATTGCGAAAAAGAACCCCGATCTACACACATGCTGTTTAAAACCCCCCGCGAAAAAATACTTTGTTTCAGTACCCTAACTAAATATTACATGGCACTTGGCTGTTAACCAGGATCATTAATAGGTATGTTTCTTATAGACAATGGTGTAAAAATAACTGCTTTAAAAGAATTACACAGAAATTACACTTAACTACATATTTTCATTGCAAATTAAGATACGAATGATCGAAAATTTAACCAATAATTGGTAAATTAATTTTGTCATAAGTCTCTGACAGTTATGTTGTCCATCACGGCAAAAAGGAGTGACGGGTTCAAGTGATTTTTTTAGTAGAGATAGTTGAATGGATGTCTTTCTAATGCAAGCGCAGCTGCGGGCAAAAGCTATAAGTTTATAAAAACTCGACCTCATCATTTGACAGAAATATATTTAAGTACCTAGTCATATGTTATAACAAATATAATATTTCATTAATTTTACCCGTCTCGGTTCATATGTCATGTGCTAGGTTATCGTACTTGTACTAATGATGTCAAGGTAGTGCCATGTTATCTTATAGGTTTGAAACTTCCCAAACAAACATTAATATTGAACTTTGCTCTGTGAATTTATCAGACAAATTTATTTAATTTAGTAATATTAAATACTAACGAGTACATTGGATTGACCCTTTGACCCTAATACGAGTACTATGCAGACGCTAAACAAACTAGTATTCATAATATTTTTTTAATGATAGGTGGCAGACGGATTGCCGCCCATGGACACCCGCGACCCCCTTTGATCCCTCCTATCCCCCAATTCAGTGGCAGACGAGCAGACGGATCACCTGATGGTAAGCGATTACCACCGCCCATGGACACCCGCGACATCAGTAGAGTCACAAGTGCGCCGCCAACCTTTAAACCCTCCTTTCCCCCGGATTCGGCCTCTGGTACCTTCACTCACGCAGCGAAATACAACATAGTGCTGCTTCACGCTGGTTTTCTGTGAGGCCGTAGGCCGTACTCCGGTCGAACTGGCCTATTCATGCCGAAGCGTGGCTCTCCCACGGTAAATTATAAATGTTTTCGTAGATGGGAAATCGAACCCATGAGTTTCGAAGTGGGAAGCTGAATCCTGTTTGTAAACAGGATTGTAAGGAAAACTGTTGCAACATTTATTATTGTGCATTGTTAATACTGAACAAAACACTCAAACAAAATTAATATCCATACAAAAACAATGCCTAAGATAGGTTAAAAAAAAACCAGTCCTGTATGATTTTAGGGAAATGGGGAAAACCATTTCAACCGAATTCCAGACTCGTTATAATTCGGGAAATGCAGTTGTACTAAACGAGTTTTAAAATGTTTAACAAAAACTCAAGCTTGCACCGGTTTAAATATGATGCTGATTCTAGCGGGCAGAAGTTGCGAACATTTTACAACCAACATTTAACACGAATTTTGGTATTCCCATGAAAAACGCTTCACACGTAGTACTAAACGCTTCAAGCGATGTTTTTCATGCACATAACCAATTACTGGTTTTCCACTTGTTGGTACTTGAAAATAGACTCAAAAAATTCCACCCGTCTGTCTGACACTGTGCACCGGGCGGTGACTGAACTGAACTGTTTAACTGAACTGATTACTTATAATAATAATAATTCTAACAACATCTCATAGGTTGACCTGATTCCGTACTAAGTAGCTTAAGCACTTGTGTTACAGATATCAGACAACACAAATATATACTTAAATACATATATTACACCCAGACACTGAACAAACACTCGTTCATCGCACGAATGTTTGTCCAGGGTGGGGATTGAACCCACGACCTTTGGCGTAAGAGGCAGTGTCACTACCAATTGCGCCATCCGGTCAGTCAAGCAACTTAAATGACAAGATTATGTGGAAATGATAAACTGTTCGCCTACACCCATGATACTGTACTTATAAAATTTTGGCGATTAAAAAGAGTAACTGGTCTCTTCCGGTGGTAGAATCACATTATATCTATTCATTTCTTAGTTTATTTTTTGTATCGACATATATGTCCCGTTTGGAACAGTGGTAATGAATGCTACCTTTGGTCCAAGGGTTGCGGGTTCGATCCCCGCACAGTACAAACATTTGTGTGCATGAACATGTTTGCTTGTCTGGGTGTTTCCTATGTATTATAAGTATGTATTTACAAAAGAAAAAGTGTTATATGTATATATTTGTCATCCTACTGTTGATTCTGATATCCGTAATACTGGTGTTTGAGCTACCTATCTCGGAGTCAGATCAATGTATGTGATGTTGTGAAATATTTATTTATATGTTTAATTTCATGTTTAATAAGGTATAATTTATATTTTTCACGTATGAAGATTTGTAAGAGCTATATATATAAAAATGCTTAAAAAAAGTACTTTTGAATTTTTAACAGTGTTTGTAGATGCAGTTTTTTACCTTTCCACAAATTCGATTATTTTCCCCAAAATGATTCGTTTGGCAACTTTTTTCGCCATAGATATTCATTCAAGGAAATAACACCAATTAAGTATTTTTAAAAAACACGTTATTAAAGGAATTTTAGACCGTGTGACGCTTAAGCATGAATGGGCCGGCTCGACCGAAATGATACAACGGTCGCACAGATATCTGGCGTGAAGCAGCACTATGCTGTGTTTCGATGCGTGAGTGAGGGTACCGGAGGCCCCATTTTGTGACTCCGCTGACTGACTGGTCTATGGGCGGCGGCAATCGCTTACCATCATAACATCAAAAATATCTATAACAAGTGGACGTTGATACGTGCGTGCGTGCGTGCGTGCGTCGTGCGTGCGTGCGTGCGTGCGTGCGTGCGTGCGTGCGTGCGTGGGTGCGTGCGTGCGTGCGTGCGTGCGTGCGTGTGTGTGTGTGGCATAGTAGCCCCTAAAGGGATGAAACAATTTTGATTTCGTTTTTTTTGTTCTTATTACTATTCTATTCTTATACTTTGTTCCAGGTACCACTAACTAAAATATTACATGGCAATTGGCTGTTAACCAGGATCATCAATAGGTATGTTACTTTATAGACAATGGTGTAAAAATAACCGCTTAAAAATAAATACACCAGAAATTACACTTAACTACATATTTTCAATTGCAAATTAAGATACGAATGATCGAAAATTACCAGATAATTGGTAAATTATTTTGTCATAAGTCTCTGACAGTTATGGCACAGTAATACCTACAGGCACATTGCGTCATTTCAATATTACATCGTAGACTTTATTTCTAAAGTAATAAGAGTCAGTCAGTAGCCATCAGACTTGGTACCTACTTACGTGGAAATTGACTACCATCAGTTGAATGCAGGATTTAATAATTCAATCTGCAGTCGCATTCAGCGAAATATAAAATGAACGATGATAATTCCAAATGAATCTAACTTGCGTAATAGAAATTTATTAAGAGATTTAATTTCTACTTAGTATACTATCTACGCTTTATGTAGGTAAACTTCGAACATGTATACAATGTTTAACAAAGGTACATCACTTAAATCAAGTATACGGCGTTATTTTTTTATCGTTTATATCCCGAAAACCTTATAATAGGTATAGTGAATGGAGTCTATTTAGCATGTTAGATCAACAAAATAAGCGAAAAAGAAATCAGCTGTTCTAAAGTACATTAGAGGGTGTAAATTCTATTTTAAAATGGAACAGCTGTTTTTTTTTCGCTTATTTTGTTGGTCTAACATGCTAAAGGTAAACTAAGGTCCTGGCCGACCCTCACATCACGTTCGTTGCCCACAGCGTACATACCGCTAGGGTGGCAAGAAGGTGTCTCCTCCCCATGGATCTTATGCTTAATAACCGAAGCAGCCATGCCTGGTCACTACTTGCACGTAGAGGAGCTTCGCGTAGAGGGTTCTGCGGCCGTAACGGGTGAAGATGAGGTGCTTCGGCTATCGCCTCAGGAGGACCTGAAGGACCTCCTTCCGTACGGCCTCCCGCTCAACGGGGCAAAATTACACTTCTTTTGCTTTCTTTCTTTTCTTTTCAATCAATCAATCAATCAGTCTATCGCCGTCCACTGCTGAACGTAGGACCTCCCCCAAAGAGCGCCAACCAACCGCATCCAGCTCACACCAACCATCTTTCTCAAATCGTCAGTCCATCGTGCTGCAGGGCGTCCAACACTGCGTTTCCCCATGTGTCGATCGCTCCACTCCAGTACGTGTCGACTCCATCTTTTATCAGTGCGTCTAGAATCATGACCGGCCCATCTCCACTTCAGCATGCTGATCCTGCGTGCAATGTCCATGACTTTAGTTTTTCTTTTCTCTGCCGCGTAATCATATACAGCGATGAGCACCACGGCGTCTGACTCCCATGGTGGGTCTCAACGAGCAAACAGGCCACGTCGAAGCTTACCTTAGTTCGAGCGACCCGCTGCGCTACCAAAGTGAAATTACCCTTTTTTTTTTTTTGGTGACCCAGGAGAAATGCGTTACGCATACCCATCCGTCTGTAAACGGATGGGTTATGTCGGACTCCCCCCCGCAGAAGGCGGGGGTATACCGACTAAAACTCCTGAGGCTCTCCCTCATCGTCCATAGTGGGAGAGGTCATGGGGTGAGGTACGAAACCTGGCACCACGACCCCTCCCGGACGGAAGCCCGCCTACACGGCGGGCACGGCGTTTCCTCCCCCGGGGTCGGGGGAGGGAGTGGGGACAGCCGGAAGAGCTGTGCCGTCCCCACCAGGCGTAGGAGGAGGTCCGTGCAATGCCGGTGGTGGGGTTACAGCCCCACGCACCAGCGGACCTGCTCCTCGCAGGGGAAGGAGACGCAAGTATTGGCGTCGTCTCCTCCCTCTACGTGCCTTGCGGATCGCGGGAGCGAGAGGATCTGCCTCTCGCTCGCGCTCCGCCGCCTCCTTCGCCGCCATCACGTGCTCGCAATAAGCAGCAAAGGCCTTCCAGGCACCCTCACTCGCCAATATAGCTCTCACTATATTGGAGAGTGAGAGGTCCTGGCCGACCTCTGCCACCAATGCGTGGCGAGCCTGTGCCCACGGCGCACACACCGCCAAGGTGTGCTGCGCCGTGTCCACAGGGTCACCGCACGAGTGGCACGAAGGCGTCTCCTCCCTGCCGATTTTGTGCAGATAATAACCGAAGCAGCCATGCCCGGTCATTACCTGCACCATCCGGAAGGAGACAACGCCGTGGGCACGCTCAAGCCACCGGTCTAACACCGGGGCGAGCGCGTCGAGCGGTCTCCGGCCGTAGCGGGTGAGGACGAGGTGCTCTGACCATCGCCTCCGGAGGACCAAGCGGGCCTCCGTCCGCACGGCGTCCCGCTCGACGGGGCAGAAGGACTCCCCTGCTGCCCTTTTCTCCGCCGTACAGTCGTATACGGCGGAGAGCACCACGGCGTCCGACTCCCACGGGGGGGTCTCTGCGAGCAAGCAGGCCACGTCGAAGCTTACTGTACAGTAAGCTCGAGCGACCCGCTGCGCTACCACTCGCTGAGGCCCCCGCAAGAAGGGAAGGTTTTCCCCTCTTGCTAGGGAAAGTGAAATTACCCTGCCATAGGTGGCGGCAACCGCTTACCATCAGGTGATCTGTCTGCTATTAAGTATGCCATGACACATAAAATTGATTTTCACAACAAAAATCATAGGTTCAGCTAAATGCCCGTACAAGTCCAGGAAATGGAACGGGATAAAAAAAAGTTCACAAAACAAGATTAATGTGAACACGGTCCGTCCGACTGTCACAAAAGTTATGTACGTTATCATATATCTGCTTGCATGTATACGCGTATTTTGTATGCTTCTGTCCTTATGTGATTGTAGGTAGGTATGCATTGGTATTGATTAATGAATTTTGCGTATTTGAATATTTTTAACCGGCTTTGACAAAATTTAAAAGTTTAAAATAAAAACAATGTAAAGTTAATCATCAAGTAATACTATCGAAGCCTTTTTATCAAATGAACAGAAAACTTAACTTAAGCCTGTCTGGCTTTACTCAATAATAGGTTTCAGACTTAATTCCAAAAAGGTTTTGCAATAATTTCGATGATAAGAATTATTCTACTATTTTTATTTATTTAGACCAACGATTGTTACATTAAAACTTTTTTTAGGTGACGGGTAGGGCACATTAGCGACGCCAATCGATTATATTTTTTAGCTACAAAACCGGATCTATTTTAAACAATTTCGGGGTTACAACCTCTGGGAAAACCCTTATACTATTCGTTTCGTCCGTTTTTCTACGCGAAAAATTGATTTACGCTAAAGCGGATTTTTCGCGTACGCGTTGGCCACTAGATTTAAGTTGTTAGCAACGAAACCATATATCTTTTTAACAAATTCGAAGCTGCGGCCTCTCGGAAATCATATATACTATTTATTTAATACTTATACTTAACTTTTAGGTTTACTTTTGTACTCAAAATTTGAATAACCGGCAAAACGGCCACTTATGGCCTTAATCCAAATTTAGAGTGCAAAAACCGATCAAAATGTGCACAATTTTTAAATAAATAGTGTAAATGTTTGCTTGCAGACACCCCCCTCCGAAATTGTTTAAAATAGATCCGGTTTAGTAGCTAACAATTTAAATCGATTGATGTCGATAGTTAGGTCTACCTGTCGCCTTAAATACTTACACTTATTAGCTAGTACATGACGCACAATCTCTTAATGGCAACCATCACTTCCACAATGAATACATACTATGCCGTTGATCTCTCGAGCAACGCTCTTGTCGGTGGAGTAGTCTCCATTCCTCCTCCAGAGTCGAGAAACTCTGCCAGCACCTTCAATTCCTTGTACGACATGACATTTGCCTTTTCCTTAAGTTGTTGGACGTAATTTCTTCTTGATCTTCCACTTCCTCTCTTTCCTTCCACTTTTCCTTCCATTATTATTTTGATGAACATGTCATGCCGCACCAGGTGTCCCATCATATTTCCCCTCCTGATATCTATAGTTTCGAGCAACGACCGCTTCTCCCCTACCATTTCTAAAACTTCCTCATTCGTTTTCTTTTTCCATCCAGCTTATGCCTTTCATTGTTCACCAACACCACATCTTAAAAGCCTCCAATCTCTCTCTGTCTCTTTGTTTCATTGTCCACGTCTCACAACCGTATAGAGCAATGCTCCAGATGTATAATTTTATAAGTTGTATCGCTAAAACTGAGGAAAAAACTTATAAAATTATGCCGTTTATACTTATTCAAAAAATATCTTTTTCCATATAGAAAAAATCTCATTAAGTATATTTTACATCTTGTTATAAAATAAACCTTCCACCCGCGTGAAGATCTCATAAAACAGAAAAGGGAACCTATAAATAATTTAGATTTCTTGACTCGTCTTTTCACAAAAATTCTTTGTCTTTTCTCTATAAATTAGAGGGGGAGAGCTAGAAAACGTTGTCGACTAAAACCTAAATCCAGCCAAAAATTGCGACTAGACAATAAGTATAACATGATATCCTTTATCAAGTCATACGCTAGTCTTGACGCTAGGAAGCTAGCATTGTCAAACTTTGTCACGTAGGACATATATCAAAGAATAGGATCCCGGGGAGTAACTTTTTATACCCTGCCATGTTTGTCACGTTGTAGGATTTTGTGCAAAACAATTTTGCTTTCGCATACCAAATGGGCCCTCTATATAGGGTTGTCATCTGTCGAATTTCAGATTTAGTCAGACAAGTCTGTCAGAAAATCCGATAATTGCGTCATAAAACTCGTCATTGTCACAATTGGTCTCAATTGTGAAAATATCACATAAGTGTATACATGTATGTATATACTCGTACTATAGTGAAAGGTGCCGTACATTCAGTTGTGAAGAACTAGAGTAAAAGGACTTGTCAACTTAATGCTTATTTTGTACGATGGAAACTATTAGGCTTTGATAAAATATTGATAGTATCATAGGCAAGAACTTATGTATGAAGACCCGTTTGGAACATTGGTAGTGAACAGTTGCCTTTGGTCCAAGGGTTGTGGGTTCGATCCCCGCACAGTACAAACATTTGTGTGCATGAACATGTCTGTTTGTATTGGTCTGGGTGTTTTCAATGTATTAATGAATTATCTATTATTAGTAAAACAGGAATTACCTGAGTAAATTAAAATTTCAATGTTTGGCTTCTTATTATTCTTGTTGACTGAAATTTTTAATATTTTAAGTTTACTTTACTTTATTGTACTCAATAACTTTATCATGCCCGATCATGTAAGAAATATGTATGTATTATTAGCATGTTACTTATAGGCACTATTAGGTATTTTTTTTATTATTAGGTATTTAATATTTATTTACAAAATGTTCATATATATGACTGTTTGTTGCCAAAATAAATGAAAAAATAAATTACAATAATTTATTTACAAAAGAAAAGTATTGTATGTATATATTTGTCATCCCACTGTTGATTCTGATATCCGTAAAACAGGTGAGCTACATATTTTAAGCCTTTTAAATGTACAGTCAACTCCAAAAATATGTATACACTTTAGGACCTTGTCACAATACTTACCTATAAGAAAGTAGAGGTTTAATTTCTTATATTATATATTGTGACAAAGTCCTAAAGTGTATACATATTTTTGGAGTTGACTGTACAAAATGTTGATATGTATAACGACATTTAGTACTTGTCCCTCTATCACACTTCGGTGACGCATTCTCCCCTCTTTAACGTGCAATGTTATTTATGGATTACTTAAAAGTTAGACAATTCTAGCCTATAAATGAATCTAAAACTTAAACGTTCATCCTTTTTGCGGTCCTTTCCTAATAATTTTTGATGTGTTCGGCTTTTTTGGTCCTCGAGATATTCGCATAATCTCGCAGCGCTACAGTAAGCTGTTAAGTTAGAAATGTTTTAGATTTATAAAAAGTTATCTTTGGCAGTAAATATAGTTATCTTTACCTGACTTGAAGGAATAAATGTCCAGCCAAAAACAAGCGGACCTCGCGCTTTCTGCAGGAACCCTATTTTGGTCCCACGTCCAGATTCATTTCTATTACAATGATGGAATACCTAACCCACCCTAAACATTAGTGGGTTTTGTCAAAGCAAATGAAAAGTGATATTAATTTGTGTTGTACAATTGTATTGTTTAAGGTGACGGGTAGGGTACACTAGCGACGCCAATCGATTTTAAATTTTTAGCTACTAAACCGGATCAATTTGAAACAATTTTGGGGTTACAACCTCTCGGTAAACACTTATAATATTTATTAAATGATCATGCACACATGTTGGGTCCAAAGCGTACGCGAAAAATTTATTCACGCCAAAAGCGCTTTTGCGTTGATAAATTTTTCGCGTACAAAAACGGACACAACATTTGTGCATGGTTATTTAATAAATAGTATAAGTGTTTACCGAGAGGTTGTAACCCCGAAATTGTTTAAAATAAATCCGGTTTAGTAGCTAAAAATTAAAATCGATTGGCGACGCTAATGTGCCCTACCCGTCACCTTAATTAAATTACACTCTTATGTGTGTAACAAAGCCACAGTTTTTTTTGTTGTTCAAAAGGAAGAGGATTGTCAAGGAACATGCGATGATGCCATTGCATTATATCTAAGACACAAATTTTGAACTCCTAACACCCCTATTTTAATACTACTTTGAGATTGAAAGTTACCTAAATAGTTTGATTCAACAATACTTATCCTTGAGGAGCACTAAATTACGACTGAAGCATTTTCTCATACGCGACTTTCTTCAAAGAAATGCAACAAATGCAACTGCTGTAAAGTAGCATTATTACGACTTCAGAGTATTCGTGTGTGCTAGAATAAATCTTTAAGCTCTTCCTGGAACCGATAAAGAGGTTTCTTTCTGTAGGAGATTACTTTTAGATCTGCTAAAACCCCAACACACGTTCCTAAAAGTTATTATCCATTATAAGACTATATCACCATTATCATAATCATAAATGTCATCATTTATCCGTGTGATATTAGTAAGTTACGTTAGTAGGATTTATGCCTTTCTATTATTACAGTATATATATAAGGCAAGGTTGCCTTATGCATACCCCACCGAATGTGGCACTCCCCGCCTTGGAATGGAGCCCCAAGTGTGTACCCACTAAAACACCAGCGGTGCAACATCGCCACCATTTATAAATAGAAATCAAGCGTAGCTTTAACTTCATAATCTCCCAAGTGGAATATCCACCTCCGGACCCATAATACGATCACTATCAGAGGAAAGGGATCAGGTCTGGGAGAATGCATCAGACCATCCCCGTCCGTCGCCGTGTGATCCCCGGCAGAGTAGAATAGGCCACCCTCACTCTTACCGAGGTGTCGTAAAAGGCGACTAAGATAAAGCTGCTGGCATGATCATCAGCACCCAGAGAAGGAAAACTCTGCATTTATATCAAAACCCTTGCCAACCCGTCTGCCAAGCGTGGTGAGTATGGCAATTACCCCTCATGATGATGATGATGATCCCCGTCCGACCCATTTATAAATAGGAATCAAGTGTAGCTTTAACTTCAATCTCTATGGTCGAATGTCCACCTCCGCACCTAAACGATACCTATCAGAAGGAAGGGATCAGGTCTGGCCGAATGCATCAGACCATCCCCGTCCGATGTACCCCATAACAGGAGCCGACAGACCACCACCAGGGACTGAAGGGAGACTTCTCGCTACTCTTCATCATCTCCTGCCATCGCGACAGCCCTGCGACTAGTGTTATGTACACGAAACGCGCAGATATGGTTCCCCACCCGATTTTTACCAGAGTTGATCCTTAAGTGTACATTATGTCGAGCCACTGATACTCTGAGAACACTGTGTACTATCAAAAACATATTTCTACAATTTATCCATACAGAACCAAAAAAACGAAACTGGAGCATATGTTTATCTACTCCAAAGCAAAAACTACTGATAGAAACTAAAGAACAAAGGTGTAATTACGCGATGGTGTCACAAAGTCTACAAAACGAACGCAAGCAAATCCGCGTTCGAGGCTAGTAGTAATGTTTGGCGGCGAGCCAGGGTTCGCTGCGCTCGCTCATATTTTACGATACACCATTGTTATTGTGAATACGCCTAAGAATTACTATGTTTACGTTTCTGTGTAATATCCTAATTCGGTAAGATTTGGTTTTATTGACCTTTGATTTGGTTCAATTAATTAATACATTATAACGTTTGTCACACGCGTCTCGCAAGATATTTTTACTTTAACAGTTTTCTTTTTACTCTGAAGTATCTTTACACAGCAATGTTTCAAACTAAAACCAGGATCTAGTTGTCTATAGACTGTCATTTTTTAAGGTGACGGGTAAGGCACAATAGCGACGTCAATCGATTTTAATTTTTAACTACTAAACCGGATCTATTTTAAACAATTTCGGGGTTACAACCTCTCGGCAAACGCCTATACTATTTATTTAATACTTATAGTTAACTGTTTGGTCTGCTTTTGCATACCAAAATAAATGGCCGCTTTTGGTGCGAATCAATTTTTCGCGTACAAAAACGGACCCAACATTGGGCATGGTTATTTAATAAATAGTATAAGTGTTTGCCGAGAGGTCGTAACCCCGAAACTGTTTAAAATAGATCCGGTTTCGGCAATTGCCTACCTTCAGGTGATCCGTCTGTTCGTCTGCCACCCCTCACACAAAAAAGAACCACAGTTTTCTGCAAAAAAAATATTCGCAGGATAATTATGTTAAATATATTCACCTTTCCATACAAAGGATCAGTTTTTACCCGGATACGGCGAAGCAAAAAGGAGGGTTATGATTTTGACCTGTCTGTATGTATGGTTGTTCATCTGTTCCCTTGTAACTTCTAAACTAGTTATTATATTTGAACAAATGAGGTGTCATTAGAAGCGTCTTAACTGTCTTCTGGTCATAGTGGCATAACGTCACACTAAATTGACTATTGCGCCCTCTAGGGGACTTGAAGTAAGGAATTTATCAAAAATGGCAAAAGGGAGCTACTGTATGTTTTTTTTCAGTTTTGGTTCTATTTTATTTTTATTTATTTCAATTCATTGCACGAGAAATGCTAACTACATTATTTATGTTCCTTTAGGAAAAATGCTTGGTAGTCTCTTATCTTATCATCAGGCAAACTGTATTTGGCATATTCCTTTATTTGCTTAGTAGGTATCTGTTGAGATCCATTCTAACGCTTGACCCCATAAATGGTAAATACATAGAGGTGGTAACTATTCCACGAAGTGCAAACAATTGTTCATTTTATTATCTTAAAATGTTTTTTTACCCTAATGTTTCTATAGTTGGACATTTCCTAAGCATTTCATTAGAAGTTAAAAATGTCCTATTGTGCGAAACAAAGATAACCATATTTTTAATTTTAGGCAATCTTGAATAGGTAAGTAGGTTACCTTTACTACATATTCTTTTAGATATAATCTATATATCTATTTACTTGATTTCTATGATGGAGGCCTTTGCCCTGCAGAGGGACAGTAAATAGGCTGATATATCTATACTATTTATATAGAGGTATAGCGGCAACGCTTATAGATAATCCGAAAACACGAAACGCTTGCGTGATGCAATCGACACCTAGCGCCATCTTTTGGTATAAAGTATTACGGAAGTAGTACGGAACTAATGTCCCGAAATGAAGTGAGGGTAGGTCGCTACTATATTCATATCTTTACTAAGGACCGATTTGACCAACCTTATTCCGATACTAAATCTACGGTATAGCGCTGGCGCTGTCAGTCTATACAAATCTGTCATTATACCATAAATTTATACACGGACAAAGATTGGTAAGTCGGGACTAAAATAACTAATAAAAATGACAAAAAACTGATTTAAGAGGAAGACTGAACAGCAGAATTATATTTAAACTAGTGGCGCGCCGTCGCTTCGTTTCGGTATATTAGTTCCACTTAATACCAATAGATGGCGCTAGGTGTCGATTACATTGCACAATAGTTTCGTGTATTCGGACTCCCCCTCCCAGACAGAAGTGCACTAAAGAGCCGCAGGCAGGCCTTACCAAAGGTAGAAGACCGACCCATATGCGCCATGTCGGGAGGCGTCCCATCCAGGACGAATAAGCACATACAAAGACGCCCGGGTAAAGGGTTTACCCCACAGCCCGAACCGCACAAAGTGCGATGATGATTAATACAGTTCATGTATTCGAATAAGCGTTGCCGCTGTCTGTAGAATTTATTTATCTCTTTATAATTAGTATAGATTCCAACAGTTGTAATACTTTGTAAATTCCATTACGTCTATTTGGAGATGAGATCAACTCGAAATCCTTATCATAAATTGTGTACAAAAAACAGATTGAATTACTGTAGGTATTATCTATCTAGGTATCCATTATTTATCTATTCTTCTTTTGCAACTGATGTTGTAATCGTATAAAGTGTTGTGATGTCCAAAATAATACATTTTTCTTTTTTCTTTCATTAGCCTTGGCCCGAATTTATTTTTGCCACAGTCTCTAGATTCTCAGTGGAAAAGTAAAAAATGTCTTACCGAGCGCGAGAGTGGTAGAGATCATCTTTCAAATATGGAACACGTAATTATAATTCCCTGTTCTAGAAAGAGTTCGATCGAATCCTACTCGGGCAGCATTCTGGAAGCTACGCAGCATATTTTCGCCCCATCTACCGCAGTTTCTCAAGACGAAAGTCTTCAATGAGTGTGTGTTGCCAATGATTACATACGGAACCGAAACGTGGCCGCTTACAATGTGCCGATTAAGGAGAGTTACCCGGAGAGCAATGGAGAGGGCTATGCTCGGAATCTCCTTACGTGATCGTTCAGAAATGATGAGATCCGCAGGAGAACTAAGGGCCTGTGACCTTATGTTTTGTTGTCCGTATGTATGTCTTATGTTATATGTCTGTACATAGCCCAAAGGATTGCATGCCTGAAGTGGCAATGGGCCGGGCACATAGCAAGGAGAACAGACCTCGAAAGGGGTCCTCGAGTGTAGACCACGTACAGGAAGTTGCAGCCGTGGCAGGCTCCCCACAAGATGTACCGACGATTTGGTGAAGGTCGCGGAAATCGATTGGATGAGGCCGGCATAGGACTGATCTATATGGAGAAATTTGGGGGAGGTCTATGTCCCACAGTGGGTGTCTATTGGCTTAAATATTTGGCAGACGAGCCGACGGATCACTTGATGGTAAGCGATTACCGCCGCCCATAGACACCTGCAACACCAGTGCTGTCACAAGTGCGCTGCTTACCTTTTAACCCTCCTTCCCCTGGAGTGGGCCTCTAGTACCCTCACACGCGCATGCTTTTAGTTGTTGGTTATACTCAAACGTAGGAGAACGCTTCATCCAGTTTCAAAAGTACTGTAAGCATGAAATCTTTATCTTTTTAGCATGTCTACAAAAATGTCTTCGGAGCCAGGTAATTAAGTAGTGGGGCGCGTTATTTCAGCTTAGACAATCTCTGACGTGCAATTTGCACTGCGTGTTTCCCGCTCTGTTCTTCGACTTTATAAGTGCTTATGTCGAACCACTATTGCTATCTACCCTGAGCCTTTGCCGAAACGAAATTAAGAGGGCCACATTGCTTCGACAAATAAAGATTGATGCCTCTCGTGATGGATGGGATAGTAAAATGCAAGGTAGTAACCATTAGGGAATAACCGTCAGCCTGTATTTTAGTCCTGCAAGATAAACTTGTGATCTTATATGGCAAAAAATACTACATGTTCATAGTATGAGCATGGACTCATAAAAAAAAATAACTGCCTTGGTGGAGCAGTGGTTAGTGGGTCGCACTTTAAAGCGACGGCTGCGCAAGAGGTCCCGGGTTCGATCCCTGGGTCGGGCCAAAGATGAAGTTGGCGCTCTTGCATCTCCCGTGCCTAGAAAAGCACGTTAAGCCGTTGGTCCTGCGCCCAATCCCTCTCAGGTCGTGTCACAGTAGTGTCCCATCGGAATATGAGGGTAAGGGAATAGAGAGTGCACTTGTGTTTGCGCCCACACTTGAGCACTATAATATATCCTGCGTACGTGGCTGATCGTTGAGATCGGCCGCCGTAGCCGTAATTGTGATTGGAGGATATTGTTATGGACTCATAATATTTAATTTAATGTTCTTTTAAGCGTTTTTCTCATTCTCATCTTAGCGTGTAATTCCCGGTTCTGTCCAAAGCTGTCGCTTCGTAGCCCGGAGCACTCTTGGACCATGATCTAGAAAGTCGGAAAGTCTACTAATTACAATGAAATGACTGCCGTCTAACCTTCGCAACTCTTAGACAGGGAAACCAGACCAACTGGATCACGGTTACACGTTCAGAATCATTATCTCAAATATTTAAGAGTACTCTTTTTTAAAAAGGCTGGCAACACATTAGCGATCTCTCTGATTTCGCGGATGTTCATGAGCGGCGTTGATTATTTTCCATCAGTTGACTCGCTTGCTCGTTTGTCCGCCTCTAGCATGAAAAAAAAATGGTAGGTATACACAATTTTTTTGAAACTATCTGAAACGTTCAGGTTTCTTCACGATGTTTTTCCCTTACCGCCAAGCTAATGGTAGAATTGCGCATATAGATTGAAAAAAAAACAAAAAGTCCAGAGGTGCAATTTGAACCATGTCCCTCCGTATGCAAGGCGCGTTCTAATTCACTGAGTTACGATCGCTCTCTGAGCTACGAAGTGAGTCTCACCTCACAGTGAGTTTCCACGTCTTGACTGTGTTTGTTAACTTAATATCCTCTCGTATGTGGAATACTGCCAACTGTCAAATTTCATCTTTTGACGTGTCGTGGATCCCGCTCAGGGACGCTCCACGGACAGGGGTAATTTTGTGGCAGAGGTTTAGAAAAACTCAATTTTCGCTGAATCTGCTTGATTATATGTATTAATAACATTATTTTTGGTGATAAAACATATTTCTTCAAGTAATTACTCACACTTCACCTGATTTTGAATTTAAGTGGAACTGTACTCTGGGAAAAGATAAGGGTTACTTACAAGTTCGACTTATATTTGCTGATTAATAAAAAAATAATAGACTGATGTTTCATATATTGATTTATTTTCATAATTTATTACATATATTTTAAAATAAATACGACAAAGATAATTATAAATATAAATAATAAAAAATACGATTGATAATTTTGATGGGGCAATTTTACTATAATTTACAATTGTTGAATAGAAGTTCCTCGCTATTTTATTGTATTTTCCGAAGCATTGTTAACATGCGTGTTTCGACCACAAAATGTTAAATAACGTGACAATAAGGGCATTTAGGAATCCACATACCGATGCGAGATTATTATACTGGAATTGGAGATTCGAATTGGATATATTTCTTGCAAATAATGAGCACAGTCGGTATTTATTTGTGTTCTGCTTATATACAATGTAAGGGTGTGTGAACGATTTGTGAACAACCTGACTGGATGAAACAAGAAGTTTTAAAGTATTTACATTTCCAACCAATTTCAAAATTTAAACTCTTTTTTGTTAGGCGTAAGTCGCGTACTTAATTATTCAGATAATAACCGGATTGTCTACAGAACAGACCTAGCCTGGTGTAGAGACCTCTGTAAAGCTTGTAAGATAAACGCAATTCGATACCTACGACCTTAGCATGTTCTAACTGTTAGATAAGAAAATCAATTCAATTTTGTTTAATGTGTAGGTATTCTGATAGTGTTTTTTCAATAAACTTTTTATTTAAGTGAGTAACGCACACATTATTGCTTGATGATATGGGTTCCACCGTATAGTTTATTTATGCTAGAGGCGACATACGAGCAAGCGGGTTCTTCTCTTCTTCTTCTCGCCGCTACGATTGATATTGTGTTACGAGCCTTTTAAAAAAAATCGATCGAATTGATTGAAGAGATCTCCTATGCTCTATGTTTAACTGAGATTTGCATTCAAAATGTTTACGTGAAACAAGCAAGCGGGTCATTTGATTTGATGGTCAGTGATCACCACCGGCCATGAACATCTGTGAGATCAAAGAAGTCGCTGAAGAGTTGCCGACGTTTTAGGTAAAACGCAAAGAAAGGAAAAGAAATAAAATAGAAAAAAAATAAAGAAAAGAAAATAAAATAAAAGAAAATATGAGAAAAGAAAAAAGAAAAGAAAAGAAACGAAAAGAAAAGAAAAGAAAAGAAAAGAAAAGAAAAGAAAAGAAAAGAAAAGAAAAGAAAAGAAAAGAAAAGAAAAGAAAAGAAAAGAAAAGAAAAGAAAAGAAAAGAAAAGAAAAGAAAAGTATTAATAGTATTTATTTATAGTATCTACATACTCCTACCTATTCTTAAGTTTATGTGCTACAACGAGCGTAGGCTTGTTTGCGAAGTCGTCAATATTCCTAGATTGCAAGAACAATACTACGTAACAACTGCTGGAATTCTACACACAAGAAGTTTCATCTATCATAAATCCTCACAAATGTACCAAACATAGTAAAAGATAAAAGGAATCCTGGCAAGTGGTCCCGGTGACCATAATGTTTGCAAGTGTATGCGGCCGCAACCCACATAAATTGCTTTATTATCGCCCTATCGCGGCTTCTCTACTTATCCTAATGCTTTTATACCACTCCCCGATGAGTTGGCGGAGAAAACCTAAGGTTAATAAATTAGCAATTTCTTTCACGCCACACACTGATACTTAGTAATGGTCCTTTATGGGCCCAATCTTGGATCCACAATGTATAAGTCCACTTAAGTCAGGAGGTCTATTATTAAGCTCCCCTACATGAAGTCGAGATTTCAATACATTCGTTTATTATTTATGTCAAATCGAAATCAGAGTTGAACGCAAGGGAATAAGGTACCCAGAGCTTTTTTGAATTACCTTATGTAGGTTTTAATTTTATTTAATTAACATTTCTTGTAGGATATAGCTGTAATATGTATGTATATGTCGCAGTCGGAATATAAGCCGCCGTATTATATTACGCCTAGCTGTTATCAAAAAACAGGGTCGTTTTGACATGCGGCGGCTCAACGATTAGCCGGATTGTCATTCTTCAATAAGGCGGCCCACGTTTAGCTGCATCAAATTACTATCTAGCTCTGAAACTCAGTCCTTTGTCGATAGCTATTTTACTATTCCACATTGAAAAAAATAGTTTTTTTTAATTGCACCTAAATGTTGTTCATAAATAAACGCCAACATATTTGATAAGTTTTTTGCTTAATCTACTCCCAACTTTGCGATTTAGCAACACAATATCTGTATCAAACGCCATTTTTGATTTTACGTCAAAAAAAATGTGACAGTGGCGGCTAATCTCTCGCTTTATTACATTATGGCTAGCCGTGTAGCCGTGTTGAACAACGTATGACGCTGAATACATTTCGGCTGATTTTTATTCAGCCGTATTCAATCTGGCTAATCGTTGAGCAGTCGCATTTCAAAACGGCCGCGGCCCTGTTTTTGATAACAGCTAGCCGTAATGTAATTCGGCGGATTATACAATCCGACTGCGACATACTATAATATAATTAATTTGTTATCTTGCTCAAACCCAATTGTAGTGTAGTGTATAAAACTTATTTGTTCAAAATGGGGCTGTAAGTTCGAATCTTTGCACGTTTTACTTAATTATCCCAACTTATGTGCGATATATTGCCATTGAACTGCATAAAGAAATCTATGTACTAGATATTTTCTCAAACTGACACCTACTCACAGTTGTTGATGTACGATGATTCTTAACGGCAATGATCTAGTTGATTTGGTTTCCCTGTCTAAGGGTTGCGGGTCAAGGTGGCATGCAGTCGTTTGATTGCTCTTACCAAAATATACCAAATCTTGCCGATCATAGATTATTCAAACGATAACTGAGTTAAATTTAAAGATAAAAACTCAGCCAGACAATTTTTGTGAATGAAGAATTCAGTTTAAGTTCATACAGAACATTTATAAATATCAAATAAAGTCACGAAGGTTCATACTATCGATTTTCACGGAGAAGACCCAAGCAAGACTGTCCATTTCAATATCCACTTTCTGAACTTCCAAATTTATACTAATTCTATCGACTGTTAGTTTAGGGTCTGTTAAACCATCCAGAATATTACCAGGTGTTTAATTTAACTAAGTAACGGGTCCCAAAGATTGCCCAAACTATGCAATTACGTCCTGTTAAATGGAAGTTAAATAACTTGGTTGACATTGATACCCTTACCCTGTTTTACATGAATATTGGGGAATAATCCAAGGCTTTTAGATACACAGCTTAAAGATAGTGTAGCAAGGTTGATCGTGTGGTCACCAACATCGCTTTGGTAGCCTTGTTCACGGAAATATCTGCTGAGCTCACCGTATAACTTACTAACTACTTAGTAGACCCAAAGTGAGCTTTGGTCTCCGATAATACCTACGCACGCGCGTACTCTAGGTCGGTCCTGCTTCACCTCCTGCCACAGTCATCCGTCAAGCGTACCGCACAATTCCATTTCAACCTCATCTCTCGCGGTACGTTGGACGACCCACTGGTCCAAGTACCTATTATCCGACCTTTATTTTTTTCTTAAAATTAAGTCAAGGTGCGAACTAAAACATACTGCTGCAGGTCTACATACTACGTCATGCACCTACATATAGACGAAGTCACTTACAAAGCCTCTTCAATATAATCTAAGTTAACCGGAGAAGTTGAAGGGAATTACTTTGGTAAGGGACAGTTTGATAATAACATGACCCGCGAACTATGTTAAACTTTCACCTGTCTAAGACTTAATCCCTACGTTATAATACCAGGGATGTTATGTTGTCCTGTTATTTAAACTTTCGGATCATCACCACCTCGGTGTATCATTTCTGTTTCATCCAAAGTCGTCTCTTTGAAACCCGGGGTATGCTAAGACCATGATCCAGGATTCCGTAATATAATTATTAGGTACAATAAAGAAAGCGCGTCTGACTTTCGCTATCTAGACAAAATAAACAAGAGAAGCAGACAAACTAGGCCATGATTCCACGTTTAGAATCATTATATCGACTATAATTGTCGTATGGCCACATTTTGTTTTATTTCGCTAAAATGTGCAGGTTTTCTCGCGATGCACTAACTGGGTGAATGGTCTTTACCAACTGAGCGACCGACATTCATAACTCAACGATATTTTCTCTTTGCATATATTTGATAGATCCGTTTTTAGATTTCCGTAGCTAAATGACAAAAAACGCAACCCTTACAGATTCGTCATGTCTGTCCGTCAGTCTGTATGTCACAGCCACTTTTTTCTGAAACTATAAGAACTATACTATTGAAACTCGGTAAATAGATGTATTTTGTTAACCGCATTACGACTTTTACACAAAAATTGGAAAAAAATGGGGAGGGGGTCTCTATACTTGAAACTGAATCTCAATTTTTTTTTCTGTCAATCCTATACGTGTAGGTTATCTATGGATATGTCTTTAAAAATGATGTTGAGGTTTTTAGCATCATTTTTTTCTAAACACAATACCTTGCGCAAAAGACGCTCCCAAAGTGGTAAATTGTGTGTGTGTGTGTGTGTGCCCCCCTCCCCCTCTAACTTCTATAATAAATGAATTTTAAAACTAAACAAAAATATATGATGTACATAATCATGAAAACTAACAACGAAAATTGGTTTGAACTAGATATAGTGAGTAGTTTTTTTAATACGTTATAAACCGTAAACCGCAATTTACCTTCCATATATCTTACTTGCTGCTACGAAACCCTTCATGGGCAAGTCCGACTCGCACTTGGCCGCTTTTTTTTAAATTACCGATGCTAAATCATCGTAGCAATTTACATAATTTGTTGAACATAATTTACGATAAAGCTTCAAATTTGTACGCACTGAGTCAATTTCAAAGGCAACTCTCCAAAGTTTGGTTATCAATTTGGGGAAAGAACCTAATGAATAGGGCTATGAGTAGAGTTATAGGACGACTAGTACCCACAACACACATGATGATTACCAGGTGCAATACGCATTCAAAACAGTTACTGTTTGTTGGATTTTCGTCCAGCCGCGTCATTGGTCTGCGTAAATAGATAATTTTGCGTGAACGGTTCAAAGCCTCGACGGATATTTTAATGATGCCATAGGTATATTCCATTCCAAAGTATTGGCATTGCAAATGAATAATTTCGATAATATCTCACATGAAACCAGCGTGAAGCACTGTGCTGTGTTTTGCTGCGTGAGTGAGGGTACCGGAGGCTCAACCTGGCGCACTTGTAACTCCACTGGTGTCGCCAGTTTTCCAAAGACCAGCTTTCATTAAAAGACCCTTTAGTTTTCAAATTATTATATAAAAATCCTCTTCATAATACATTTTTCTTTAAGCTACGTCAGTGGCAAACAAGCGTGCGGCTCGCCCGATAGTAAGCAATTACCTATGGATGTCTGCAACTCAAGATGACCTGCATACTGCCGACCCCTTATAATCCTTTTTTGAAGACCCTCATGCTGTATTCCCCCGGAAAAACCAACATATATATGTCGGAACTTCAGCATAGTGGCGCCCTCTATCATGTTTGGAACCGTCAAGGCCTTTACTTTTTGGTTATTTCCATTGCCATTTATTTTGATTTTAGTGAGCTGTCAGTTTGATGTTTTACTGGGGACACGAGGGAATAGCTGGATGGATTCAGAGTGTGTTTTCTTAGTTTATGTTGGTGTTTGCTTTAGTTTCGTGATGGGATTCGATCGTGCTGATACCAGAACGGACTGTGATACTGCGTAATGAATGAATGAATGTACGATAACCATTGCTATGTCGAAGCTGCCATGTTTCCGCTTTGATCCTAGTGTTTTTTCGCATTGAATATTAGTTAGTGCAGCGCATTTGTGGCACCACTGGTGTTGCAGGTGTCCATGGATGGCGGTTACCATCAGGTGATCCGCCGGCTCGTCTGCCGCCTATATCATAAAAAAATAATAGACGCTTCAGACTTCCGAAGTGACTTCGCTTTATGATTTGTGGACTCTTATTTTAACATTGCCATCTTGCACAACCCGTCTGATAACGAGACCTCGGACCAACCTCCGTTATATTTTCAACAGTTACATAATAATACTCGTATACTATTAAATTTTGAAGAATACATGAATCGATAGGACCACCTTACTGTACTATGCATTGTTGTTGTATAATACTTGTATTTTGTTCTTGTGCAATAAAGTATATCTATACATAGAGTAAGCTTTCATTGATTCGAGTGGTCAACATTTTCAAGAAAGTAAAAAACTTTCATAGATCAACTACACCAAATGTCTTAATGTCTAATTGTACAACCTGTGCGGATAATCACTATTTGCGTCTATACTCGCATCCCACGAGTGCGAGTATAGACGCAAATAGTGTGCGAGCGAGAAGTGAATAGATGCGCCGCCATTTCTGATCCCATTCTTTATCCGCACAGGTGGTAAAGCTGTGGTTTATCAAAAAAGTATAAAATCATCATCATCATCATCAGCCCATTTAAATCCCCACTGCTGGGTCACGGGGCTCCCTCAATCACATGAGGGGTGATTGCCATACTCACCACGCTTGGTAGACGGGTTGGCGAGGGTTTTGATATAAATGAAGAGTTTTTCCTTCTCTGGGTGCTGATGATCATGCTAGCAGCTTTACCTTAGTCGCCTCTTACGACACCTCGGTAAGAGTGAGGGTGTCCTATTCTACTCTGCCGGGGACCACACGGCTGATAAAATACTCGTGTGCATCTATCCAAAATCTTGTATCAAGGCTTAGAACTTGTCAAAGTAGTTACCATAAAGTAAGATAATAGACAGATAAGAGTCTGGTAGTTTCCTACAATACGTAATTACTCCCTCAAATAATTTACCTGAATATCAGGATATTTTGGGAGGGTCCTTACATTAAATCCAGTCCTCATCCTTAGGGGCCTGCTTAAACAACGTTTAATTTGGCACTCTCATAAAATATTTCAAGTTACATACACCTTTGGACACGAATTTGCCTGTAATTTGCATATTTTAACGTAGAATGTTAAGATTTGGTGTTTTGACTGTACTAGACAGGTGGTTAATTTAGAGAAAACAGGGTTTCGACTTTTTAAATTATTTAAGTAAAGAACGGGATTTTTTTCGTCATAGACAGGACAGCAAAAATATCTTTGACATTTATTTACGTTAAAAAGAACAGAACTTCAACTCAAAATCTGAACTGCACGTCATATCCTGATCCGAAACGTGAAACGCGGCATCTTTAAGTATTTTCAGATCACTACATTATTATTTCTCGTACTGCAGATAAGCTGTCGTCTTAACTGCCTAGACTCTGTAGGTAGGTACAGTCAGCGTAAGACCAAGTTACCCCCCTGCAGTGGGAAAATAGCACTTACGCCCAAGACATAAGGACGGTCCAAAGGTCAACAAGATATACAACATAGATATAAAACACATATACTTTTAAACATTAATTCCAAGGATAATCTGCAATAAACTGGTTACAGCGATACTAGTAGCAGAGTTATACCGACGTCCGACACGTCCGAGAGTGACTGCTATTTGATAAGCGCTCTCCGGAAGTCGGGCTAGGTGTACCCTCTATCCTTAATGAGGTAAACTTCAAGAGTAAACCAGCATCAGCTGTCGACACGGTCGGAGGTGTGCGAGAGGTGACTTGCTATTTGATAACGCTCTCCGGAAGTCGGGCTAGGTGTACCCTCTATCCTTAATGAGGTAAACTTCAAGAGTAAACCAGCATCAGCTGTGTTGGAAATCTCATTGACAGCCGTCACTCTTCTAAAATTGAAAAACTTGTTTCTTTTAAATAATTAGCCATAGTGTTAATACGACCAGCAACGAAGGAGTTCGCCATCGTTACAGTTACTATGCTAAATCATCAACTGTAGAACCTCCACAGCCGACTGACCTCTCTCCTTTAAATTTGAGAGAGAGCAAGAGAAAGAGACGCAATTCAGCGAAGCATACGCATTGCTTTTGACGCCCATTTGGCTCATCTAGGTATCGAGAACTTCAAATGACTGGCAAAAAGTAGTGCAGGATTGATCAAAGTCGGAGGCGTAGACTCGGTTCGGGTTGCTGACCTAGCTGAGTAAGTAAGTAAGTATACGCTGATTACCAAAACTTATGGTAAATTATTATTTTATCGACGATTCAGCATTCTGCGAATTCTACCGCTATTAACGACTACGGCTCAGTAGTACTAAAGTACATTAATTAATGCCATAATTATTACATCTTACCTACTCTGTTACAACAGCCGTTTGTAATGCCGGTGGATCTCGAGTACTGTTTCTAATTAAGAAAATAATGCTCCTTCATTACAGTTAGTATTTGATTGGGGAATCTCCTTGAACTACTTAAGACGGTCTGGTTAAATGCTCAGTCAATTGCGGTAATTGCTGATTCGATGTTTCCGAGAGGTATGGCAAGTTTTTAGGTACCTAGCAGAGCAAACAATACGTACTACTTGTTGCTCATAACTAGTTGCTTAAATGGTATTGACAGGATGGATAAGATACGTTGTAGAGCTAAGGCAGCTAGGTCTAATTTTAGCACAAACCTTTTGACTGGTTAGTAATCGATGTGTGTATTTTTACCAATAACTCGTTTTTAAACATGACTGTAACCATGATCATTTGGTCCTGGCTCCCATGTCTGAGAGTTAAGAAGGTCAGAAAACAATCACTACAGTGTAGTTAAAACTGGATTATATTTGATTGACACCCTCACTGAATATAATATAATATAATTATGTACCTATATATATCGTCCGTGCGTCACATTAGGGCGCACATAAAACCAGCGCCATGGCCTGAAGGTACTCCCACCTAAAGCCATGGCCGAAGCTGAGTGAGCTACTTTTCACTGACTATCGCGACATACCTTACACACACACACACACACCTGTACGCAAATACTTATTGCTCGGGTTGAGAAGCCGTATTATTTTTTTTTTTTCTCTTTTAATTTTTTTTTGTTTGTCTCCTTTTATATTTGTATGAATGAATGAATGAATATACTTTTATTGCACTCAAAATAAAGTATGAAAACTTAGAACTAGATATTACAGGATATGTACAACGAAGGCGGCCTTATCACTATGAGCGATCTCTTCCAGGCAACCTTTGGATAAAGGACACTTGATGAAGGTGTAGGGCGGTGTAATGTATTGTTTGCTGTTTTAGTTTGTATTTGTTTCTTATTCTCTTTGTTTAAATATTATATAATTATACTTGTTGCGTCCTTTCTTATCTGTAAAATGTGGTGTGTCGTATTTTCAGTGAATTAATGTTTATTTCTATCTTCATAATCCCGAACAGATTCAGCGCTAAGAAAAAAACCTAGCTATATGTGGGAGATGTGATATAGACAACGGTTACTAAATAGTTTAAAGACTTGTGACTGGTATAAAAATAGGTAAGAACGTGAGTTATAGAACTGGCAGACAAAACAAATGAAAATTAAATTACTCGCTTACCAATTTTCTTCGTTTACAACCGCAACAGCATTATTATTTAAAATGCCAATAACAATACAATCTTGACGAATCCAGTTACCTTGCTCATTTCGTACTGATTACGCGGCAGCCGCGGGGCCGCAAGCCGTGAGGTGAACACAAATGGCAGCTCAGATTTCCCTAAGCAGACGAACAAGTTTGTTCCAGGGGCTAAAAGTGTAATTTTCGCATTCAAATGTTTTTCGTGGCGGAATTAATGCCCCGTACAAAGTTTTGAGCTTTACTTAATTCGTAAACGGTCGGCCTCAAGTGAGGGGATGTACTCTTTTTTTTTTGGTTGAAGGAACTTGGAACTTCAAGTTTTCACGCGATGAAAAAACATTGAATGTTTTTTTTTTATTTTGCCGTGTGGTCCCCGGCATAGTAGAATAGGCCACCCTCACTCTTACCGAGGTGTCGTAAAAGGCGACTAAGGTAAAGCTGCTGGCATGATCATCAGCACCCAGAGAAGGAAAACTCTGCATTAATATCAAAACCCTCGCCAACCCGTCTGCCAAGCGTGGTGAGTATGGCAATTACCCCTCATGTAATTGAGGGAGGCCCGTGCCCCAGCAGTGGGGACTTAAATGGCTGACGATGATGATGATGATGTTTTTTTTGTCGTCGGTCGATTATGGCAACTTACCCTGTGTGGGATATTTTTATCGTAGCTTATCGTGTGATTTCTCTGGGCTTCCACTTCAGTGTTCTTTTAGCCTAGTTTCATCCCCAGAGGACGCCTACCGGAAAGATGGGTCAGCGTTAGTCAGAAACATGCTGGTCTGAAGTGGATGCAAGTGGTGAGGGACATAGTGTCGTGGAAGGGATTAGAGAAGATGTAAGTCCGAAGACGAACGATACAAAGGCTGTGGTGAGGTGATATGAGATCAGCGTATCATCATTTCCATATGCGTCTAAAGCCAGCACCATGAGCCAGATTTTGGGACGTAATATAATGCAGTCCGCACTGTGTAGCTAACTTTTCCCTCAAAGTTGTAAGCATTGAGGTCAGTATATGTGTGCGATTAAATGATTTCTAATTAGGTGTAATTAACCTGTGTACATTGCTTGCTCAGGGCTATTTACGGTTACGGGTACTAACATAATATGTTGCCTAATGAGAACTCAAACATGTAAGGATTTGTATGGATTCCTTATCAGCTTTCCACTGATTTCATTTTAGAAACTAGGTATTATTATGATGAACATGACAATATCAAGTGCTTCAGTATAGGACCGTGGGAGAGTCACGCTTTGGCATGAATGGGCAGGCTCGACCGGAGTGATACCGCTGTGTTTCGCTGCGTGAGTGACGGTACCGGAGGCCCAATCCAGGGGAAGGGGGGTTAAAAAGTAAGCAGCGCACTTGAGACACCACTGGTGTTGCAGGTGTCCATGGGTGGCAATAATCGCTTACCATCAGGTGATCCGTCGGTTAGTCTGCCACCTATATCATAAAAAAAAACAAATTTCGCTACAGATATGACCCCCTACGTTAAACGCAATGCAAGGAACTAGCTATTTAGGTACACATATACATACATGCCCTCTTTATGAAGAATCCTGATCTACGAGTATAGTTAAACCGAAGTGCAAATCCAAGCAGTACGATGACTTGAAAAGCGGAAAATCTCACTTTATAACTCTGACATCCCCTTCGATACACGCATTGTGTATTTCCATAGTATAATGTTTTTCAATGGCAGGACATAGAATCCTATCTTACTATTATTATAAAAGCGAAAGTTGGTGAGCGTGTAGGTACCTATGTTAGTATGCGAGGAAATTTGTTGCTGTTCTTACGAACGGATTTTGAATGAAACTTCACTAAAATATAGCTCACGTTAGAATGACACATACGCTACAATTTATACTTCGCTTAAACTCAAACTCAAATAATTCTTTATTTGCATAGGCTTGTACAGAGCACTTACAAATCGTCATACATTTGAATGACTTAAAACTATTTATAAGTACTTATGTATAATTTACATGTTAATATATATGTTGATACATAAAAATAAATACTAAAGAAATAAATAAACATAATGCGATTCTACCACCGGCTCGGAAAGTTGATTCTGGTCGAGAAGATCCGGCAAGAAACTCGCCAGTTACTCTTTTTAATTGCCAAACTTTCATACAATGTTGTGTCATCATCTTACCAAACCATTCAGTTTAATTGTAACACAAAATAAAATATGTCCAGCAGTGGGCGTCTAAGTTGCAATGATGGAAGCAAGAACCGATAGAAACATGCAATGCTATAAAATTCTTCCATTAGTATTATATTGTCTAGCAAGACTTCAAAAATTGTTGTGAGCATTATTTTTTTCAGTGAGTTAATAAGACTTTCTATGTGACTTTGTAGGAAGATAATAGCAAAAACATTTTATATGAGAAAGTGACAGAATGAGCAAATCGCGTAAGTGCCTCGTAAACTTGCGGTATTTGACTCGTAAAGCGTTCGACAACGCTTTCGGAAATAAGCGATGCGATTTCGTCGCACGACTAGACCAACCAAACAACGCGTCACGCAATTCAGTAGGTCTTTTGTTCAATTTTAATACCATATCAGTATTAAAATTGAATTTTTCATTGCACAAAATAAAATGAGGAAATACAGGTTAAAGCAGATCACAGTAGAATATGGCGGTTTACCGCTATATTTACGAGTATGTGATAAGAATATGTTTGATTGTGCGTGCATCTCCGTCCGTACAAACGTTTGCGTAGGACATTCATGTTATAGAAGGTATTATAAAAATATAGGTGCCACGACTGCCATGGAATAACTACGATGTCGAAAGACAGGAACGTATGGAAAAGGAAGACATACTGTGCCGACCCCAGATAATCTTGGAACAGGGCAGGAGGATAATGATGACTGCTATGGAATAAAAAGTCTAAATAACAAAGTTTTTTGTACCCATAAAAGAGTCACTACTCTTTTATGGGTACAAAAAAACTAGAAAACTTTTAATCTAGGTAAATATAAATTTATTAATTTTAGTCTAAATACGCAATACGAAAGACTATATATGCATAGTAGTATAGCTGTGGAAGATATTTTTATAACATAATAATTATATTGGGAAAACGTATAATACCACCACACCAAAAAATATACCTATTAGTATGTTTTGACAAGGCTTGACTATGTATTTTTACTGGCCGAATTTACAGACGGCGTCAGGTTGAATTGAATACTTGTATCTCATAAACATCAAATGAGGGTAGCTCCACGTGACGCCGTGTATACTCGTATTTACAATGGGCGTACGCATCCCTAACCGAGCCCGGACGATTTTGCACAGTTCACAAACACACTGTTAAACTAATAAAGACTTGTGTTTACTAACTACCCGATCAGGGTTGCTTCTTATAGAGAACATAAATTACTTTTATTTATTTAACGTTTTAAATCTCATTCTGGATTTTTGGGAAACTTAAGAAATCAATATGATGTGATGTGAACAATTAATAGTTAATTGATATTTTATAGCAATATTCTGCAATTTATCCTTAAACAAATAACACACTTAAAATTTTTGTAACAGATTTGTATTGATTGTGGCAATTATGAGACATTTTTTTTACAAAGTATGTTCTTATTATCTTCGTACAAGTAACCGTAATTCATATTATTACCTAAAGTGGCCACTTTTAGCAATTATAAAAATTATGGTTACTTGCAGAAATAAATTACTACATAATTTTGTCTCAAAAAAATCTAAATAATTTCCTCAACGAATTCACCATTTCATATTTTTTAAAACATGTCTCACCATCGCCACAATTAATATGAATATGTGGGCAGCGCTAGTTACCTTAGAATAGAGACATCTATACTATTTATAGAGAGGTAAATTTTACATACACTACTAGTGGGCCGCCCTCAATTCGTTTCGGGACATTAGTTACACTTCATACTTAAAGATGTCGCCAGGTATCGAATACGTCACGCAAGCGTTTCGTATTTTCGGATTAACTATAAGCGTTGCCGCTTTTTGTTGCATTTACGTCTTTATAAATAGTTTATTTTATTTTTATTTTCCAATTATTCAAAATCCACTACTCTTGTACAATATTAAATTAGATTCAATTATATAGCTAACAGCTAATTACGGATTTTATATATTTTAACAAATCGTTTATTTTTCCAAGACAGTCAAAGGTTCCAAAGGAGGGAGGGCGTTACAGTTTTACAAGTACTATCTAGATGAGGGTGGAGGAGAGATCTTGCACGGAATTAATTTAGAAGCACACCAGCAGTTTCCTTTTAAAAGGAATACTTTAATGTACAAAAAAAATCTACAGAGGCAAATTTCTTATTGTACACATCATGCAAACGACTTACAACCCAGTTTTGAGCGTAATTGCTGCGGGAAAAAGAGGAGGCAAAGAGTTATTTTAGTGTGTCGTGTTTGGGTATGAGGTAGGTACATGAATGTACAATGCCATTGCTGTGAGATTGGGACAGTCTATATTATTGTTACAAATTTTGTAAAGCAAAGTCATGTATAGATAGATTTACGCAGTTTCCCATTTGAACCCAAAGTGATTGATCCTTTTGTGCTGCAGGGAGGCGTACGGTTTTGGTCACGCACCGTCCATTTGTGAGAATGCACTATTGTAAGACCAGTGAATTCTAGAACACTGCCTAGAAGTAGTCAACTCGAATGGATTCCACCTTTACTGGAAATTGGCAACCTTAGCTCCGATTTTCGGGTGCCAGTCGTGAATGCCTGATGAGTGGTTTCGTTGAGCGTTTGGACTGATTGTCCTTGATCAATTACGAGAATTGATTGCCTCAAAAGAAACGTTCATTTAAATTGATTAGAAACGAACGTACTCCGACAAATCTGGGATAGAATGATTTCTTGTTTAAATTGTTTTTGGGGGGTTTGGGCGTAGATTCTTCTCGTGCCACAAATGAAAGAGTAAAAAAAGGTGAACAGTTGAAATAACTCTCTCTACGCCTTTAGAAATTGACTAAAAATATAAAAGTTAAACTTCGTGGGTATAATTGAGTGTGTAACTGCCACACTCAGAGGCGTTGATTAACTTAGTTGGCTTCTTAAGAAAAAATACTGTCCCTTAATTTGATACGCATAAAGGCTACCGATACTAAAGTTAATGAACATTAGCTTAAATGACGTCTCTGAGTGCGGCCGTATGTGTTTTAACTTTATAAAGCGTAAAAGGCTGGACATTTTTTTAAAACACACCCTTAATCAACAAACTCGTAACTTTTGCAAAATTCAAGAGAAGAGCGTACTTCTTTTTAAAAAGACCGGCAACGCATTAGAGATCTCTCTGATTTTGCTGATGTTAGTTAGGCGATGATTGTTTTCTATTAGGTGACTCGCTTGCTCGTTGGTCGCCTCTAGCATAAAAAAACTAATGTTTGAAATACGTACAATCGTAGATTTGAGAAAATCTTTTCTTTTTATGAGATAGATGGCAGACGAGCAGACGGATCACCTGATGGTAAGCGATTGCCGCCGCCCATGGACACCCGCGACACCCGCGACACCATTGGAGGTACATTCTCCGACCTGAACCTACAACCACTTGCATAGAAGACAAATGTTTTTATTCAAGCTACCATAACTCTTTTACCAAAGCAAAAGATTCCAATCTTTTCGCAAAATGGAAACAGTATTGTAAAATGAATTTAGAAAATTGCAGTCAAGCTGATATACTGTAACAGAACGAAACAGTATTCAATCTTATTCCAACATAGCATCTTTGTTATTCTAAACAATACCTACACAAAGGAACAAAATGAAATTGCGAATGTTTGCATCCCGCCCACTTAAGATCACATCTCAATAATAATATCGTAGGAGTGTTCTTTATGATTACATAAAATAAAAACATTATTTGTCCTAAAAGGAATATTATCCCCTTCTCCGTCATTTTAAAGGTTTATGGAAACATTTGAGACGTTTTAGGGTTTCGTACCTCAAAAAAGTAAAAACGGAACCCTTATAAGATCACTAACTCTTATGTGGGAATCTAAACCGTTTGGAACAGTGGTAGTGAACGCTGCCTTTGGTCCAAGGGTGGCGGGTTCGATCCCCGCACAGTACAAACATTTGTGTGCATGAACATGTCTGTTTGTATTGGTCTGGGTGTTTCTTTGTATTATAAGTATGTATTTACTAAAGAAAAGTATTATATGTATATATTTGTAATCCCACTGTTGATTCTGATATCCGTAACACAGGTGCTTGAGCTACCTATCTCGGAGTCAGATCAATGTATGTGATGTTGTGAAATATTTATTTATTTATTATTTTATTATTTAAACCTATAGACTTCCCTTAGACCTACATCTATGAGCAAGTAATATCATTATAAATCACTATGTAAGTATGTAGAGAAAAATCTAACAACTATACATTTGTAAATGTCTTCACTGTTATATGGGTTTGAAATTTCAAATTAAAGCTACTAGTTACTATTGGGATAGGTATCATATGAAAGGGTATAATAAAATATAAACACAATGTCAAATATATGTAGGTATTTTTTTACTATCCATTACATCTTACTTTTCTGTAAAACATTAAAAAAACTGAAACTTAAAAATCTCCTGAGCTAAGACCTACGTACGACCTGAGGTACGTATGCACGTACGGCACGGAACCCTCGGTGGGCGAGCCTGACTCGCTTTTGTCCGCTGTTTTTAAATGAACGTTGAACTTTTGTTCATATAAAAGGGGAAACTTAAGTGGCCCGTGGTCTATTAGAGTTTTAAAAAAATCTTTTTGCATATAATGTTGCCTTGTTTTTTCTTTGCAATATAATGTTATGTCTTTATGAAACACGCTTGTAAATTAAACTGGCTATCTGATGAAAATCCAACCCCTTTAGAGGAAAATAATAGACATAACTTAGCTTCTGTATTAAAATTAACCAGTCTAGTCAGTTCACTTACTTTGAGATTGAACAGTTTTAAAATAAGTTGGTTTTAGCTAAGGTACAATTTATTGAATATTTTTGCTGCAAACCTATTCATTTCGTTTATTCATTGTACAAATTGATGATGATGATTGTACAAATTAATATCGTTTATTAGTTTTTTAAATTTTCGCGTTGTATTATAACTATAACGGCCGACGACGTGCTCCGCCAGTCCGCTCGTGACCACGGCTGCTGTAACGTAGCCGAAACATCGAGTAAAATATGTGAGTACACAATGTTGTATCACATAATAAATATCGTGTTAATTCCCGTCTTGATTAATTATAATATCGTTTATTGTTTGTATTTGCTTTGATTTTCTTTGTATTTTGTCTTACTTTTTCTTTTCGCTTTTTTTACTAACTAAGCTTCTGGAAATATGGTTCATGGTAGTAGAAGTGTTGCGTTATTACTAGTCTTAGATAATTCAAAGTTACTAGTGATCGAAATAGGCAGACTGTATTTATCTAAAATTGACGGGGCGTACCTAGCGTGGAACAAATAGAAAGGTAATGGAGGAAAACCATTTGGGAGAAAGTGATACAGCAGGGAACAACCCTGCACTGAGGAGTACGACGGAAGGAGGAGAGTAACCTAGCGTGGAGCTATCAATACCACCGGATTTGAACTTCCAATAACTCGAATTATTAAGAAATCTTAGTTTCACAAATTCAACTGCAGTATTTATTTATTTATTGATGTACAAAACAGGTAACAGCCAATAGGAATAACATGCTATATATTATACTTATATGACTTAGGAGCTAGATTAAAACCCTTACATATGTACACACTTTGCAAAAATCCTTTTAGCAGACAATATTTCACAGTGACTTATTATCATTAAGTAAAAAAAAAAAAAATTACAAGTATAATATACATATAAAAATAGAGGTTAATGTGAGTGAGACATAGTGACACTTGTGATAATAGATGTATAGTTTCACTTTACATCATCTCAGACTGTTTCTAACTTCTCTCTTGAATCGAGATTCAGAGAAGCTAAAAATATCTATGCTGTCAGCACAACCACTGACGAGCTCATTATACTGACGGCACAGTCGGCAATATTAGGGAAATGTAAAAAATCGTCGACGTACTAATCTGCTCTTAGAAAGCCATATACTAATACGATGAAGGGATTATAAAAATAAGTAAATGACATACACATTCGAAGTTTTATGCGAGGTAATGCTTGAGTGAGTACTCAAGGCTCTTCGGGAAGATATTTAAGCAAGAAAAAACATTTTACGCAGAATAAATTTCGAGTTCTAAGTAGAAAGCTTAAGGCTTAAATTTGTGATTGGCCAAATCAGTGGCAAAATTGCTTTTATCGATTATGTAAAGCTTGGAATATTAAAATCATGGTAGAATAAAGCCGAAAATTTATTTCATCTTAAACATATTCATCTCGTACTGGTTGTAGTGATGGTGTTTCTGATATATCATGAATGATTATTATGTTTTTTATGAGAGGTTTCTGAATCGTGTTACCATGATTCAATCGGTCTGGTTCCCCTGGTTAGACGGTAGTCGATTCATTGTAATTATCAGCTTCCTGATTACTGGGTCGTAGTCCAAGTGTAGTCCGGGCTCCGAAGCGACAGCTCAAGACCCAAAGAACTGGGAATTTAGTGAATGCTGCTTCTGGGCTAGGTTTGCGAGTTCGATCCCGATGTATATATTAGTACCTCCGCTGTTGGTTCTGATATCCGTAACACAGGTGCTTGAGCTACCTACCTATCTCGGCGTCATATCAATGTGTAATTGCAATGTGGTGTTATGAAAATATTTATTTCATCATCAGACTATCGCAGTCCACTGCTGGACGTAGGCCTCTCCAATTGTTCGCCACCGTGATCTATCCATGGCTTCTCGCATTCAGCTCTTGGCAGCCATCCTATCATCCCTCCACCTAGCCAGAGGGCGCCCTATATTACGTTTGCCAAGACGCGGTCTCCACTCTAGAACTCGCTTACCCCATCGATTGTCGGTTCTGCGGCTAATATGGCCACTGCCACTTAAACTTGCTAATTCGCTTGCTAATGTCGATGACTTTGGTTCTCTGCCGGATTTCGGATTCGATCTCGGAGAGAGACGCCAAGCATTGCTCGTTCCATAGCCCGCTGAGCGACCTTTAACTTGTGGACCAACCGTACCGTAAGTATCCACGTTTCGGCTCCGTATGTCATGACGGATAGGACGCACTGATTTAGGCACTGTAGTATCGACATATTTATTTATTTATTATTTATTAATCACACGCTTAAACGAGGACCATGGTAAAGGTAAACGAAAAGTGAATTAGACCGTGTATCTATAAATTACCCAAACAGTTCTAATTTGTCTTCATGTCTCACGAAAGACTAATTTACAAAAACCCAATCATGTTTGAACAGTTCCCATCTGAAGCACACATTGTTTATAAGTTTACCGAGAGGGTAATAAGCAAAGCCACGGCACAGCTAATAGGGTCGTAAATAATGCAAACAAAGCTAATTCCCGGGTTGAACTGAAATAAAAGGATCAACAGGATGCCACGTTCGGTTCCGTACATATGTTGTGGTTAGTGTTGCTAGCGTAAACCGGCCAAGTGCGAGTCGGAGCAAGAGTTCCGTAGCAGCAAGTAAGATATTACTTAAAATTGAGATGACTAAACAGAAGCTAAATTGCGGTTTACGGTTTGTAACTAAAAAAAAGACTTACTAGATCTAGTTAAAACCAATTTTTGTTGTTAGTTTTCATGGTACCTAATGTATGATAAATATTTTTTTAGTTTTAATTCTTTTCTTACCTAATTGAAGTTACCTCAACATAATTTTAAAGACCTATCCATAGATACCTCACACATATGGGTTTGATGAAAAAAAAGAGTTTAAGCTCTAAGTATGGAACCCCCCAACATTTTTATTTTTTTTCCTATTTTGATATCTTCTGCATATTGCATGTCAGTATTTATATTTCTTCTAACGCAAAGGCTTAACCCAAGGTCCAGCCTGAAAACCAGCGCTGCAGCTGTTGTTTGTGGCAGTTGCAGCATATGCTGAGGCTGAGCCTTGTTGGCCCCAACTCTTATGCTCTGTACCGTTTTTTATTTTATGTACCTATTATGTGTTGTGGTCAATAAATGTGTAAAATCATGTGTAAACGTCGTAATGCGGTTAAGTATTTTGTTATCTATTTACCAAGTTCTTATAGTTTCGGGAAAAATAACTGTGACATACGGATGGACGGACAGAAGGATAGACGGATAGACAGACAGAAATGACGAATCTGTAAGGGTTCCGTTTTTTGCCATTTGGCTATAGAACCCTATACACTGACTGACCGGATGGCGCAATTGGTAGTGACCCTGCCTCTTACGCCAAAGGTTGTGGGTTCGATCTCCACCCTGGACAAACATTCGTGCGGTGTCTGGGTGTAATATATGTATTTAAGTATATATTTGTGTTCCTCTGTTGTCTGATATCTCTAACACAAGTGCTTAAGCTACGGAATCAGGTCAACGTATAAGATTTGGTGAGAATTATTATTATTATAAAGCACATATGTACATACTTAAGTAGCATGCATATATCTTCAGATTAACTTAAATAAAAAAAAACTCGATAGGTAGGTATATTACAGTGGCGAAGGGTGAATATTTTCAAAAGGGAAGCCGGAATATGAAAAAAACTTACCAAAATGCTCAGCACTGATGTTTATGTCCGAATTTCAAGTTTTTTTTATGTCATTGGTGGCACACGAGCAGACGGAACACCTGATGATAAGAGATTGCCGCCGCCCATGGATACGGGCCGTGACATCATTGGAGTTTACCTTTAAACCCCACTTTCCCCCGACTTGGGCCTCCGGTATCCCCACTCACGCAGCGAAACACAGTACAGCAGTGCTGCTTCACGCCGGTTTTCAGTGAGGCCGTGGTACCACTCCGATCGAGCCGGCCCATTCATGCCGATACGTGGCTATCCCACGGTCATATGTTGAGTCGAAAAAAATATATTTGGATTGGCGCGGCCTAATTTGTACTGCATGTTTTTTGTTTTCAAAACTTAGAGAACGAAGACTTGTTCGATACCAAATAATCTGTGCGACAACAATATATTAGTACTAATGACATTTTTAACTGACGACCGACATTACGATGACTTCAGCACAACACACAATACAAAAATTAATCCAATTCACCACAATTCAACACCAAAACAAATAAAATTTGACAAAACGAAAGCAACAAGTTATTTACAATTCGCATTATCCGCCATTAAATAAAAACTAAAAAGCAAGGGAAATAAAAATATAGTTCGCTCCTGTCATGATTTACTACCGTGCTACATACATTCTTGATTCGGAATCTTTACAATTTTACTACATGAGTAATCCGTCTCGCTTGCACCTGTGCGTTGCTAATTAACCTTTCTCTATAACAAACCGATAGGCATCGAGTTATTTCTAAGTAAATTTGCGCGTGCTAAAACGAGACGGCACATGACGATCTGTTCACACAAATGAAAAGGACAGATGCTCAGTATGAGAATTTGTAGTATGAAGAACTTGGTATTTTACCGGCTTGCCACCTGCATTATTTGCGTTGCTCATCAAATTTTGTAGGCGTTATGTCTATAATTCAAACTATTTGAACTATGTAAGTGTGACACTACGTGAATTTAACAGATAAAAATATCGTTGGCCCATAGATTCGATTTTTCGTAAGGGAAGCCGACGGGAATCGGGTTGTATGGACTCTTCGCCACTGGTATATTATACATTGGACACATTGAAGCTACATTGGATCTAGATTTTTTTACCCAAAAAGAAACTATTTGAGATCATAAAAGGTCTTTGACAAGATCCATTTGTTTTTTGTGAAATCTTAAACTGTTTTCTTATAAAGTCCCATATTGTTAAAAATTCTAACGCACATTCCCACACAAGTTCTGTCATTTTCTTCAGAGTATTAACAAACATCAGTCTATCAGGATTTATGTGATTCTGAAAATTGCCAAATGCGCCATCGGACCATAATGCAGTAGCGGTAAATACTACTAGCCCATGTGTTTGCTAGTAGTGAGAAAATTCTAATTTGAACAATATTTTTGATCACCCTTATTCTCCGAAATTTCTTCGCGTCTGATTTCCATGGGCTATAAAATATTATTGAAATTAGAATTTTAAATTGAAATAAGAACACGTAAAGACACCTACCCTTCTTTCAATTTAAACTCTTCTTCTTTCAATTTGGCTGACCGGATGGCGCAATTGGTAGTGACCCTGCCTCTTACGCCAAAGGTCGTGGGTTCGATCCCCACCCTGGACAAACATTCGTGCGATGAACACTTGTGTTTGTTCGGTGTCTGGGTGTAATATATGTATTTAAGTATATATTTGTGATCCTCTGTTGCCTGATATCTGTAACACAAGTGCTTAAGCTACTTAGTACGGAATCAGGTCAACGTATGAGATGTTGTTAGAATTATTATTAAACTTCTTCTGATTTCAATATAAACTTCTAGTTTCAACAATATTTTTGAGCCCATAGAAATCAGACGCGAAGAAACCGGAAGGTCAAATTTAAGAGAATCGCCCATAAACGTTTTTAAACTCCGTATTACCTTGTCTTCCGTCCAATTGAAATCTAAAGTCTAAAAAATAAAAAATCTAAAACCTGTTAGACATGGCTACACTGACTACGTCGAACGCCCGAGTGGATTAACAACATCAAAACGAATCCCGAAGATAAAATCATAATAAAATATTCAGAACGCATCTGAGGGATTACGCGTGACGCAAGATTGACGGGATGAAGCCATAGGAGGGTCCTATTAATATCGCTGATCGTTCATCGAAGTTCGGTTTCTTTGTCGAAGGTGTTATGTTTCGGTAATCTTGTACAGTAGTACGCCGATTATCCGAATTAATTGGGACCAGAGTCGATTCGGATAATCGGACATAGACTGGTAATAAATAAAAACGAACCGTCACTAATAGTATATCAAACACAGTTCTCTACAATATCTCGACCAGAGTATCTCTGGCCCTAACAAAAGTCCCGAAAAATCTTTTTATAATTAAAGAGAAAGATGAAAAAAGATAAAAAATGTATTTATTGCAGAGAAAAAAAACCACAAAGTTACACACATAGGATTAAAATTTAAGTGCACTACACATATTATTCCACAAACATTGAACAGGAGCCTCCAAACTAGGCAATGCCTGTATCTTGGACGGCCAGAAATCATTTAATATATTATGTAGTGTCAGTAAAAAAAAAAACAAATATGAACAATGAAACGTGCAATAAAACTTAAATGATTGAATACAATTCAGGATTCTACGCATCAAATAAACATCAACTTACTAATGATATGTTCTGTGTCTGCGTAGTCAAGAAGTCTTAAACAATTTAACCGAACATTATACTGGTAATGAAGAAAAACGAACTGACATTTATAGAATAGTCAATCAAATACCAGTTCTACATTAACGCTGACTTCAATATCTCGATCAGAGTAAGTTATGGAAAACTTTCCAAATACTTTGTTTTAATTTTTGATATTACACTTATATTATTATTATGTTATGAACATGTATGTTTGTATTGGGCTGGGTGTTTTCTATGTAATATAAGTATGTATTTACAAAAGAAAAGTATTATATGTATATATTTGTAATCCCACTGTTGATTCTGATATCTGTAACACAGGCGCTAGAGCTACCTATCTCGGACTCAAATTAATGTCATTACATACATTAATTTGAGTCCGAGATAGGTGTGAAATATTAATTTTATTTATTTATTTACGACTGATTTGGACAATTGGTTAATCGCATAATCGGCGTACGGATAATAAGTACTTTTTATGGAATAGGGGAAAGACGAGCAGACGGATCATCTGATGGTACCGCTGCTTATGGACATCTGCAACACCAGAGAAATTAGAGGTTTGCCGCCGGCCTTTTAAAAAGGAATACGGTCTTAATTATTTTACTTATTTGTCTGTTTGATCTTACCGAATTACATTAAATCCAAAGAAAAAGGGTCATGATGATTCCCGCAGTCTATGTAAGTAAATAAAATTTTAGTATCGGAAACACAAATCTCAGAAAATCTCCATATAGAACGGCAATCTTATAGGCAAATTCCTAATATTTTAATACTCAGGTTTAAGGCTTGATCGATCTCAATAGTGAAAGGTTTTTGAAATGGGTCAACGAGGTTTGGGCTTGACAGCGTGACATGTATAGTAATTTCAATTGCTCTGGTATTTAAATCAAGCGATTAAAAAAACTGGCTCATCTGGCAACTACAACATTAGAGTGCTAATAGAATTTTTATTGACTTTTTTTTATAATGATGTACAAAAGTATGCCTATAGACGTGTTGATTTTCAAATACTTAGAACCAATGACTCGGTTGATAAACATACTAGAGCACTCCTTCTTAACATTGTGTTAACTGTACTTTATGTATTTTTTGTACGTTTTGTTTTTAGTCTTAGATGGTGTGTAAACAAAGTCAAAAGTAAATCCAGGTACCTTATCTCAGTACATCGGTAAATTTCATAAAAATAATGCCTCTGTAATAACTCGACTTTGGCAGCGTTAATTATGTTTTCGCTGTACGCAGAAACGATAGGAGCTACAAAAGAAAACATTATACCTACTTAGACGCTTAGATAGAAAAAGTCAAAGTTGGTTGAGTTTGAGCCCTTCATTTTTAGTATGCTAACCGATAGTGTTGCGATGGGCGTATGTGTGTTCATCGGTGGCGGTAATTGCTTATCATCAGGTCCAACTGCTCGTTTACCACCCATTACATAAAATATCATATCGATTAATTCGTTGCCGTTCACTGCCGAGCGTTTGCCTACTCAAAGATTAGCCACCAATCCAGTGCAGCGTACCTAATCTAAATAAAAAGAATAGAAAATATTAATTCAGTGTATCATCGGCGAGACCAAGGTGCACCGTCTTCGCTGGCTTGGCCACCTCGAGAGGTTAGACAAAGATCGTCTCGTGAAAAAAGCATACCAGAGCCGACCCGAGGGCCGACGCCCAGTTGGCCGACCTAGGTATCGCTGAAAGGAGGTCGTCGAGACTGATCTGCGCGAGCTCCTAGTCAATAACTGACAAGAAGTGGCGCAGGATCGAGCGAAGTGGCGATTTCTTGTTTCGGAGGCCAAGACTCTATTTGGGTCGCTGAGCCAGCAGAGAAGTAGGAGTGTATCACAAAGAAGTAACAATAAAAATAAAACTAATTACAGTAAAAACATAGTTCCGTAAAGGCGCCTGCTCAGCATATGTCGGGACGTCAGAGACACCTTGTATTGTGTATGTCAATTAACATCAACGACTTTTCTCAAATCTACCGTGCCACACCAGAGGTCACTCTGCACTTTCACTTGGTGGCATGCGCTGAACTATGGCGACTGCACCATTAATAGACATATACGGCCCACCTCTATTCAGCGTATCCTTTGCACGGACGTGTACTTAACCAGACTGAGCCTTTTCATAGAAAGCCTTACTTGAAAAACTGCGCAAAGCAGTTACTACTGGGGTGACGTGCTGGGCGACGTTATTTCTCTACCACACCCGTATAGAGATGCATTCAAGCTGCGTCAGGGTTGGTTGGATCTCTTTCACACTTTAGTGTCATTTTTTCTGATAATAGCACATTCCATTTAAAGCGCGCAATTTCTAGTTCCATTTCATTTGTACGATGTCATGTCAGTAAATAATATTCAAACTTGTTACTAATTTTGGCTGCTAGAGGGACTCCAAGCAAAGCTCGTTCCATTCATCACCCGTTGAGCTATTTCAAATTAGTACCTACACTAGTTCTATGGGTTGCTTTATTACGTTTTTGGAAATGGTTAGTAGTAATATCAATTTACCAACAAAGTGCAATTTAACTTACTGCTCAATTTCTTGTGCTGAATCAATTTCTGGCGATTTAATCACCGATGATTATTGATTAGATTGGATATATCTAATTGCAATCATGGCCGGTATCCCTTGATTGATTAATGCGGATACTTTAATTAGTCCTATTGTTGAAACAATATTACTCACTGTGGATATTACCTCGCCATCATTTTAACGAACTTACATATGATTTTGTACCTACCTACAATGGAACTCAGGTAAATAAATAACTCTAAATTAACTTAAAAACTAGGCAGGATTCTAAATTTTAAGCGGCTATCTCTCGCGTACAAACAAGGTTAATTTGCATTTTTAACCTTATGGGCCTATTCTATTATGTTTGTAAAACATTGGTTAACTAAAACAGTATTACAAAGTAGTTTTCATTCTTTTTTCGAAAATGTTGTACAATTTTTTGTTTTAAACGTCAAAACTGTTGGAAGTGTTAACGACACTTGCTGCTCTTGCCTATGGTAGCTTTGCTTTGCTTTGTCGGTGTGACGTGGGCGTATGGCCATCGGGAAACTGAAATACAAACGCTTATTTTTTTGATCACAAATCTGCTGCTACCACCACTCTGCTAACTGGTTATGGCCCAGCACGCTTCCACTGCTCTATAACACCGTTTTAGGAAATAAAGCTGTAAAGCTTTGTTTGATAAATTAGATTATTGAACGTTTATGAATAAAATCGGGTTTAGCATTTCTCGTAGATATCTTGATATACCTATACGATGATAATCTTGAAACTAAAGAAAAAAATGAATTTTTATATTTGTCAAAAATACATAATATTAGTATACAGACCGACTACGATCAGAAGGCACTTCAGTGACATTGACGCGTTGTACAAGGTGTTTCCTATGCGAAAATGTCAAAACAACATTAGTTCCGACTTTCGCCACGTGCCAAATAACTGTGATCGGCAAATAATTTACACTTGGACTTGAAATCACTATTATCTTATTCATCAAATGGGTTTTTTAGCTTAGATGCAATCGGCAAATTAATATAGGTACTTACAATAAAAATCTCCTCCAAGCCGATATTTCGATCATACTCGGTCCATCTCACCGTTCAGCCATCGACGCAGGGCATATTATAGTGTACAAGTATTTGCGCAGACACAAGTGCACTCTCTATTCCCGTACCCTCTTATTTCTATGGGACACCAGTGTAACACGACCTAAGAGGAGTTAGGCGCAGGACCGACGGCTTAACGTGCACGAGGCACGGGGGCACAAGACCGCCAACTTCCAGACTCCGGGCTAACACTGAGAATTTCTTAACAGAAAAGCTCAGCTAAAAATTTTGCCCCGACCCGGGGATCGAACCCGGGACCCCAAGCGAAACCGTCGCTTTAAAGTGCGACCAACTAACCATTGCGCCACCGAGGCAGTCGATTTTTTTCTACAATAATACGTACGATGTGTATACCTACTGCAAATCATATCAAAACTAAATAAGTTCTTCCTCTATACTTTCGTTTCGTAACACATGTCGCATAGAATTATGTTGGACCATATTTACGAGAATAATTAATAATGAACCAGACTGCAATGCAATGCAAGTACTCAAACTAACACATTCAATTTACAACTCGCTGATTTGTAGAGCGGAGCATAAAATTGTTACACTAATTCACCGAAAATACTGCATAATGTATTTCAGAAAACAGTTTGTAGTTAAAATTCCGTGCGAAGTATAAACACCTCAATAGTATGTTATGCAAGCAGATACCATGAATACCGGAATCTTATTAAAATCGTGCTTAGAATATTTTCCGAGTCGACGGTCTTTCGTATTCTGTATTTAGAAATTGAAGACCTTTATTGACCGATGAGAAGTATTCAAGGAAATAAATATTTTACCCGTATCATCTCAATACAGTTTTGATTGTATTATGTTTGTACGCAAGAACTTGAAAGAAAGAAAGAAAATATTTATTATTATAGACAACACAACACAGAACTTATAGCAGTTGCAAACAGAACACAATTTGGCACAAACAGAAAACCAAACATAAAACAATTAAAAATACATTTAAATAAAAACAAAAGGAAAAAAAAAACAAAAATATATTCCATCATGTCCAACAGACAGTGCCAAATGAATATTATGGTGTGTTATGACGTCTAGTATAAATGGCCCTCACTCAGCTTAAGTCATAGCCCAGACAAAGACCATGACGCTGGTTTTCGGTGAGACCAGCTGAATGAGAGCCACGGACGCTTGTCTAGTGTATTTTGTGTACAGTCGACTCCAAAAATATGTGTACACTTTAGGACCTTGTCACAATACTTACCTATAAGAAAGTAGAGGTCTACTTTCTTATATTATATATTGTGACAACGTCCTAAAGTGTATACATATTTTTGGAGTCGACTGTACCTAACGTGTATGAGTGTAATGTGGGTATATAATACTTACATTTGTGTCTAAATATATCTACAAAGAAGAGAATATCAGCTTGCGCCCTCACTCTGATTTTCATAGCTTTAACACGCGAAATAAATATAGGCCTGCTGTCCCAAATCTTAGATTTCATAAAATTGGATATTTCATTTCTAGGATTGAGCATTAGAATGTTTAATAAGTTACCTCAAAAAAATATTGTATTACCGGTACAAAAGTTTATGTTGCAGGTAAAAAAACTGCCTAATGCAGAATGGTTACTATAAAGTAGATGATATTAATGATAAGGATCCCAGGACGTGTTGATCTCTTCGCCTGTCCTGTATTGTATAATTTCATTTCATAATTTTACTTTGACGATTTATCTAAAAGATACTGATTATAAGCATTGTATATCATACTATCACTGTAATCATAATTTGTATAAGAATGAAATTTGTAATTAACATATTATTTGAAAAGAGTAACTACGGAGTTTCTTGCTGATTCTTCTAAGTAGATATTGACATTCCGAATCAGCGGTAGATTACATAATATTTGATATTCATAAATGTTCTGTATGGACCTAAATTGAATAAAGAGTATTTTGATTTTAATTTTGATTTTGATGGTATTTGTTTATTAGGAAAGTTTTCATGTGCAATGGGAACTATTTCCGAGATCAAAGATTAAACAAGATCCTCTCCGAGTCTTTAAATTAATACGTAGTGTTTTTGTTTTCTTTGCTAAAATGCATTTACCTCTGTAATCTTTTACGGAAAAACTGTTATGGTTTATGTTTTTATCTGTGATAGGCGGCACTCGATCAGACGGATCCCCTGATGAAAAACGATTGCCGCACCACAAGGAAACCCGCAACACCCACTAGTGGTAATCTACTGAGTGACAAGTACGTTGCAAACCTTTAAACTCCACTTTTCCCGGGATTGCGCCTCTCGCGCGGCGAATCACATAAGAGATGCTGCTACACGCCGGTAAGGCTGTGGTACCTCTCCGATTGAGCTGGCCCAATCATGCAGAAGCGTGGCTATCTAGGTGATTCTAGGTACTATAGATACATATGAGTAAGAAGTCGTATTTAAATCACATTGTCATTACGTTAGTACGAGTAAGTACCCAAGACAGTTTTAAGAAACATCATCATCATCATCAGCCCATTTAAGTCCCCACTGCTGGGGCACGGGCCTCCCTCAATCACATGAGGGGTAATTGCCATACTCACCACGCTTGGCAGACGGGTTGGCGAGGGTTTTGATATATGTGCAGAGTTTTCCTTCTCTAGGTGCTGATGAGCATGCCAGCAGCTTTACCTTAGTCGCCTTTTACGACACCTCGGTAAGAGTGAGGGTGGCCTATTCTACTCTGCCGGGGACCACACGGCCAAGAAACATACCTGGCGCTCAATGGACCATTTGGCCGTGTGGTGGGGATTTAAATGGGCTGAAGATGAGAAGAGAAGATGAATGGACCATTATACCCGTTTTACTCGTAGTCAATCATTTCTCTTCATATAAAGTGTCATAACCTCACACGTAATGAAAACTTTCATCACCAGCAAGTCAGAACTAAAATGAAGTGTAATATTTTACATGGTGTTAAAATTTAGTCGTCTATATAAACTTTGTGGACGCGTAAAAACGTTCGCTTTATTTCGCTTTATTCAAAGGTAAGTAGGCACTCCAAGGTTAGAGTGATATTGCTCAGAAAGCATTAACTGAAAGTTGAGTAAGGCCTACCTAATGTTGGAAACTATCGATAGTTGACCTCGAAAATCATTTTGACTATCGATAGCAAATATTAATATTTCACATCTCATCTGACTCCGAGATATGTAGTTCAAACACCTGTGTTACGGATATCAGAATCAGCAGTAGGATTACAAATATATACGTATAATACTTTTTTTTGTAAATACATACTTATAATACATAGGAGACACCCAGACCAATACAAACAGACATGTTCATGCACACATATGTTTGTACTGTGCAGGGATCGAACCTGCAGCCCTTGGACCGAAGGCAGCGTTCACTACCACTGTTCCAAACGGGTCGTCTATAATATCGATAGTATTGCTTTTGGTCAAAATTATCGATACTATCGATATTATTGGTACTATTGATAGTATTGTGAACAGAATTAATCAAAAACGATTGGTAATAGTATCGATAGTTTTGTACTATCGATAGTCAGCTATGTTTTGATAGTATTGCTGCCTGATTAAATTAAACAATCGATAGTAGCGATAGTATTAGCATTATCAAAAGTATTGATCTGATTTCATTATAGTACTTATCGGATATTATACAATCGATATTATTAGCATTATCAATAGTATTCATCTAATTTTATTATCGATACTAATGACAACCAGCAATACTATCGATACTATTGATTTTTTTGCCATCGATAGTGGACTATCGATAAGCAACACTAGTAAGGCCCATCAAGAATACACCCTAACAGCTATAAATGATGAAACCAGACGCCTAACCACCGCCTAGATTGAAGGCACTATTACGGCTTCTGAAGGCGTCACGGGAAGAATTTCATATAACCAAGAGGGGAAGGCAAAGATGGTAATGAGATACCCATTTGTCTTCTTTAAGGTTTCACCAAAATATTCCTATAGTAACGGCGGTGGAGTAATTTGTGCTGATGAAAGCTTCCTCTATATTGCGTTATGTTATGCCGTTTCATAAATTTTGTTATGTTTTTGTTGACTCCGCTTGGTTTCTGCCAGTCTGATCTTGATTTCATTATATTTTTTCATAGTGAAATTTATTATTTTCATATTGTTCACGTTGTTGTTACGATGTTGTCCTTAAGACTTTATTGGTGATTATTTTTTTTATTTTTTCTTATGACGTTGCCAGACCTTGGTGCCAATTGCTTGCTGCATCCGATGGAGTTCTTATTGTAGAGAGCTAGCGACAGGCGTACCCACTAATGCCTTGGTCGTGACTGGAGGAGTCCAGACCATAGTTACATATCGACGTCTCATTCATAACTGGTATAGGATACACGACCTTACATCCGACGGCGCCGTTCAAGTGATGGGTTTGTGAGCAATCCCCGTTAGGCGTCTTTACCAAGTAGTGGAAGCCAGTTCTTTTTTGGGGACTAACACGCCGTTACACTATTGCCCTTTAAGAAGAAAAGGGAAATATTGTGCCAATTGCTCATTATTTGTTGAAATTTAATGATGTAAAGTTCAAATTGACAAAGCTTTCAATTGCTTTTGCCGGTTCTGTAGAATTTCATGCGTATGTAAAACTTTTTTACCGGTAAAGTAACTACTCGCAGAACTGCAATACTTACTCTGAACACAAACTTTCATTAAACGTGAGGTATGAGAACCGAGATCAAACTTTTCCGAACTAATATACAAAGTAAGTACCCCAAATATTATATGACATTTTTCACCTAACTTTGAGGTTCATTGTCTGCTGTAACTTAAAGTTACAGAGATGTTAATAGGAGGATTCGGAATATATTATTTGCCTGAAATTAAAATATTCCATCAAAGTCAAAGTTAAGTTTCAAGAAGAGATTAATGGTATGAAAATATGAGCTGCCATAAATAAGCTAAAAATTAAATACCTTCTACCCGACTCCACCTTCTAAGAGCGCCATCAATCCGATTTCTGCACGGTTTGCCTGCATCCATTTTACAGCCGCTATCTTTTCCAATTAAGGAGGCTCAAAGTCACCCAGAGAGCAATGGAGAGGGCTATGCTCGGAATCTCCCTGCGTGATCGAATCAGAAATGATGAGATCCGCAGGAGAACTAAGGTCACAGACGTAGCCCAAAGGATTGCATGCCTCAAGTAGCAATGGGCAGGGCACATAGTGAGGAGAACAGACGGCCGTTGGGGCAGAAAGGTCCTCCAGTGGAGGCCACGTACAGGAAGTCGCAGCCGTGGCAGGCCTCCTACAAGGTGGACCGACGATCTGGTGAAGATCGCGGGAATCCATTGGATGCGGGAGGCACAGGACCGATCTGTGTGGAGAGCATTAGGGGAGGCCTATGTCCGGCAGTGGACGTCTATTGGCTGAAATGATGATGATGATCTTTTCCAAGTCAGCTATGCGGTAAATCATAATCCAACCGTATTGGTTTTACCGAAGTCGGGTTAAATGTTTCATTGTTTTAAATTAGCAATTCTCGATTTTTCTTCTCTGTCGCTCTTGCCAGAGCGGTCGTGGTAATGTCGAGTCGTCCTTGTTGGTGTTAGGGGCGGACTCAACTTTCCTCTCGATCTCTCGCTATCTCCCTCTGTTCATAGACTGTCAGGCACAGTCTGACACGGGGTTTTCTATTGCGGATTTCACTTGATCACTGATCAATGATCACTCCAGCGCATCGGTGATCTGCAGCGTGTGGTCTGGCTAGCTCTAACCTCCCCTGAACACTACATAATAGTCCATTGATCACTACATAAGTTACACTTAACTTTTCATGAAATATGAACCATAATGTACCTATCTTTAAAAGTCATTAGGATTTTAGGCTTACAGTGGATACGTGAATCTCATTTCTCGACGTACGTGCGATACGTACTAAAATTATTATTTTGATTTGTAATTCATGAATCATATTTATTGAGTGTTACAATGTTTGAAGAAAGTTGGTAATTTGCATCACATTTTGCTTATGCTTACTAAAAATTCTGACTTACCATGTAATGTGACCGTGGGAGAGCCACGCTTCGGCATGAATGATACAGCTCGACCGAAGTGATACCACGCCTCGTAGAAAACCGACGTGAAGCAGCAATGTGCTGTGTTTCGCTGCGTGAGTGAGGGTACCGGAGGCCCAATCCGGGGTAAAGGGGGGTTTATATGTTGGCAGCGCACTTGTGACTCTACTGGTGTCGCGGGTGTCTATGGGCGGCAATCGGTTACCATAAGGCGATCCGTCTGCTCGTCTGCCACCTATTACATAAAAAAATAAATGTTAAAATCAGTAAAGATGTTTTTGATCACAGTAAAAAAACACTAAAATATATTTTTTTTGTTTTGAAGTGTGAGTGATTCGACATTGCATGATCAATAGGCTTATGTACTAGGTCAGAGATTTTAAATAGCATCGAGAAATAACGGTCAAAAGGAGCTATGTACAAAATTTCAAGAAAGATAGGCAAGTAAATTTTAAGTCTCAAATTAACGAAATATTTATATAGCAATCGATATCTTATTCAATGTATAGCAACGTTTGTTAGGAAACCATTTTCATAAACGCACTCTTTCATATAGCTATCGTACAAAGCTATCTCGCGATGCGCACAAACTAGTGAGGGCTGACGTCACGCCTCGCGTCGCTTTTTGTATGGAGCCTTTTGGGCAAGTCTATTTGAAGTGATTTTCAAATTGTCATATTTCAAAGAGTGTCCAAGCTAACAAATCCATTCTTCCACCGATGTTTTCACTATTGAGGGGTTCTTATTTTACCAACAAGAGAAAAAAACCGGCCAAATTTGTATGGGGGCACAATTTACCACTTTGGGAGCGTCTCTTGCGCAAAGTATTGTGTTTAGGAAAAAATGATGTTAAAAACATTTTTAAAGACCTATCCATAGATACCCCACAGGGGTAGGTTTGATGAAAAAAATATTTTTGAGTTTGAATGGAAACCCCCAATTTTTTTATTTTTTACAATTTTTCTCTAAAAATCGTAATGCGGTTAACAAAATACATCTATTCAAGTTTCAATAGTTTAGTTCTTATAGTTTCGGAGAAAAGTGGCTGTGACATACGGACGGACGGACAGACATGACGAATCTATAAGGGTTCCGTTTTTTCCATTTGGCTCTAGGACACTAGCCTATTAGGTTCAATTCTATATCTAACCATAAAAACACAATGTAAATATTATACTGACAAAATGATCAAAAATTAACTCTTCACGGTATGAAACTAGCAGTCCTATGAAAACTACTAAGACTGCTGGAACAATATTGACGTCTAGGGATAGTCCATTGACGCAAAAAGAAACAGTGTTTTCCTAATAAAAACATACTGGAACATCTAAACTGACAACTTTCACGATAGAAAAATAAGAATTCCGCAGTCCCAATTTGTGATTCTAGGAACAAACAATTGTAGCATTTATTGTTAGTCAACAGTCTCTTTAAATAATGTTATATGTTGACGTATCTATATAAATTATTTTCGGAATCTTTTCCTTTATCATAACTACATATTACTTTTCTTACTTGTATTGACGATCCATGAATTCTCTGAAAATTGTTTCCAGAGATAACAAATTATTAGAACTGTAATAGTAAATGTATCTAAAGATTTCTTGGCCTCTGGCCCGAAGAAAAATGATAAATTACTAGGAATATTTACCTCAAACAGATACGAGACGTCAATACGTTCGCACTGTCAAGTCCTTTCGACTAGAGAACGATGAACGTATCGTATTGTTAGCGCTTAAGGTGACGGGTAGGCACACAAGCGATTTTAATTTTTAGCTACTACTACACTTTTGGCAGTAATCCAAAATTCGAGTGCAAAAGTAAACCAAGCAGCTAACTATAAGTATTAAATAAATAGTATATGTGTTTGCCGAGAGATTGTAATCCCGAAATTATTTAAAATAGATCCGGTTTAGTAGCCAAGAATTAAAATCGATTGGCGTCGCTAGTGTACCCTACCCGTCACCTTAAAGTGACGCATGGACGAAACAAGCGCCGCCAGTAGATTTGTATTGATTGTGTATTCTGATTAAGTTAATACAAATCTACTGGCGGCGCTAGTTAAGTCGATGCGGCACCTTAAGGCCGTACGCTGGGTAAGGCTGCGTTTCCACTTAGGCGACGCGACGGGGGGGGCGGAGCGAAGCGATGCATGAATTGACCAATTACTACACGCTCGAAATATCCTCTCCGCTTCCATGAAAACAGGACGGGCGGAGCGGAGCAGAGTTGAACGGATTTCCATAGAAAACAGCGAGCCGATGCCGACGGAGGCCGACGAAGAGCAGCGGAGCGGAGAGGAGCTCAGCGGTGCGGAGCGGAGAGGAGCGGCGTGGAGCGGAGGACAGTGGGATGTTGCATCATGGAAAAGTGGTATATCCAGAGCCTTCTCCGCTCCGCTCCGCTCCAGTGGAATCACTCACCACTTTTCGCCGCTCTTCTCTTCTCCGTTCCGCTCCGCTCAGTGGAAACGCAGCCTTAAGCGGGTGCACGTCGCGGACAAATAGCCCGTTGCAGATATTCGCAACGACCTCCCTTTAACGCAGTGCTGCCCGCGCCCGCGGGGCGTGCTCCGTCGTCCGCGGAGACCCGCTTCACGCAGCGCTGCTCTATGGAAATGACATGAACAGCAGCAGAATACACTATAAGTTGAGACTTTGGTTGTTGTAACAGTCAATATTGACAGCAAACCCCGGGCTCCACAGCGACAGATTTGGATGCAACCAGGAATAGCACGCTAAAATAAATATGAACTGTTAACATCATTTTATTTGGTCAAATAATAGAGAGCCCTCGTGAGCGAGGATTGTTAGCAGCTCAGTAGTGACGCCATTGGTGTCGCGGATGTCTATGGGCGGCGGCAATCGCTAACTATCAGGCGATCCGTCTGCTCGTCTGCCACCTATCGCATTTAAAAAAAAGCCCTTCCCCATTAGCTTTACACTGCCTTGAACTAAAAAACTGTGATGTGTGTTTGCAATTATTTTAATTAAATAACAAATATTTGAAGCTATATGGTACAAATAAACATTTTCTGCATTCCACGCAGGGACATACTTCGCACCTCGCTCTATCCCCCAGCGCCATCTATTTATACTATTTTAGAAACGAATTTTTCGGACCAAATTGAAGGTGGACCGCTGGTTTCAATTAAATAACAGATATTTGAAACTATATCATACAAAAGCGAGCGTAAATTTATATTCAAAATACGTACCGTAGTCGTAACACAAAGGTATCGTACCAAGTTTGCAACTCCAGGGAGTATTGCCACGAATATTCAATTTTCTAAACGACCGGCGTCACATGATGGAAGTCACGACACACTACCATCCTCCTGGTGCACGGGAACCCATTATCCGGTCACCCATCTCGGGTCGGCATTATTTACCGGAGATGTAGATAACCGAAGAAAGGGGAAAGTTCACTGAAGTTTGCTTATATTTGAATTTGTATTTCAAGGATTAATAGGAGATGAGGTAAGTTTAAAAGTAAGATTATGGATACCAAAGTTGCAACGAATTGAGATGAAAAAAAAATCTCCTAAATATTAACCAGTCGACCGATCAGTTGTTAGTAAGTTTTGGAGTTCCTCAAAACAAACGGTTACCCACCATGGTTTTTTTTTGTGATAGGTGACAGATGAGCAGACGGATCGCCTGATGGTAAGCGATTGCCGCCCATAGACATCCGCGATACCAGGTGCAGTCACAATGCGCTGCCAACCTAAGTTGAGATTGAAGATAGAGATTGTAGTAAACAAATTTGGTGCTTATTTATGCATTGAAGTGCAGCGAAGTGATCCTTATAATATGAATCGTTGAATTTTAACATTGCTATTGTGTGTTGAGTGAATTGTCACGTGACAACTTGCTTGGACCTAGTACCCTGGTATCGGCAGAATCCGTATGTCGATAAAATGTATAACACCGGCGTTTTATTGAGTGACTATGACTTTGACTGACTTCGACCACTACTACTACTTTATATCAATAAGTTACTTGACATTGGCAAGATATTTTCGTGTAGAGCTAAAAAAATGTTTGTGTTGCTTCGTTGTGATTGTCAGACTAACCATATCTTGGATCATGGTCTAAGCGTATCCCGGGCACCGATGCGACAGCTTTAGACGCAACTGGGAAGTACTCGCTAACTTTTTTACTGAGAAGACATCGCTTACCATCAGGTGATCCGTCTGCTCGTCACATCACCACCAATCACCTAAAAAATACTTATAGCTACTTATAGATTCTTAAAAATCAGTTTTGTTACAAATCACCTCTCAATTTTTATAAAGATACTACAAACTAGTTGTGCCGTCTGATGCGACGTGTTAAAAGTTAAGTATCAACCTATTAACTGTCCCACTGTAGGGCAAAGGCCTCCATCGTAGAAATCAAGTTATCGCTGCTATGATGGGATTAGGCGTAATCACCACGCTTGCCAAATGCGGATTGGTGATCACAAACCCGAGCTATGTTCGAATAATTCGAAACATACTTTTCGCTCGACCCGGGAATCGAACCCAGGACCCCGAGATCACGGCCCGGTACTTAACCCACTAGAGCATCAGGGCGTTACGTGCGACGTGTTAGCTTCGTCAATATTCAATTTGGCGCCGGTAAATTTGTTTAAGTACTTTCGAGCTTATCGCACAAAGATTCATAATTAACTTTAAAACCTTGCACTAAGTCGAGTTCCGAAAATTTATAAACACGATTACATGCTTTCCCCATCACTCTCAATCGACTGTAACGAAATTAAATTTTGTTGAGTTTACTTCAAGCACAGAAGCTTAAACTTAAAACGTTTTATTACTTCATTATTCTTACTTATACACTCATGAAACATATTAAATAAATAAATAAATATTTCACAACATCACATACATTGATCTGACTCCGACATAGGTAGCTCAAGCACCTGTGTTACGGATATCAGAATCAACATTGGGATTACAAATATACACATATACTACTTTTCTTTTGTAAATACATACTTATCATAGAGAGCGAACGCCCAGACCATTGTGTGCATGAACATGTCTGTGTGTATTGGTCTGGTATTCGGACAAGGTGGACCGACGATCTGGTGTAGATCGCGGGAATCCATTGGATGCGTGCGGCACAGGACCGATCTGTCTGGGGAACATTGGGGGAGGCCTATGTTCAGCAGTGGACGTCTATTGGCTGAAATGATGAAATAATAATTAGACACAGAAAGTTGGCTCTAGCTGGCATTCATATGAAAGCTTTCGTTGAATGCGTTATCAGTATTTCGTGACTTGTCTCTCCCACACGTCTATCTCTGTCATTTGTGCCGAACCCTACTGAGATCACTGTAAGCTTGCATGGATGTGTGCGTAACCTGTTTAGCTCACAATGTTGGTAGCCTTCGTATTTTGATTCAGCAATTAGCAACTTTAGGACGTAGGTATGTTACAGCATTCAGTTCAATTATTGTATAATCATATTGAGGAATAGAGTTTGAAATAAAAAAATAAAATATTAAATCGGTAAAAGTGTTCATCACATGAAAGTTTGTCCAGTGTCGAAATCGAACCCACAACCTTTGACGTGCGCAAATGCTCTATCGGTAGTATCGGTACGGCCAGTGAGATAAAAGGGATGTCTTGTCCTACTAATCAATTCTTTGAGTGTGTACCGTGTTTAATATCCTCTAATCCTGATTTCTTCGTTTTGAATTTGAAGTAAATGTTTAATGAACTTGACGACCCGTTTGGAACAGTGGTAGTGAACGCTGCCTATGGTCCAAGGGTTGCGGGTTCGATCCCCGCACAGTGCAAACATTTGTGCGCATGAACATGTCTGTTTGTATTGGTCTGGGTGTTTGTATGTATATACAAAAGAAAAGTATTATCTGTATATTTTTGTAAATCCGCTGTTGATTCTGATATCCGTAACGCAGGTGCTTGAGCTACATATATCGGAGTCAGATCAAAGTATGTGATGTTGTGAAATATTTATTTATTTAATGCAGAGGTTAAAGGTATTCCTTTGAATTTTTAATTTAATTTATTTATAACAGTTGTTTACAATGAATAGGGAGTAAGAAAGTGGTTCACATGATGTAATCGATTACCGATACACTCTATATGCAACTGGATCAACTCACATACAAGAATAACTTTGAAACGGGTTCGGGCAAGGAACTCGAGAATCATAAAAGATCTATTTATTGCTGGCACTATTAGGAACGTTGGTTCCCAAATCTCCAACCAATGAACCGTGGACCACTTTTTTAAAAATTGGATAGGCACGCAACATAGTGTAAAGTCGGTAGGCTCGACCGGAATGATACCACGTCACAGAAAACGGCGTGAAGCCTCTGCTTCACGCAGGGAATGCAGATACTCTTCTCTGCTGTTTCGTTGTGTGAGTGAGGGTACTGGAGGCCCAATCTGTAGGAAAGTGGGGTTTAAAGGTTGGTACTCCATTCCACTTGTAACTCCGTTGGTGTTGAGGGTGTTCATGGGTGGCGGCAATTGCTTACCATCAGGTCTGCTCATCCATTTGCCGTGTGGTCCCCGGCAGAGTAGAATAGGCCACCCTCACTCTTACCGAGGTGTCGTAAAAGGCGACTAAGGTAAAGCTGCTGGCATGATCATCAGCACCCATAGAAGGAAAACTCTGCATTTATATCAAAACCCTCGCCAACCCGTCTGCCAAGCGTGGTGACTATGGCAATTAACCCTCATGTGAATGAAAGAGGCCCGTGCCCCAGCAGTGGGGACTTATATGGGCTGACGATGAGGTCTGCTCATCTGCCAACTATAGCATAAAAATGTACTTCTAAAGTAACAAATCTTGTCAATAAACTATAATCATATCTTGGACCCAGTGTCTGCCGGGCTAAGGCGAGAGCTATACCTATCGTTAGCTAAAAAACGTAAAAAATACTTTTCAATGTCGTGGGACTGTAGGTATGACATGATACAGTCATCGTTTTCCGGTTCCCGGATTTCCAGGTGTCCAATTGGAGTAAAATGGCGTTTCAAGGTTCGCAGCATGAGCGTCGCGAATTGCTTACCATCAGGTGATCCAACTGCTCGCCTGTCACTTATCACATAAAAAAGCTTCGTCGAAAAAGTTTGGACAACACTGAAAACGAGAACGTAAAAGTTGTTGCAACCAATAATATTCGTAGTTGTATAGAGATAGATTTATCTTTATTATGATTACAGTCCATAAAACTACTATGAACGACAATTTGAAGTTCGTGGGTAGTTCGATGCGGAAGAGGAATAATCGTAAACCATCCGGAATTAGATAACTACATTAAGGATATAACGCTTCTCTCTCTATCTTATCTTTATATGTTTCTAGTGATTTTTAATTGGTGTTGCACGTAGAAAGCACATACACTTTTTATACATATTTAGTTAGAAAGTAGGTAGTCCCGGATTAGTACCATGATCAGGATATCAGGATCTGATGATGGGATCCTGGAAAAATTGAGGGGAACTTTCAAATTTTATAGGGACACGTAATGCTTTGGTATCTTTTTTCAAAACTGCACCAGTATTTACGCCTGACTGTATTCATTTTGTGGCTCTGCTGATGATGGAAGGTCAACTCCTCAACGGTAAGGAGTTAAAGGATAACTTCGGTAACACCTTTTCTCGAGTGTACTGTTATAAAATGTTATTTAAAGTGTATAAAGTGATAAAAATATTATTTTACACTTTTAGTTCGTGATATTTGAAGGCGGTTTTTTTTTTCGCAGATTTGTTTTTATATATAAGACAGCTTTTCTTACTTTGCGTTACGTGCACTTCTTAAGATCACCTCAGTTCTGTGGAACGTTATGGCGTCAGGAGTATTTCCGGATACGATTTAGGGACCTTCAAAAGAAGGGCGTCATCTTTTTTAAAAAGGCTGGCAACACATTCGCGTTGACTCTCATTTCGTGGATGATTATAGGCGACGCTGACTTTTCGCATAAAAATATGATTCTGAACGTATAACTATGATCCAGTTGGTCTCCAATTGTACTCGCTTCTGCCTGCACCATTATTTCGATGGCTGATCGACCTGATCGTTGAGTTTGGCTACCATAGCCAAAGTATCGGTAAAAGTTATTATTTATTCTTTCAAACTTTCATGGCCACTAACATTAGAATATTTATTTACTTGATTTCTACCATGCACCTTATTTTTGACTTTCTGATATTTCGGCACTCATGCCATGGCGCTTGCAGCGCCATCGCATAAGTTACCGTGACCATGGCGCTTGCAACAGTGCCACAATATCGGAAACTCAAAAATAAGGTACATGGTAGAAATCCCGTGAATAACTATTTTAAGGTTATTATTTTTTATCCTAAAGGCAATAACGAGCAAGAAAGTCACCTGATGGTAATAAAAATCGCCGCCCATGAACATCTATGAAAACAAAGAGGTCACTGTTGGATTGCCGGCCTTTTTGAAAGGAGTGCTCTTCTCTTTAAGACCCTTTTCCCTCCGTTGTCTACTAAACAAGGTACGTGATATTTAGAATTAAGGAATGCCTTTTTAAATATTTTTCTCACTTTTCCTTCTTTCTTTTGAACTTTGAATTGCTAACGTTCATACAATTTTGAAAGTAAACAATGTTTTCTCAACTTTATTTCCTGTGCAGCGATGCAAAATAAACCCCCAGCGAAAAGTTTATGCAAAACACCATCTCGTTTGAGACGAAACTTTTGTCCGGAGACAAAGACACTAATTGTACGGCCTTTTGGAATATAGAAGTTGAACATACGCTGTGGGCGAAACATGGTCACAAGCACAAAGGGCAAACTTTGGCCCAGTAGTGATGCCACTGGAGTTATGTCAAACAACTCTCTCGAATAATTTTACAATGTAATTTAAATAGTATTCGATAAGTGATTACCAACTTGCCAATAATCATTTTATAATATTACTTAAATAGTATTTCAATAATTAACCACACCAGATCGCGAATCATGTTTCAAGCATATAATACCGCGGGCGTCGACGGTTGTAATATGCAACCTGTGAGTTGTAACTAGTACTATTATATGTAAGTTCAATGTATGCAACCGAAAATGACTCGCTAAGATGAACTGAGATTAGAATGGTTTTCTGTAATAAAATTTTAAAACATTACATGAAATCATTATATAATTTTATATATTTTCAGGGCTTTGGGATAATTTTATTAAAATTCAGTTTAGAGTTGTTAATAATTTATTGCCCAAAAAATATTACAATGGGCGAACTTAATGCCAATCGGCGTTCATTAAACTTTTGGGTCGTGCAAAAAGGACAGTAAGTACCCAGACAGTTTAGGTGATTTTAATTTGATTTTATTTTACACCTATAAAATAAGTATGCATGACGTGAGTTCGAGTGTTTTAATCGATTTTATTTCGATATTACTAGCCTCACTAGGGTCAAAGTGGACTCAGTGGCGTCGCTTCTTTTGCTGCTTTAAGAGGCGGAGAACTACAGTCAATATTTGTATTCGTACGTGTACGAATAAAAATATTAACTGTAGTTTTAAGATGTTAAAAGTTTTTCGGCTGCTACACTGACCTCCGAGAGGCGAGGCCCCGAGGAGTGCGAGGATGTAACAATGATTTTGTTTTTTTATTTACAAATGTTTACGTTCTAATTCAAAAGTTTACTTTTTAAGGTCCCACACTACGCTAATTTATTAATTTGGGTTGTCTTCTATCAAATAGGACATATGCGTGTCCAGCAAACAAATTTAGTTTTCCTGTTATACAAAAGATAATAAAAAGTAATAAAATTCTGACTTTGTCTCGGTTTTTTAGCTAAACCAGGAAATTTTTTTTGTTATACGAGTACCGATAGGCCACTGGTGACTATATCATATCAGTTCACACCGTATGTTGCGGAATGAAATACACACTATACAAATACACAAATGTTATGGGATAAACTTGTATTTTATATAGCGTAATTATCAAATAATTTCATTAACTCTAATTGTGTGTATCTTCTGTGATAGGTTTCATTATATAAAAATCTTAAAATTACAAAAACCCTCCCTCATCTTAACTGACAGAACTTCTTGCCCTTTATGGCGACTAAACTAGTTATTGTTGTACGGAACCGAGCTCAAAGTTGTTGGCATTCTTAGAACAATGCTCCAAGTCGTCGGATTTACTCACTTGAATAGTATTCCTATGAATGTTCATAGTTCTGGGGGAAATATGTAGTAGGTAGAGCATACAGCATGTAATAGATGATCAATATGATCAAAATTAATTGTTCCACTCTGCTACCATAATACCCCACCAATAGAGCAAAGTGGAATTCGAGAAATGCCGTCTTATCTAGTACCTAGTTGATAAATTATGAGTACTTAGACGGAGTTCACGCCTAAAAACGCAAGTCCTTTCGGACTAGAACGCAAAAACTCTCTCTGTATGTCTATCTCGGCGTAGTGGCTAAGGGGTTGCACCCAGGTGCAGAACGTCCCGGGTTTTTTTTTTTCATTTATTTAAGGAGCTTTGTCAATTTGACAATGTCGCTCCGTTAAGATCAAACATTATGTAAATTAAATCATAAAAAGAAAACTTAAGAATTAAATGCTAGTAACAATCTATAGCACGCTTTAGCCTCTTTTGACATTGGAGTAGTCAGGGCACTATTGTATCTGCCTAGTCCATTGCCATTACATCCAAACAATTGCGCCCAAAATCGTCCATTCCGGGCACACTCCGCTATAACGTGAACAACATCTTCAATAACTCCGCATTCTTCACATAAAGAAAGGTCGTGGGTTCGATCCCCCCTGGACAAACATTCGTGCGAGGAACACTTGTGTTTGTTCGGTGTCTGGGTGTAGGTAATATATGTATTTAAGTATATATTTGTGTTCCTCTGTTGTCTGTTATCTGTAACACAAGTGCTTAAGCTACTTAGTATGGAATCAGGTCAACGTATGAGATGTTGTGAGATAATTAATTTAATTTAATTTAATTAAAGATGATTTGGGACGCTACTTATGTCAGTACTGTAGCCGCTAGCCACCTTAGTCGCACCGTCCACTCCCCGTCAGCGGCTGCGGAGGATGCCAGCTCAAAGAAGAGGCTCAAGTACGCCAATTTGGAGCCCCTTTATCAATTTGTGCCTGTGGCCGTGGAGACGATGGGCTGTTGGGGGTCAGAAGCCAGGGACTTTGTGTGGGAGATAGGCCGTAGATTGTGCGAGGTGACAGGTGACTCACGCTCTGGGTCGTTTCTGGTGCAGAGGCTGGCCATCGCTATTCAGCGTGGCAATGCGGAGAGTGTGATGGGCACCTTTGCGTCGGAGGCGGGCGGGGTGAGTTGCCTGTTTTTGGCCGTTAGTCAGTGGATGTATAATTTTATTGGTTATTTTATTTCATTACTTTTTATTTATATAATTTCATGTTTAATTTGACATAATTTTAATTTATAAAAAAAAAAAGACATTAAAGATGATGAGATTAAACCCATCAAGTATTTGAACTTTTTCGTCGGAATGTGACCAAAACGGAGTCTTAAAGCCGATACAATATTTAATCTACTTAGGGAACACTTATCAAACCAAGGCACCACCAGGGATTCAGGTTGTATGGTTTTGTACCACCTGTAAAAAACTAGCCAAATCTCGATGGAGCTTATTGTTTATCTCTAAAAAGTAATGAAATCTAGACAAAGTCCTGCCAGGTCTAAGGTTTCTTACTGCGATTTCTTTATTGTTTATAATAGTTAGTAGTTAGTAATGCTGTGTGACTTGGCCGTTGAAGGGTACGCAAGGGTACATAACGAGGCGTGCCATGACACCATGGCACATATCTCGACCACTAACCACTGATCCTACATAAAATAGACGTACAGACAGAATCTATCAATCAATCATTAGAAGTCCGTCTCTACTGCAAATATTTTATATACTGATTGTTTCTGGCTCCCCTATCCATGAGTATTATAGAAATACGCTCTTCTGGAGATAAATTGATGCAGTGATGTCGTAGAGCACCTGGTTTTGTACCCTTGTGTACCATTCATCGGCCTAGTTACACAACATTAACTATAAACAATAAAGAAATCGCAGTAAGAAACCTTAGACTTGGCACGACTTTGTCTAAATTTCATTACTTTTTAGAGATAAACAATCAGCTCCATCGAGAACTTGGCTAGTTTTTTACAGAATGTTTTTGGTGGGATATTATTATTTACATTTGGAAGGTTGAAATTATACTTATATGTATCGCGTCGGTTGCGACATGCTTTAAGTAAGTTGAAGAATTCCAAATTATTTTTGACAAATACACTGATTTCTAGAATGTAAGAGTAAGAAGTTTCTTTTTCTTTAAATGTACCTCTGAGTGTTTCGTCATAAAACATGTGATAAATAATTCTGATACACTTTTACGAACACGAAAGTACTATTTGCATTAACCGAGAGATGTCTTGGCAGTAACAGTAGGTAGGTACTTAGCAGCAATAAGTTTTGTGTTACAATACTTTGTGATCAGACTGTTCTTATAAAATTCCTCTTCCAGATCTTTCATCTTGATATTAATATTTAGGCATTCCGTATAAGTGAATTCCTCATTACTACAGCGGTGGCGCTTTCGTACGCAATTACGTACACGCAAATTGGCGAATTTGTCGGTTCGGTAAGTCGAGAAATAAAAGGAATTACGTACGAAAATGTGTATGGAAGTGTACTTTGGATAAATAGCTTGTATGTCAGTGAGCAAGGCACTGCAGGCGACAGTTTTTAGAACATTATTAGGGTAGGGTTTTTGTTCGTAGCTTAGTTTTTTAATGTAATAAGTAGCGGACGAGCAAATGGAAATCCTGATGGTAAAATATTGCTACCGCCCATACCGCCGCAACACCAACAGAGTCACAAGTGCGCTGCCAACTTTAAACCCTTTTCCCCCGGATTGGTCCTTCGGTACCCTCACTCACGCAGCGAAACTCAACACAAAGCTGTAGCACAAAGGTTTTCTGTAAGGCCGTGATATCACTCCGGTCGATTTATGCCGAAACGTGGCTCTCCCATGATCATAATTGACCGTAGGTACTCGTTATCATTAATTTATATTATTTATTATGCGTAGAGAAGTCGCATCTCTATGTCTTTTACCGCCTTTACCATGGTGAGTTTTCCGAGGAGTTGTTTGAGTTAATACCCGCTGCTGAATTTCACCACCGTACTACACGCCGTAAACTCGTCTCCCTCCTATATCTTAAAAAAAAACTGGGATTCCACCGGGATGGTACGGGTCCACCACCATGCGCTTTACACATAATTTTTTACCACGCACCTCCTCATTGTGGAATCAACTTCCCGCAGCGGTATTTCCGAACCGGTACGACATTGAGATCTTTAAGAAACGAGCCTATACCTTCCTAAACGCATCTCCACTCCCTCTGGTGTGGCTGATGTCCATAGGCGGTGGTGATGGTTTACTATCAGGTGACTCGCTTGCTCGTTTGCCTCCCTTTCTTATAAAAAAAAATCTTTGCATTTAATTCTAGATTATTGGCCTGCCTCAGCTTTCACCGGGTGCAATGCATATTGCATGTAGTATATAATTGAACACAAAATTTCTGTAATGCCTAGTACTTAAGTTGTGTATTTTGTGCAATAAAGTATATCTATCTATCTATCATACGTACATTATTATATACCTTGTTTTTAATTAATTTATCTTTAAAAACCGGCCAAGTGCAAGTCGGACTCGCCCATGAAGGGTTCCGTAGCAGCAAGTAAAATATATGGAAGGTAAATTGCGGTTTACGGTTTATAACGTATTAAAAAAAAACTACTTACTAGATCTAGTCCAAACCAATTTTCCTTGTTAGTTTTCATGATTATGTACATCATATATTTTTTTTGGATTTATAATTCATTTATTATAGAAGTTACAGGGGGGGGGGGGGGGGATGACACTTTACCACTTTGGGAGCGTCTCTTGCGCAAAGTATTATGTTTTGAAAAAAATGATGTTTTAACAACATTTTTAAAGACTTATCCATAGATGGGGTATTTATGGATAGGTCTTTAATCTAAATGGTAATGGTACACGTATAGGTTTGATGAAAAAAAATTTTTTTAGTTTCAATTCAAGTATGGAGACCCCCCCCCCCCATTTTTTTTATTTTTTCTATGTTTCAATAGTATAGTTCTTATAGTTTCGGAGAAAAGTGGCTGTGACATACGGACGGACGGACAGACGGACAGACATGACGAATCTATAAGGGTATTTTGCCATTTGGCTACGGATCCCTTAAAAACGGTGTTAAAATCCGTTGGGTAGTTTTAAAGATATAAGCGTACTCACATAGGGACAACGCAAGCGCCTTTTTTATACTACTTCACACACTATCACAGCAACACACTCTATCTTATACTCTATCAACTTATATAATTAAGTATATAATATAACTAGCATGAACTATAGTAAATAAATAAATAAAAAATCCAGAGAATCATGCAAGGATTTCAACCTACGACCGCCACTTTATAAGGCGCAAGTTCTTATCCATTGAACTACTACATCATCATCGTCAGCCCATTCAAGTCCCCACTGCTGGGGCACGGGCCTCCCTCAATCACATGAGGGGTAATAGCCATACTCACCACGCTTGGCAGACGGGTTGGCGAGGGTTTTGATATAAATGCAGAGTTTTCCTTCTCTGGGTGCTGATAACCATGCCAGCAGCTTTACCTTTAGCTTTTTTTAGCTACTACATATATAGCTCTTAAAATTGTCACTCGTTTATGCAGATATATTCAAACTATCCATTCATTCTCTGATAGTCATCTAAATGAAATTTAATTACTAACTAAAAGATCTGGTGGGCGTTTATCTTCACTAATTAAAGTCTCGTTAATGTCACTTACGGCTGCACTCAGAGACGTCATTTAAGTTAATGTTTATTAACTTTAGTATCGGTAGTCTTTATGCGTATCAAAATAAGTGTCAATATTTTTTCCAACTAAGTTAATTAACGACTCTGAGTGCGGCAGTTAGATCCATATCTTTACCTAATAGAAGGCTCATCTTGACTTCAACCGCTATGCACAATTTAAAGAGTCTTTAACCAAGTTCAAAAGAAAGAAGAGGTTCTGAATTCGACATGAATATATATATATTTTTTGTTTGTTCGCCGATTACTCTTCCATTTATGAACCGATTTAGATGATTCTTTTTAGTTGGAAAGTAGATAGTCCCGGATTGGTTCCATGATCAGGATATCAGGATCTGATGATGGAATCCTGGAAAAATTGAGGGGAACTCTCCAATTTTATAGGGACACGTAATGTTTTTCTGTCTTTTTTCAAAACTGCACTAGTATTTACGCCTGACTGTATTAATTTTGTGGCGCTGCTGATGATGGAAGGTCAACTCCTCAACGGTAAAGAGTTAAAAGATAACTCTCTTAAAACTGTACTCACAATGAGTTTTTTATAAAATACCACTTCAAATAACATTTTATTACAGTACACTCGAGAAAAGGTTTTAACGAAGTCGGCGCCTAATCACTATTGAATAATTGAATTTTGTATTAAATTACAAGATAGTATTGGGTGCCGACTTCGGTAACACCTTTTCTCGAGGGTACTGTTATAAAATGTTATTTGGAATTTATCAAGTGTTAGAAATATTATTGTACACTTTTTAGTTTGTGATTTTTGAAGGCGGTTTTTTTTCACAGATTTTTTTTATATGTTAGTTTCAAAATGAACAGTTCTGTATTAGTGATGAGTTCATTTAAAATATTTGTACGCGCTACTAAGAGCATTTCTTAATGTGGGAATGTCAAAGAATTTATATACGTTTCCCCCGATATCCACCCACGCACTTTGGATTAAGTAAATAACTCACTAAAATTTTCATCTCGTGTTCAGGCGGGAATCGAAGCCACAACTTCCACAATACGGGTGGCTTTTCTACCAATTAGATGACTTAACACGTTACTAAGAGCCGATTTGACCAACCTTATTCCGATACTAAATCTTTGGTTAAGTAGCTCTGTCATTCCATTTAAATCTGACGATATCCACGGTTACAAATTGGTCAAATCGGGCTTTAACCAACAAAATTCGTAAGTGCTTGATTCGACATGAACTGTTGATAGTCTCATCAATATTGTAGGTCATTTACTTAAGAATTAATTGCAAAATATTTCTTTAAAAATATCAACTATTAAGTTATATAAATAGATTATGATATTACCCTACCTTGACTTCTTGTTGATCGCAATATTCGCAATGTCATTTACCCGGCATCCCTTGTGTCCTTTTTATAGTGACGTCACCTTGACACAGTATAAAAAGATAGCGTTAGAATTCCTGAAGCATTCTACTGAAATCGAATGCGAAAATGAAGTGACGATATGTCAGAATAGTTTGCAACGAGATTGCTAAGTCAATACTGATATTTGTGTGCATGAACATGTCCGTATGTGTTGGCCTGGGTGTTTTCTATGTATTATAAGTATATATTTACAAAAGAAAAGTATTAAATGTATTGTTTTGTAAATGTATTGTATTGTAATCCGACTGTTGATGCTTCAGCTACCTATCTCGGCGTCAGGTCAATGTAGGTGATATGATTTTTTTTTATTTCTTAACTTCATAAGGTAACTCACTCACTCAGCTGGCCCTACTGAAAATCAGCGTCATGACCTTTTTCAGGGTCATGACACAGGCTGAGTGGGGGCCATTTATGTTGGAGGTCACAACACACAATATATTATTTGCACTGCCTGGTTATTTGTACTCATTATTTTGTTTTTCCTTTGTTTTGTTTTCTTTTTTTTCTGTATCTATTTTTTTTTTGTTTGTTTGTTCTTTTGTAACTAATGTTGTACTCGTATGTAGTGTTGTGATGTCCAAAATAATAAGTTTTTCTTTCTTAAATAATAAACAGTTTGAAAGGGAATTGTTTACTGTTCGCACTATTAGGCGTTAGTATTAGTTTTAATGACAAAGTGAAACGTTTAATTATGTTAGACAATAAGATAAAGACGAACTATAAGGGTTAAAACCTTTAGTGCCGTTCGCGTCCCGCGCATCTCTCGATGCCTCATTATAAGCCCTTCTAGGTTTTTTGTACTTACGTCTATAGTGCTCTGAATGTGTTTTTTGATGCAAATAAACATTTTATCCAACCTTCTATCTACGGACACTAATCTGGCGCTCAACAAACGAAAATCGGGTCTCTGGCGGTAGGAGTCAAACGTGGGCTGATTCAATTCTTTTTTATTTTTATATATTAAATGGGTTTGCACTTGACGTCATCGCACCTGATGGAAAGTGACAATAAGATGTAGCGTACTTACCCAGAAGAAGCCTATTCACTCTCGACTTAAAGACACAGAAGCCGAAGCAGAAGAATACAAAAGCCGGCAAGTTGTTCTATTCCTTAGCAGCTCGTACCAAGAAAGAAGAATTTAATTCAAAGATTTTAAATTACTATCTATTGGTTTTTAGTGAGCGATTTTGGTGTTAATTTGTTTAAATAAAAACTAAAACCGTTTGCACGCACGACACAAAAGTGGTGTAATTTCAAACAAGAAACTATGCAAGCTGCAAGCGACACACAGACCTCACAGAAAACTGGCGTAAAGCAACACTGTGCTGTGTTTCGCTGCGTGAGTGACGGTACAGGAGGCCAAATCGGAGGAAAGAGGGGTTTAAAGGTTGGCAGCGCACTTACGACTTCATTGGAGTCGCGAGTGTCCATAGACGGCAACAATCGCTTACCATCAAGTGATCAGTCTGCTCGTCTGCCACCTATCACATAAAAAATAAGCAAGTTTTGCTCTTCAGACAGTAAAGCGCCAGATTCCTTGACCGTACCTTCGTACTTATTTTGAGTTTCCGATATTTCGGCACTGTTGCAAGCGCCATAGTCACGGTATAACTCAGTTACTCAGAAATAACGTATGTATGATAGCAATCCCATTGCAAAATATTCTCAGTGACCATTGAAGTTTAAAACATCAAATGCAGTTTCGTTCGAACTTACAGGATGAAAGCAAAAGTTTTCCTTATCTATTTCACTGTGGGCCTCACTATTTGCGGTAGCCCCGTAACACGCGATCTTTTTGATCGAGGGATCGGCGATGGCCGCCGATATTCGCCGATTTGACTGAGGGAGCTGAAACGACTGGAGATATAAGTGTGGGAGACAACAGATTTTCTCGGTCGGAAAATAAAGACGAGAGCTGAGGTTTTGACGGTTGTAAACGAAACTTGCTGTTATGGTCTCATCATCATCAGCAACCCACAGTCGTCCACTGCTGGACATAGGTCTCCCCTAATGCACGCCACTGCTCCCGATTTTCGGCCACTCTCATCCAGCCCACACCAGCCAGCCTTCGAATGTCATCATCCCATCTTGTCGCAGGACGTCCTAAACTACGCGTACCGAGTCGCGGTCTCCACTCAAGGACTTTACGGCTCCAACGGCTGTCAGTTCTGCGGCTAATATGACCAGCCCACTGCCACTTCAGTTTGCTAATTCGGTGGGCTATGTCGGTGACTCTGGTTCTCTGTCGGATTACATCATTTCTGATGCGGTCCTTCAGAGATACTCCGAGCATAGCCCTTTCCATAGCTCTTTGAGCGACTTTGAACCGGTGGACTAGTCCAGCCGTGAGTGTCCACGTCTTGGCACCGTAAGTCATGACCGGAAGGACGCACTGGTCGAAGACTTTCGACTTAAGACTTTGAGGGATGGGTGACGAGAAGACTTGACGAAGTTTACCAAATGCTGCCCAGCCTAGCTGAATTCTTCTATTGGCTTCTCTCTCGAAGTTGTTTCTGCCTAATTGGAGCGCTTGTCCTAGATAGACATATTCCTGAACAACTTCGAGAGGTACTCCATTAACAGCGACCGGTCTCGGATCAACGAGCTCGTTGAACATGATCTTGGTTATGGTCTATGATCAGTTTTTTTTTATGCTAAAGGCGACAAACGAGCAAGCGAATCACTTGATGGAAAGCAATCATTGCCGTCCATTAACATCCGCGAAATCAGAGTGATCGCTAATGCGTTGCTGGCCTTTTTAGTTTGCGAAGCTATCGGTGTGACTTGGGCTTAAGGTAATCGGAAAACTGAAATACAACACTAAAAAACAAACGCTTACTTATTTGATCACAAATCTTCTGCAAGCTGGTTATGGACGCCAGATTTTTCACATAGCGTTTTTACCGATGGAGGTCAGTTTCCCGTCGAGAAATTAAAAGGTATGATGGATTATCATATCGGATACAGACATGTCTAACGTAGGAGTGTTGTTGCGAATATATTTTAAGACAAAAACTCAAATGGACTCAAGACATCAATGCAAAGGATTGTTGATCGATAAAAGTGTTGCGAAAATTGTCTAAGAAAACGATATTTGACTAATATCCATAAGGTTGGCAGTTCATTTATAGGATTGAGCATAAAAATGTTTAATAAGTTACCTCAGATTATTATTGACTTGCCCACACATAAGTTTAAATTGTATATAATAAACTGATTAATGAAGAAAAGCTATTATAAAATAGACGATTTTTTGAATGACATTAATTTAGGGACATATTAGTAACACCAAAATTGTACTATATTTTTAAGTTAATGGTGACATTTTGTAAAACATTTTTTTTAAAGAGTAACTGCTGAGTTTCTTGCTGGTGTCTTCTTGGCAGAAAACTACATTCCGAACCAGTGGTAAACATGTTGACATTCATAAGTGTTCTGTATGGACCTAAATTGAATAAATAATTTTCATTTTCATATGATGTTCCAGAGCGAAATAAAAGTCAATGTGATAATTAAACGGTGAAAAGAAGAAACAATGTTTGATTCTAAAAGTTAAAAAAAACTTAATGCATGATTGGGCGGAAATAATTGGCACAGGATCGATTAAAATGGCGATATTCGACATCTAAAGTCAAGAACTATTTTGGATCGTTAAGCCAGCGTACCTAGTAAATAATTCAATAAATAGAGACCATATCACATACATTTCCCTGGTCACAAATTAGGGTTTTCCCTTGTATTATGAAAACCAGGAACAACTACGGTACCACAGTTAGTTAGGTAGTAGTACTAGTAACGTATTTACATTCTTTATAATTTGGCAAACGTAATGTAGGGCGCCCTCTGGCTAGGTGGAGGGACGATCTGCGCAGGATGGCTGGCAAGAGCTGGATGCGAGAAGGCATGGATAGATCACGGTGGCGAACAGTTGGAGATACCTACGTCCAGCAGTGGACTGCGATAGGCTAATAATGATGATGATTCTTTATAATTTCCTACATGTATTTCTTATTATAGTCGATGGAAACGCTACATCAAAGTGACATGGCTTTGAAGATTTGGCAATAGGTTTTCTATCTAATGAATGGAAACACAGTAACCATTGATCAGATATTCACCTTAGAATCACATGTTTCATCCTTTTCATTTGGAACAGTGGTAGTGAACGCTGCCTTTGCTCCATGGGTTGCGGGTTCGATCCCCGCACAGCACAAACATTTGTGTGCATGAACATATTTGTTTGTATTGGTCTGGGTGTTTTCTATGTATTACAAGTATGTATTTACAAAAGAAAAGTATTATATGTATATATTTGTAATCCCATTGTTCTTTCATTATATCCGTAACACAGGTGCTTGAGCTACCTATCTCGGAGTCAGATTAATGTATGTGATGTTGTGAAATATTTATTTATCCTTAAAAACCGTAAGAGATTTCTGGACTTCATTAACTGTGAAATTTGTAACATTATTATATTTTTGAAGCGAGACCAGTCCACTTCAGTGTTTTGTGTCGCAATTTTGTATTATGAATGAGCAATTACTTCTTTAAAAAAAACTATGTCCTGTATTCTAACGGTATGTACAGTCAGCGTCAGATCAAGTTACCCCCCGGCTGTGGAAAACTAGCACTTGTGCCTCAGACATAAGGACGGTCCAAAGGTCAACAATGGTAACTCGTCGTGACGCCGTGTGTACGTTTGTTTGCTATAGAATGTAATTCCTATCCATTTAGCAATCAAATAACCAAGTTACACGTAACCAGAACTATCAATTGCACGCAAACAGACCGTCGTCAAAGCGAAACAATGGTTCAATTTTGCGATTCCGTTTCGCCAATCGGTACTACTATGAATTCATCCGCAGCTGGTTCTGTCTCGTTAATTCCATTTGTTATTTGTTTCAGGTGTTCATCGGTACAGCTCGCTTTTACAAAGGTACGTCGAATAAAACATCAATGGTGAGGCTTGTCGAAACATTCGATCGGCTTTGAAAACTTTGACTATACGTAAGGGTGCCTTCAAAGCGTGAGCTAGCAAAATTTTAATATAAGATACGTCTCAGCGTTCTATAAGCTAATTTGTCTTTATACATCTAGTATATTTAATCTTATATCAATGTACTATAGTTAATCTTTAGTTCTTAAGTGGCTAATTACACTATATTACTGATTTATTCGCGAAGGAAGCTTCTGCTTTGTTAAGGGTTCTGTAACTGAAGGCAGGCAAAGGTAGCTTAGTGGATTTATAAGTCAATAGTGATTCATGCCCAGAGCTTTAATTTGAAGACCCGTTTGGAACAGTGGTAGTGAACGCTGCCTTTGGTCCAAGGGTTGCGGGTTCGATCCCCGCACAGTACAAATATTTGTGTGCATGAACATGTGTTTGTATTGGTCTGGGTGTTTTCTATGTATTATAAGTATGTTTTTTCAAAAGAAAAGTATATTATGTAAAAATATCACAGGGTGTCCACAATGATACACAATTGCAATAGGTTACCAATCCTTTACTCCTTCCAACACACAATACTTTTTTTCCAAAAACCTCTCTCGACACACTTGTTTAACGTTCTTTTCTTTTCAACCACCGCGCTTCGATTGTCAAAAGCGTTATTCTCCCCAACTGTCCGAATGACAGTTCGCTAATCCATAACTGTTAAAACCATTATCATTTTACCGATCTGTCCAAATGACAGTTTGCTAACAATTATATGTATATATTTGTAATCCCACTGTTGATTCTGATATCCATAACACAGGTGCTTGAGCTACCTATCTCGGAGTCAGATCTATGTAGGTATGTGATGTTGTGAAATATTTATTTATTATTATTGTTATTAATTTGGTAATAAATTTCTGGACATAAGCCTTTCTAAATGATCGCCTCTGCTTTGGATCTTTGGCTACTTGCATCCAGCTAGTCATCCTGCTCAGACATCATTACTCCATCTGGTCTGAGGGCGCTTTACACTATGAATACAGAGATGCGGTATCCACTGTACACCTCGTTTACCCGTCAGTCAGTTCCGTGGCTGATATGGCCAGCCCACTGTCACTTCAACATGGTAATTCGCTGAGCTATGTCGATGACTTTGGATCTCTACCGGACTACCTCGTATACCTATACACTATGTTTTTTTAACCGTCTTACTCCCTTATCTGGGGCACTATACTAATGATAAAATATTTTTCCCCAAGGAACATGGGGTCTAATCTCTAAAAAAAAAGTTCCCCTTCTGATACAAATTGCACCAATCAGCGAATCACTTTTGTATGGAAAGGTGTTTTTTTCGGTGTGAGATTAGACCCAATAGTTTTTATTAGTATATTATGAGTGCCCCAGATAAGATAGTAAGACAGTCAAAAAAGCAGGGTGTTTACTGTGGTTTAGATAAGTCGATATACAGCTTTGTTTTCCCTCGGTAGTAGCCGTAAGTGCGAAACGATGCTTGCTAATGAAGTTCCCCCTCGAACTCGCCTTACCAAAGTCCATTCATTCTCATCGAAACCAGGGTTAACATTAAAATACGTCACGAGGTATCCTATAAATTTTTACACAATACGTTTAGTTCAACACCCTTCATTGCACCGATGTTATCGTACTAAAGTTTTTTTTCTTTACATAAACATTTTCGGTATGAATGCACCATTATGCTTGTACAAAAAAACTATTTTAATCTGGGGACTACGGGCACAGGAAAATAAAATGAAAGCACCGACCTGTTTTAGGGTACTTCACCTGTCCGGGGACAATCCTCACGAGCAGGAGCTGGTGCACAGAGACAGCTTGCTGCCAACGTTGCCTTCTCAAGCTTGAAGCGGCCAAAGCTTGTGCGTTATAGGTCTTCTTGATAATGTAAGTAATTCAGGCGGTGAAAACACACATCCAAACACTATTTAATTTCAATTTCAATTCAATTCAATGCCAAGCTGGAAAGATAAAAGCAACGAGTAAGGAGTCCATTCCATGTGCTTCGCATTGCACGACATGGTTATGTAACACAACGTGGTCGGCGAGGAAAGTGTATAGAAAACTGACGTCTTTTCGACCTCTCAACTTACCAGGATCTGTAGTTTAAATAGATAGGTACTCCTACAGACGCTGCACCCACCACCCTTTTGCCAAACCAAAATTAATAAGAAGGACACACTCCAAGGGAATGGCGGCGTACCCTTCTCTGCTGTAACAAATTTCACAGTAAACACTGGGAATCTCCCGAAAATCACTGTAGCCAATCCACTACAAACTTTCCTGTCTCCGATAATGTTTATAAAATAAATTTATATTTGATATTATTGAAATTGATCTTTGTCGATCAACATCTCAGATAGATCTGTCTCCTTGACATTCAGAGGGTGCATCAGGCCAAAATAAAAATACTACAAAGACGTTGCATTTCTCCAGACATTTCTACCAAAAGCAAAGTTTGAATTGGTAAAAAATATTATTTTGTTGTATTTAAAGCCTGATTAATTCTTTTGATATTTATAATTTATTAAATACAATATAATTAAAACAACTTTCAAAGTAATTTGGAAAATCGAATGTTTTTTATAACTTTTGCTTCGGAAGAAATGTCTCCAGCGCAGAACATAAAACTACCATTCGGTAGATTTAACCAAAACAATAACAACTTCTTGATTCATTCTGATTGACGAAACAAATCCTTGTCACTGATTGGTGAAAATAAGTACGCCTAGCACGTCGGAAAACTAGGTGAATTTTCCTCAAATTTGCACCGGCTTGCCATAGAAAATAAAGCGACAGTAAAAACAACTGTCAAATTGAAAACCGCTTAAGATCAAAAGTAGCTCTTAATTCGCTGAAGTAAATCTTATTTTTAAATAACAAAATACAGCAATGGGGATGGCAAAACAGGAATTGCGTCCTTGACTTTCCAATGTCAAGGCGGGAAATTCAAAATGACGAAAAAATTTACGTTCCGTTCTACGGGAAAAACACAACGTTACACTATCGTGTCTTAACACATTACCTAAGTAGGCAACTTTCCTCTGCTTGATGATCGATATGAGTTCGCGTTTCTGGTGCACTCGTCAGAGAACTTCAACATTTGTCACTTTTTGAGTGCTGCCCTAACAAACCTACTCTAATAAGGACAGAAGACGCAATATGTATAGATGGCTGCTGATGCTGCAGTATCTCTTTCAAGTATAAGTTCAATGAAAAGTTCACATCCTCGCGCGGGCCGACCATGCGGATAGTATGTATAACCGCTCCGGTGTTCGTGTAGCTCAGTTTCCGCCCCTTTGGATTAGGTGAGTGTATCTTTGGACTAGGGAGATGCCACACTGGCGGATTGCACGCGTTTTCAAAGCGGAGCGGGCCGTGCAGCGTTCATCGGTGTGTTTCTGCGGGACTGTCACAAAAAACAATGGCGTTCAGACCTTTCTCCACGGCGAATCAGTCGCGCATCCGCGGCGTGAATGCACACGTCTTCGCGCACACGCGGATTGTTCGCTGCCGTCGCTCTGCTTTGTAAACGCTCACTATCCGCCAGTAAGGCATCACGATGGTGGCAGGATTGTGTTTGATCGTCTAACAAATGACGTTGTATTATGCAAATATTTACGTACAAATTTGAGCGCAGCCATAGTAGCGGCCCGTGCTCGCCGCCGCATCCGCGTCCGCTCATTCAGCGTGAACAAGATCGTGTATCATAATCTAAAAATAATAAACAAAGTATATCGGCTACAAATCGAACTAAATTATATGGTTCAAAAAATCACTATGTATTTCCTAAAACAAAAACAAATCAAACATCTGACAGTAAGATTTATTATTGTTACCATAATTAAACCGGGTCAACCTGATTTATATTCGTATAAAATATTTAATGCTTACCATAATCTGGTCAAGTATTAAATCGGAGAAACGCCCAGATATCGGCCTGTTTTCACATCTTACTGTTTGTAAACTATGTCATTGACCTATTTGGCACTGGCACAGTGATCTGTTATGCGTGGCCCAGTTAGAAAAAAAAACTCTCCTCGTGACGTCACGGTATACAGTGCCGATTCTGGATGGGTGTGGATTTAAAACAAGCGTTGATTGATGTTGCAGAAATGTCGATTATCACGTAGTACGTAGATCGATATCGATGAAGACAGACGACATTTTGATGTTAGGCACTCATGTAAGTATGACAATGTGATATCAACTTTATGAAAAAATAATGCGAAGATTTTAACCAACACAACACATACACATATGTACCTACTTTAAGTGAAATAAATAAAATGCGCCAAAATCACTTTGATCATCTGGTCTTAAACTCAGGCATTCCTCGTACCAGATGATGATAGCCAGGAGCACACAGAATGCTCAAAGACACCAAAACAACAAATCACTTGAAATAGATAAAATATTATTTCAGCTTTTACGGAAAGAACTATCATGCTCAATGATTAATTAAGGAAAGCTCAGGAAAAATTAGACAGAGAGGGAGACGAAGGTCGTAGTCAGCGCCATAAATAACTTATCGCCTTTTCCAAAAAAATAATAATTTGGAAGTGAAATAATGAAAAGTAATTCATTCAACGATGTGTTCATTCTATGATTCTGATTTATTGATGAGAGACATAAAATTCAAATATCATATTCAATCGATGTTTAGCGTATACATCTTTACATCCCTATTTTAGCCGACGATTACATGGGTAATGTGCTTGTGTGCGTGTATCTAGATAGGTACTGACGTGTGTATGTGCGTGCCGTAATGCTGCATGCATTCCACACGATCTGTTTACACAAGATCTGATGATTGTTTGACAGAAAATGAATAGCAGCAGGCGGAACCATGTTTATTTAATAAGCGGTTAGCGTCACCGATGCCTGATAACTCCTGGAGACGTGACGGTAAGTATGCAAATTTTGGCTGACCCGATTATTTTGAATGCAAAGTTATGACGTGTTGACTCATCATTAGATGACTACTCGATAAAAGAATACTTCATTAAGGTGACGGGTAGGGCACACTACTGACGCCAATCGATTTCAATTTTTAAGCTACTAAACCGGATCTATTTTAAACAATTTTGGGGTTACAACCGAGAGGTTGTACCGTGTAATATATTTATTTAATTTAAGTCCACACAACATTTATGAATATTGATCTACCGCTGATTCGGAATGACAATTTCTACCGAGAAGAATCAGCAAGAAAATCAGTACAAGTTTCATTTTTAATATAATGCAATATTCTTTCTTATAGGTAATAATGATGATTATTAATGTCCTCCTAACCGATATTTCGGTCATGGCAGCCAATGTCACCGATCAGCCATCGACGCAGCACATATTATAAAGCACAAGTATTTGCGCAGACACTAGTGCACTCTCTATTCCTGTACCCTCTTATTTCGATGGGACACTAGTGTAACACGACCGAAGAGGGATTAGGCGCACGACCATCGGCTTAACGTGCTTTCCGAGGCACGGGGGTACAAAACCGTTAAGTTCCAGATTTCGGGCTAACACTGAGAATTTCTTAACAGAAAAACTCAGGTACAAATTTTAGCCCGACCCGGGGATCGAACCCAACCCACTAACCATTGCGCCACGGAGGCAGTCAAGAATGAATGATGATTATAGTGACAGTATGACATACAATGCTCATCATCAGTATCACCATCAGCCTGTTGCAGAGTACTCTTGGACATAAGCCCTTCCTAATGTTCACCACTCAAATCGATCTTTACGATCAGGTGACCCCCTGCTCCATTTTCATCCTTTACCATTGAAATATATTTTGATTGGTTGATATTTTTATAGCAATCTTTTGCAATTTATTCTTAAGTAATTAACACACTTAAAAAATTCATCTCGTGTTGGTCATCTCGTGTTTCAATTGGTAGAACATTCACCCGGATTGTGGAAGGTGTGGGTTCGAGTCCCGCCTGAACTCGAACCCACACCTTCCACAATCCGGGTGAATGTTCTACCAATTAGACCACTGAAAGCGTTATTAAGCCGCCGAATTTAGCGGATTGTGGAAGGTGTAGGTTCGAGTCCCGCCTGAACACGAGATGAAATTTTTAAGTGTGTTATTTGTAAAGTAGTAGTATGAACCTATATACTATCCCACTGCAGGGCATAGGCCTCCATGATAGATATCAAGTTATCGCTACTATGATGGGATTAGGCCATCACCACGCTTGCCTAATGCGGATTGGTGATCACAAACCCGAACAATGTTCAAAAAATTCGAAACATACTTTTTGCTCGACCCGGGAATCGAACCCAGGACCCCGAGATCACGGCCTGGTACTTAAACCACTAGACCATCAGGGCGTTAAACCATCAGGGCGTTTGTTATTTACTTAAGAATAATTTCATTAGCTCTGATCTTCTTAAATACTATAGGCGCGGTAAAATTCCACAAGTAACACAATCTACGAGTACAATAGATTGATACCAGCTAAAAGCCCAGATATTTTTGAAATTTATTGTTGAAATTCAGAGCCTGGTTCAAATAAAACGGGCAGAGGCCAAGCACAGTATTTATTGAGACAGTGACGACAAAGCCTATAATAATAAATAATAAATATTTCACAACATCACATACATTGATCTGACTAAAAAAAAAATCAAAATTCAAAATTATTTATTCAATAACACACATGTCATACAGATAATTGTGGTTGGAGCTTCCTTTTAAGCAACATATTTGCTTGCATTAGGGAACTCTCCGAAATAGTTAGCTCAAGCAATTGTGTTACGAATATCAGAACCAAGAGCGGAATTACAAATATATACATACAAATATATAATACTTTTATTTTGTAAATACATACTTATAATACACAGAAACACCCAGACCAATTCAAATAAACATGTTCATGCACACAAATATTTGTACTGTGCGGGTATCGAACCCGCAACCCTTGGACAAAGGCAGCGTTCACTACCACTGTTCGAAACGGGTCGACTATGTTTGTTTATCTTTTATTAATTAACGTTAAGAATCATAGCAGGCGGTACAGTATTTCAATATAATAATAATGATGGCCGTGTGGTCCCCGGCAGAGTAGAATAGGCCACCCTCACTCTTACCGAGGTGTCGTAAAAGGCGACTAAGGTAAAGCTGCTGTCATGATCATCAGCACCCAGAGAAGGAAAACTCTGCATTTATATCAAAACCCTCGCCAACCCGTCTGCCAAGCGTGGTGAGTATGGCATTACCCCTCATGTGATTGAGGGAGGCCCGTGCCCCAGCAGTGGGGACCTAAATGGGCTGATGATGATGATGATGATGATGATGAATAATGATGTTTTCTATGTATTATAAGTATTTTTTTACAAAAGAAAAGTATTATATGTATATATTTGTAATTCCACTGTTGATTCCGATATCCTCAACACAGGTGCTTGAGTTATATCTCGAAGTCAGATCAATGTATGTGATATTGTGAAATATTTTTTTTATTTATTTATAAAATTCATACAATGTTTCATGCATTGACCTGATTCCGTAGTAAGTAGCGCGCTTGTGTTACGGATATCAGACAATAAAGGAATCACAAATATATGCTTTAATCATATATTACTTTCATTTAACTGTTCTTTTTCATTCATTATAGTCATTCACTATTAATTAATTATTATAAGCTGGCGAAAGATAATCCAGAAGAAAGTCATTCGTCGGGGTTACGACCCTCAGCAGTGAGCTTAATCGATAAAAGGAGGAGATTAATCTATACTATTAATAAAGATATAGATTCTATAGAAAACGACAAGGTTTATAGATTAACCAAAAAAAAAAAGCGTAATCAACCACTAGCGCCATCTATTGGTCATGTTTGGAATTAATAGCAATTCCGAAATTACATGATAGCGTACCACTAGTTATAGATAAAATAATAAGTAAAGTTTTAAGGGAAGAAACTGAAAGACTCGTGGCTGTCGCTGTCATATTTCATTCATAATTATTAATGAATGAAATAATCTACCATCTGTAATAGTAACTATTTTATACTGTGACTTTATACAAGTTTCGCATAGAATGTTTTATACTTTTTAGGCGATAAATCTCTCTTCGCTCTCACGAGAGCTTCGATGGCTTAAAAGTTCAGGCTTAGGACTCAGTTAAATACAGTACGTGTGTTAGAATAAATCTTTTAAGTAGTGTGATATGTTTGGGAACTCTACCATTTTTGGTATTCATCTACGTTGGAATTATATAAGATAAGATAAGAAACAATTTATTGACCACAACACATTACACATAGAACAAAATAGAGAAAACAAGCTACAGAGGTAAAGAGTTGCGGCCAACAAGGCTCAGCCTCAGCATATGCTGCAACTGCCGCATACAGCAGCTGCAGCGCTAGTTTTCAGGCTGGACCTTGGGTGACGCTTTTGCATTGAAAAAATATTATAAAAGATTGACATGCAATAAATGCAATTAAAAAGGAAATGAAAAAATACATATAAAAACAAAGAAATAATAACACAGAGATACATAATAAAATTTAAAACATTAAAATTATATTAAAAAAAAACAACAAATAATTAAAATTATCATAAGCGACAGTGGCGCCATCAATTAACTGCGCGCATATATTTACCCATTAAACTGAACGTGTTTGACAATAAGGTGAGAGTCGTTTTTTTTATGTCATATGTGGCAGACGAGTACAGATTACCTGATGGTAAGCGATTGCCGCCGCTCGTGGACACCCGCGACACCAATAGAGTCACAAGTGCACTGCCCACCTTTAAGCCCCCTCTTCCCCCGGATTAGGCCTCCGGCACCCTCACTCACGCAGCAAAACACAGCACAGTGCTGCTTCATGCCGGTTTTCTGTGAGGCCATGGTATCACACCGGTCTAGCCGTGGCTTTGCCGCGGAAAAAACGGTTTGAAGAAATTTGTCATTTTTGTTTGCTTAGCCTATTATGTGTGTTTGTAAGTACTTTGCAGTTGATTTGGAGTTCAAATGGTGCTTTAATGTTGGACTATTTACGTTTTTGGAGGGAAACTTAAACGAGTTCTGTTAGTATAAATGCAAAAAATATCAAAAGTGTCAAGTTTCAAGCGGTGCAAATATATCTAGTGAAACAAATCTGTTTTGGCCGATGTCATCGAGATATATCTGATTTCAACAATGGGACCTGATGCAGTACAATCATCTACTTTTGACGTATACATTATTGACCACAAACACGAATACAATTACAACAAGATGTTAACAATAAAACAGAAATAATGAGTATATCACCTGTTACATAAAAAAATACTACAAAAAACCAAGTGGTCAAATAGGTCCTCCGAACTCAGCATGCGCTGCAACTGCTTGAGACCGCTGCAGCGCTGGTTTTAGTTTGGACCTTGAGTGACGATATTAATAATATTTACTTTGTATAAAAACGTAAACTATCAGCCTATAGCCTATATGATGGGATTAGGCTTCATCACCACGCTTGCCAAATGCGGATAGGTTTTTTTTTTACATTATAGTGGACAAACGAGCAGACAGCATACCTGATGGAAAGTGATCACCGCCGCCCATGGACATCTGCAACACCTGAGGTATCACATATGGGTTGCCGGCTCTTAAGAAAGGAGTAAACCCTTTTCTTGAAGGTCACCAGGTCGTATCTGTTCGGAAACACCACGGATGACAGCTGGTTCCACGGTTTTATTGTGCTGTGCTGTGTGTGTGTGCAGGTGAAGATACTTTGTGAATTTGGAATATATTAATATCGAAGTTAAGCCTACAGCTGTAAATAAATTGTTGTTAGACGTAAGTCTCGTCCTTAATTAATTATTCTGGTAAGCCGTGATCAAAGATTGTCTACAGTACAGGCCTAGCCTTGTGTAGAGATCTCTTTAAAGTTCTTAAGATAACGCCAGTCGATACCTACAACCTATAAATAAGAAAACAATTTTGTGAAATATGTATGCTGATGTTGTTTTTCAATTATTTTTAATTTTAAATAGTTGGATGTGACTACTTCGAGTATTTAAATTTATTAATAATCAGTCGCTCAATAGCGTAGCGTAGACCACCCACGGCTTTCCCTTTGAAAAGTTATTGATAAACGATCGTTACAAAATTTTTGTTCATTTCATATCCAACTTTTGTGGTCTCCCTATAAGTTTACGGTACCCATAATGGGCGGTATTAAAGTATATGACGAACAATTACTATTAAAGATACGTGTCGTATAAAATATTGAACAATGCTTCCGCTATATTTACGACATATTGCGGTATTAGAAAACTTACGGTAAAATTTATAAGAGTTCATAATAAAGTTTGATGGAAATTGGACGGGTCGTGAGAGACAGGTGATGTAGGTATCTACTTTAATGCAGTTAAAATTAAAATGCGTTGGACGTGTAAAGTCAGATATATACATTTTTGGATGTAAAATGTGATGTATTGCACTTTTTGATCCTCAATAAATAAGTAATAGATTATTGTTTGATGTCGCGGATAGAGTGTGAAATACCATAATCCGCTCACAAACCGGCATTATGGACGTAGGTGAAAAATCCGCAAAGCTGAAATGGAACTGGGCTGGCCATACTACTGTGAGAATGCACCCGGTGTTGTCACGAAATGGCACCCTGCAGATGGCCGTCGCCCACGAGGTAGGCCGAAAAAGAGATGGCGTGACGACCTGGACCAATACTCCCGTAACTGGCAAACTCAGGCAATGAATAGGGAGCAGTGGATGGTATTAGGGTAAGTGGGACCATTTGAGCTAGAAAAAAAAAAGATTATTATTTATCTATAAGTAGAAAGCTGCTCCAATTCTCCTTCTTTCTATGGTTCATAAAAAAATGAAGTTTTTGTAGCCAAGAAATTCTTCTTCTACCAAACCTTCTCCCGCCCTGGATCTTCCCTTGTATGATTATTTGAAGAAGGTCCATATTGAATTATTCTATTTATTAAAAATTACCGATAGAAGTCCGTAGCGAAATTTTAAAGTTCTAAGTATACATAGGGACAGACAGGACATACAGTGAAAGCGACTTATTTTAAACTATGTAGTGATGATAAGTAGTTGCTATTGTAGATTGTAACAAATTGATTGCTCTAGATTTAGCAACAGTAAACTTAGTAAAACTGCTATGCAAGGTGCATTTTGTATGGTACACTTAAGCAAGTTACGCCAGTCAGCAGGCGTCACATTTCGAAAGTAGGGAATTGCCCTTAGATTAATACAAAATAGCGGAAGATACGGCACGTCCCTTCATTTAGACAACTGAAAACGGGCTCCAGGCACAACTGCATGTACACATACTCACAGCTCTATGACACATTGGTTTTAAGTTGTACGATATTGGAAGACAGAGACAAACCTATTTTTGACATACCTAAGATTTTATTTTTGTGTGACACGACCGCTTGTCAGACTCGCCAATTTGCGACTGCGTGCAATTAGGCGACGGGGAATTTAAGCGGTCCATGCGGTTCAGACGAGTCACCTATCTTCCGCTATTTTGATTTAATCTAAGGCATTGTCCCAACAATCCTTTCCCTAGCTATGGCCTTGCATGGCACGACCCTAGACATACCGACGGCGTAGCTAAAATGTTTGTGCCTGCCAAATTTTGTATATCAAGATCATTACTTATCTTTTGAATGCTTAGATATTTTCACTGCTTTTGTGGCTAACTTTTTGGCGCTCACTGTACTCACATACATAGTACAAAATTCCTTGAAATCTGTGTTCACATGATGCCATGTTTTACTAAATACGATAGCAACATTCTAAATCGAAACTAGATCAGGCTATTCACGTTAGAGGATGCTGTACAACGCCTAGTCTGTTTATGGATATCGGCACATGGATAGGATATCTACACTATGGATAAATACAAGGTTATTCGATTTCAAACCTTATCCCAATGGCAGCAAAGTGTGGTGATTTTTTCTTAGCCTGTTCCAAATACATATTCGTTGTATCTACTTCATGATACAGATTTCGCTAACCCGTGACCGGACGAAAGCCGTTAGGATAAAGCATAAGTGGGTCTTCCCTATTCAAACAGTGTATTGGAAAACGTTAACTTGCTATGCCAAACATGGTACCGAAAGGCGTTGTCGTTATAATACATTAAGATCCGCACTTCACTTACGCTGAGTAAAACTGGAACCAGCTGTCATCAGGGGTATTTCCGAGCGAGTATTAATTGAAGTGGTGTATAATTCAAACAACACCTTGACTTGATTCCGAACAAAGTAGCCAAAAAGTTTATTCCTTAACTCATTTCTGATGTTTCGGATTTTGCAGATGCCCATAGGCGTCGATGCTCATTCATTACTTAATTTACTATCTCCTCGAGTCGATGTCCTTATTACTGAGGGTCGTGATCCCCCGAAGAATCAATTTTTCGCGGATAAAGTTTTAGCCTTCTTTTTCTGTCTTTGGCAAATTGGAGGGCTGCGTGGACACCCGTGTTGAGGGTTTTGTGGATCTCGTCGGACCATCTCAAAGGATTGCGACCTCTAGGGCGTTTGCCTACTATCAGCTGTAAAGTGTAATAAAATTAGTCGCACGACTGCCGCGAATTCGCGTTGTTTGATTCATATTGTCTCACGGCTGTTTGCACGACGATCGCGTAATCGAGTTGATAAGAAAGTGCCGATTATGAATTTAGATGCTTTGTATTGTTTCAAAATTTTATAGTCACTAATATTATAAATTCGGAAATTCAAAAATAAGGTAAGTACATGGTAGCATTCCGGTAAAAAAACAACTCTAATGGATACTTTGTTTTCTGTTTTACATTTGGACAACGAACTGATGTCTATTTTTGTTTGCTTGTGAAGGAAATAAATAAATATTTCACAACGTCACATACATTGATCTGACTCCGAGATAGGTAGTTCAAGCACCTGTGTTACGGATATCAGAATCAACAGTGGGATTACAAATATATAGATATAAAAAGGAAAGGTTGCAAATCATTTGTTCCAGAATGGTGGAGTGATGATTATCGGTCGCTAGTTGGAGCAGAATTGAATAAGCTATCCATAACATTATGTGGCGCGCGAGTGGAATGCAGTTTTTCTCCTAATTATCATCATGAAAATCGACAATCGTTTACAATCGCACTAATTGGGTATCACGTCACAGGTATCGTTGGATAGACAAGGTCGAGAAGGATCTATACGAAAATTTTATTATCGATACTATCTATAATTTGACCAATAGCAATACTATCGATAGTACTATCGATAGATTGTCTGAATGTTTTTCGAGGTCAACTATCGATAAGGAAACTATCGTTCCGCAACACTAGTTGAAACATCATCATAATCATTTGGACGTCTATTTCATTACACTCCACACTCGTTCTTATTTCTAAAATTTTATTATCGATACTATCTATAATTTGACCAATAGCAATACTATCGACAGTACTATCGATAGATTGTCTGAATGTTTTTCGAGGTCAACTATCAATAGGGAAACTATCGTTCCACAACACTAGTTGCAACATTATCATAATCATTTGTACGTCTATTTCATTACACTGCACACTCGTTCTTATTTCTAAATTTCACGCGTCCAAGTCTACTATAAAATAGATGATTATTTAAATGATAAGGATTCCTGGACATGTTGATCTCTTCGCCTGTCCTCTAATGTATAATTTCATTTATAATTTTACTTTGACGATTTATCTAAACGATACTGATTATAAGCATTGTATGTCATACTGTCACTGTAATTATAATCATAATTTGTAAAAGAATAAAAATTGTTTGAAAAAAAAATTACCATATTATTTGAAAAGAGTAACTACAGAGTTTCTTGCTGATGCTTCTCGGTAGAAATTAACATTCCGAATCAGGGTTAGATTACTTAATATCTGACATTCATAAATGTTCTGTATGGACTTAAATTAAATAAAAAAAAATATATTTTGATTAATGTTTATCTTCATCAGCATTTATTTTGTTTTATAGTTAGCATAGATATGAGTATATTATGTACACTCGCATAGATAATATTATGCACATGGTCTCAAGTAATACTTTTGTATCACAACCGCAGAGCTCCCCAGAAATAACTTGAACTAATTTCGTTCAGTGCTCGCACGCATAACGCAAAAGTAGCAATAAAGGCCAGATGTCGCTCCGTTAGTGTCGTCACAAGATAATATGGCCTACAACCGCATTATACAATTTGACTGCATAACATAAAACTGGATATCTAGTATGTCTGACTGGCTTTCTTCGCTCAAGTTACCATTTGTAGAAAAAAAAAGTTTTTTTAAGGTTTCGGGCCAACTATATTTTTTATGAGATAGGGACAGACGAGCAGTCGGATCTCCTGATGGTACAACAATTACAGATAACTGCCCATAAACACCTTCAACTTCAAGAGGAGTCACTAGTGGGCTGGTCTTTTAAAAAATTTAAAAACCCCCGACGGCGGCCATCTTGGATTTGAAATTGTCACAATAAATATATTCTGCTATTATTTTTTTATAATACCTTTTATATAATACCCAAATTGTGGGAGTTGTGTTAAAACATACGATCCACATCTTTGTGACGGTGGCCATCTTTGATCGATTTTTATCCGTTGGATAGCTAAGAACACTCCCCCCTTATTCATCCTTCAAACAAAAAATACAAAATGAAAATTGGTTCACTTGTTCGGGAGCTATGATGGCAACACACACACACACACACACAACACACACACACACACACACACACACACACACATACACACACACACGCGTTAAACTTATAACACCCCGTCGTTTTTGTGTCGGGGGTTAAAAAGGAAAGGAATTTGTCAGGTCTGCGTTTCCCGACCGATATGACCGATATAACCTTGACCGGAAAGAGGTCATTCCATGGTTTTGTCAGATGAAAAAGTTTCTTGAGAAACGCACAGTTATAAACTGCCAATCTAAATTATAAGGGCGGAGCTGCTCTCGAGTAGAACGAAGGTGAAATCTTCCGAGCATTCCCCATATGGCAGAGGCGTAGCAAGGGTGTTGGCCGCCCGAGCTAGAAGACTAACTAAAAAGTGCTGTTCCCTTACCTCGACCTCGTCAACACCCTCTCCCCCGCCACACTTGATTAAACCTAGATTTTTCCGCCCCCCTAAGAAGTGCTACCCTACCCTACCATACTGATAAGTAGTATAATGCACAACGGAACTACATCTAGGAGCGCCAAGGGATCTTACCCATTGAAAACATCTTATAGCCGATGATTCGAGTACCTCTCGGTTGAATCTGGTCCAGAGGGAAGGTTGGACCGTACCTTCCCGGTCCCGGCTGTGGGGTTTCCGACTGTGATGGCGCTGAGATGGACACCCAGGGGTTTTGCAGTCCCACATCCCATCATTGATAAATTGAAGGCAAATCGTCTTTCTTGGTATGGCCATGTAATGAGAAGAGGTACCATGTAACCAAAAAAGTGATGAGTTTAAATGTAAGTGGGTGGAGAAATAGGGGACGGTTGAAAAAGAGATGGATGGATTGTGTGAAGAATCACATGATGGTAAAAGGGGTGGATGATTCAATGACGAATGACAGGGACGTATGGAAAAGGAAAACATACAGCGCCGACCCCGGATAACCTGCGAAAAGGGCAGGTGGATGATGATGAGTCACACATACCATCTTGTGACAAGGTGAAGGCCAGAATGATGGTTTGCTCTGAAAAAAAAAAGGACCCAGAGGGAAAAGCTGGATATTGACTTAATGTCTAACCCTAAGTAACCTATGTATTCTTCAAATGTCGTACCTACTATGTGCGTATTTGTAAAACTAACTGAATAGTGAGGGAAATATCGGTACGATATCTGTAGGTTTTTTTTTACAGACAGCAAAAGATCGGGCTGCTTAATTTTTCAAAATTGAGATATTGAAACAAAGAATGAGGAACGATTAAAAAAACTTTAATTTTTATAATAAAATTACATTATGGATGTCTGTACATAGGTTTAGGTAGATATAAGCCAATTGCTGCACAGATGACAGAAATAAGAATACCATAATAATACAATACTCACAGAAAACCGGCGTGAAGCAGCGTCTCTGCTGTGTTTCGCTGAGTGAGTGAAGATACCGGAGGCCCAATACGGGGAAAAGGGCTTTTAAAGGTTTGCAGTACACTTGTGACTCCATTGGTGTTGCGGGTGTCCATGGGCGGCGGCAATCGTTTACCATACGCTTACCGTCTGCTCGTCTGCCACCTATCACATAAAAAAAATATTTTTTGCAAGTAATGCAGGTATCAACAATTAGCAAAGGTAAGTAACTAATTCCGTAAGTAGTTACAGTTAATACGATGTTAAAATGTTTAATTTTACACAAACAATTCATGCCTTGTTCCGGAAGGATTATGTTAATAACCATTTTAGCATTAGGAGCGTATTTCAAACTATTCCTAAGGCGACCTTTTGTAATTAATTAAACGTAATTGGCCTTAAGAGGCCACATTTCTGTTGCTACGGAGAATTCTTCAAACAATAGGGTTAATGGCTAAGTCTTAATTTCTCATTAGGGGTCGTTTTTCTTGTCAAGCGTGGTTTGTCCTGCAATTATAAGCATAAATTGCCAAATTAGAAATGAAAGGATACACTCTAGGATTAATTTAAAGCTTAAAATAAAAAAACTACCTCGTAGATTTTTAAAACTAAATGATTACTTCCGAGAATAGTTCTAGAATACCATCTAAGAATTTTAGCGATTCGATAGAACCTGGAGTCAATTTTTTACGCGTTAAGTATTAATTGTTTTCGTTGCTACGTCTTGTTCGACAAGTTCATTTTAAATATACTACTTTCGCGTTTATTTATAATACCTATTGGTCTTTACCTATGAAATTGCCTTTTTTTTCTAGACACAATAAAATGTATAACTCCTTTAATAAGCAAAAAGTCACCTTACTATAATTTTATTTTAATTTAAGACTATATTTCAAAGTTTATATTAAATAAGAGATCAGACATTTTTGTATTTGTGATGCAAAAAAATGAGACACTAAAAAGCTTAAAGAAAAATTCTGCGGTAAAAAAATCCGTCTTCAAAAACTAGTTGTAAAATAATATTTTTAACATTTATTACACTTCATATAACATTTTATAACAGTACACTCGAGAAAAGGTTTTACCGAAGTGGCTCCTAATCCCTGTTGAATAATTGAATGTTGTATTAAATTACAAGATAGTATGTGACCCTGACAACCGTGGGAGAGCCACGCTTTGACAAATAAAATGCCGGATCAACCAGAGTGATACCACGGCCTCACAGAAAACCGGCATGAAGCAGCACTGTGCAGTGTTTGGGTGCGTGAGTGAGGGTACCAGAGGCCCAATCCGGCAGAGGGAGGTTTAAAGGTAGGCAGGCGCCTTTGTGACTCCTGGGTCAGCAGGTGGCGAAAATCGCTTACCATCAGGTGATCAGTATCCTTGTCTGCCATGTATCACATGAAAATCTTAGCAAATAGAAATCCTGAATAAACAAGTAACCAGGTCAGACCTCTCACTTACTAGTTTTCATGTAATTGAGGCTTCGTTTAGAGCTGAGCTGAGCGGAGGTGTCCGCATCAGCTGGACACATAGAGTGACAAACGAAACGGTACTCCAACGTGTCGCCATGACCCTTAACTTTATGAATGCCATCAAAAAGCGGAAAATCGAATACCTAGATCACGTACTTAGGCATGAGAGGTACAAGTTGCTTCAACTCATCATGATGGGTAAAATAGAGGGGAGGCGACATGTTGGAAGAAGGAAAAAATCGTGGCCGCGCAATATAAGGGAGTGGACTGGCATCGCATCTGTGGAACGGCTGTTTCGTCTCGCAATTAATAGAGAAGATTTTAGGAAGCTGATGGTTAACCTTCAGAACTGAAGCACTCAAAGAATAAGAAGATAGAGCTGAGACATAAGCCTACCATCCATAATACTACCATTTAAGCCGGCAACGCATCCTAATATCTATTTTGTGTAACTACATGTCCATGAGTGTGGTGATTAAAAATGTTCACCATCAGTTGACCTTTTCGCTTGCTTCATTTTAGGCAAAAAACGAAACATTTTGTTCCTTCTGTACTTCGCATGTATTCCAAATTTTCTTGACGCCTGTTACTTGGGTGACTGACCTTAAGTTGATTTATGACTGAAAACAGCCGTATTAGGGTTATCAACGGCGATTTTTGTGTTAAAACTTCGATGGCTAATTACTCGGAAACTATAGCATATTATATATTTTTTTAATATTTTTTCAAAGCCTCCCAAAGCAGGCCCTATTTATTTATTGTACGAGTATTTACGTTTTATGGTACGTGTACACGCAGGGTTTCCTCCTCCACATCCCAGCGTGTAATTAATTCTCGGTTACGTCCAAAGCTGTCGCTCTGGAGCCTGGGGTAAGCATGTACCATGATTCAGGATTGGGGGAGTCTGGTAATTACAATAAAGTGACTGCCGTCTGACTTTCGCAACCCTTTAACAGTAGAACTAGACCAACCGAATCATGGTTAAACGTTTCAGAATCTATCTAAAACGAGTAGGTTTCCTCGCGTGTTGTTGCTGATGATGTTTTCCCTCACCGCCGAGCTAATAACCCGTGGGTTTATGGGTGCAATTTTACGCTCTTGAAATGCGTAAGTTCGCAGAAAATACATCTGGCAAAAACGTATCTTTCAAAAGATAGGAACATTTGCATCTACGTTCGTCCTCACAAAAAACCGGCGTGAAGCAGCTGAGTCTCGCTGCGTGAGTGAGGGTACCGGAGGCCCAATCCTGAGGAAGGGTGGTTAAAAGGTAAGCAGCGCACTTGTGACACCACTGGTGTTGCGGTAATCGCTTACCATCAGGTGATCCGTCGGCTCGTCTGCCACCTATATCATAATAAAAAAATCTAGATTAGTGCAAAGATGCGGTACAGTGAAAAGATTCATTTGGAACATTCCGCTCATTCGGATCATTCGGCTCACTCGGATCTTTCAGCTCATTCGGATCATTCGGCTCACTCGGATCATTCAGCTCATTCGGTTCATTCGGCTCAGATCATTCTGCCCATCTCACCCGTATCACTGAACGAGATTACTTCAACGTACCGATTGACCTCGAGATCCATTTGTGTCGAATGATACATTCGAGATTCGAAACAGTGTATCATTTGGCTGAGTCGGATCATAGATTCGTTTTAGTAAGTAGAAGAGTTACAACCGTCTAGCAGAAAAACGTTCGTCTTAAAATTTAAAAAAGAAACTCTTGGCCATTTCTCTGATGATAATTTTCCGCTCCGAAGGTCCATTCTGCTTTTATTTTAATTCGAAGTTTATACCCTCAATGCAAACTTGGGTTTTAGAAAAGCAACATTGTTTTCCAAATAAAGAATAAAAAATGTACGCTTTCCTGAATTTCTAAGCGGAAAAAGTGAAATTTATGATATGAGAGAGTGCAGCTGTGTTTACTTTTGTTAGAAAAATAATTGATATTTATCTAACTGTATATTTGTTTTACAATTTAATATTTCTAGATAACTTAAATACGGTATTAATAGACTTTATCAATGTTATAACAAGTTTTTTATATAACTATACGACATATCCTCACATTACAATATTAATTTTCTTCTTCTAAGGGTGCCTCCCGCAGTTTGGCGATCATACAGATCTTAAGAGAGACCAGTGCTGATCTTGAACCATTGGCATTGACAAAATAATTAAATGTTTATAATTTACCATGATTTATGTATATTGACCATGGGAGAGCCACGATTCAACATGAATGGGCCGGCTCGAACGGAGTGATACCATGGCCTCACAGAAAACCAGAGTGAAGCAGCACTGTGCTGTGTTTCGCTGCGTGAGTGAGGGTACCGGAGGCCCATTCCGGAGGAAAGTTTAGCTGTGACAGGCCCCCCACAAGGTGGAACGACGACCAGGCGGAGGTCGTGGGAATCCATTGGATGCGGGCGGCACAGGACCGATTTGTTTGGAGAACATTGGGGAAGGCCTATATCCAGCAGTAAACGTTTATTCGCTGAAATGATGATGATGACGATGTATAGCATATTCCTAACCTACTGTTTTTATTTATTACTGCACAATTTGTGTACTTACACCGTTGATTTTTCCATCGGCCGTGATAATAGGTATCATGAATGTGGGACAGAATAAATAATACACCCAGGTTTCGGGAATAAGGCTTCTATCTTCTATAATTATAATCGTCTTTACGTCTTTACGCCTTTCACAGTCGTCGGCCACTAGTCGTCTTCCATCTCACTCTCGCACGTCATTCTAATTCAAACATCGATATCTTACACGTTCCTTACCATGCATCTACCGATCACCAATCCTACATGAATTAAACCTTTTAACATGCTCATTGACACAAGATCAACAAAATAAAGGGAAAAAATATCAACTGGGCCATACAAAATATAATCCACTCAGAAATAATGTAAGTATGTACAATTCTATAGCTTTTTTTTTTGCTTTTATTTGTGATTCATTGATTGAAGCATCAATTGATGCTATTTCTTATTAGAAATAGCAGTTGTTACAGAAATAAAAGATTACAAATTATGTAATCTTGCCGTGGCCATTTGCAATGCCGTTTCAGGAGGCTTAAAGTCAGCTAAAGGGAAATTGCCTAAATGTCACAAATACCTTACCAAGTACAGCAAATCGGATCGTAGAAATCTGTATCAAATAACTGTCAACGCCTTGCGCGAAGTGCATTAGTGCATTTAGATCAGTAAGAGGATTCCATTACTCATTAATTAGACTCCATTATGCTAAGTGAGATACAGCCCAGATGCATAATAGGCGCATGTCTGCGAGCTTGAATCATTGTCTTTCGGGATTCCATGCTACGTAGGTTTTAGCTGAATTGGAAAAAATACTATATTGTTACGAAAATGGAATGAATGTCACATTACTTAACGAGAGCCACGCTTCGGGATGAATGGGGCAGCTCGACCGAAATGATACCACGACCTCACAGAAAACCGGCGTGAAGCAGCACTGTGTAGTGTTTCGCAATCTGGGGAAAGGGGGGTTTAAAGGTTGGCACCACACTTGTGACTCCATTGGTGTCTCGGGTGTATGGGCGGCGGCAATCACTTGCCATCAGGCGATCCGTCTGCTCGTTTGCCACCTATCTCATAAAAAAATAAGGACTGTTGCAGGTTGTTTTTTATTGAGGTACAGTATATTGGCTCTCCTCAGCCTGATGGCAAGCAAGAGAAGAGTTTCTAAATATAACTGCATCACAGGCTTTTCAGTAACGGAAAAGATCTTGATAGAAGCGACGTCTAAGGCGGCGTTTTCATCAGAGAAGACAGGCGATGAGGGAGCAGGTGGTTTTGATGGATATAATCTCTAGCTTCTCATTAGGATAAGCTCTCACCACACGGAGAGCATATGGATGTCAGTCCAGTGCACTTTGGGCTGGCGGCATTTCCCCTGCGTTAACATAAAAAGAATGTTTTGCGACGAATGAGTTTGTTTGTTAAGAGTCGATAGAATCGCTTCACTGAGAAAAGCTAGGTAAATGAAGCTGTTTTATTGGCTCTTAAAAACATGTACATCATATTTTCGCTCATCTCTGGTGGAAATGCAGCCTCGCTAGTGTGCGTGTAAAGGCAAACACAAAAGGCGAACAGCATAGCCCTCTCCATTGCTCTCTGGGTGACTTTGAGCCTCCTTAATCGGCACATTGTAAGCGGCCACGTTTCGGTTCCGTATGTCATCACTGGCAACACACAAAGTAAGCTTGACCAATAGTTATATTACAAGGAATTATGTCAATTTGATGCCGTCACTTTGACTATTGGTTAGACAGTTAGCTATAGTTAATTTTACCAAAACGTAACTACGAATAAAAAAATCGGCCCCAAGAGAAAGAAAAGACATTGAAAGTGAAAGAAATGGTTGTGTTCAAAATACAAAACAGCAAAATTCTTACTTAAGTAAGTTATTTTTGCTACGGAAATGACTAAGGGAAATTGAAACCATTCGCATTTAAACCAAGCGACCCAATAATAATGAATGAGGTATCAGAAGAAAACAATACAGATCAAATAATGCTAAATTAATAACAAAACACAGTCTTCAAAAGACAATAAAAAAATTATGTCTCTACTTTAGAAAACATCTAGGGATATTGGATTTATTTTAGATTAAAATTAGGTAACCTATAAGGATACTCGTAACTCCTCACCTTAGCTTTTTAAATTAAATACGTACTAGCTTTCAAAAATCTGGAGGTGCATGCTTGGATTCGACCCTTGAAACCCCGTATGGAAGGCGTGTCCTAAACCACGGGGCTACCATGGCTCTCAAAACAAAACAGATCTAATGTAAAATTAGTTACCAAAGAATGTCTACAAAGGACAGTGACAAAATAATATCTCTTCAATTACCTTAGAAAACTTGTAGGCTGTATTTTTATAAAATTAAAAATTAGGTATAAAAATAACTAGAATCCTAAAAGTTTTAATCGAAAAATACGTTGATGTACTCCGACTGGCTCGAAGGCGCATTGGAGAGATCATAAGTTCTATTTCCGCTCTGGACCAGTAATGTATTTGTAATCGATCTGGAGCCCAATTCTCGTGCTTGTGATATTTTGAAAACATGGCGGATATCACCTGAAAACCATACAAAAAAACTATGTTTTTGTGATAAATGTCGCATGAAAATAAATGTCACGAGCACGAGAATTGGGCTCCTGTTGTCTGATATTCAGATCACAAGTGCTTAAACTATAATCCCGGAAGCAGGTCAATGTATGAGATGTTGCAAGAATTTATCTATTTTTTAATATCGTGAGGTGGAAAAAAATGTCTATGTCTCAACCTATTCTGTGACTCAAACAAATTAGCCATAGATTAGCAAAATAAATTATAATCGGTCCATAGAAATAATTGGCTAAACCAAGTAATAAATTAACCTGTTTTAACCAATTGCATACATTGCAGTTACAAACTGAATTGGTTAGCCACATGAGATAAATATTTGCTCCATTTCCTCATTTCCGGTGTCGCTTGATAGGTTGCATTTAGGACAATTTTGATTTTCAAATAGAGAGTAAAACTCACTAAATTTTATCAAATCACCTGTTAATACACAGAGTGTAACTTTTTTAGCTACAAACATTATTAAATTTCAAAAAAAATGTTATGTAGAATTGACAACATGTAAAAATTACTAAGCCGTGATAGATTGTCCTGGCGCCAAAAAATAGGAGAGCCGACCCCACCTAAAGCGGAAAAGAGAAGGAAGTAGAAGAAAAGGGACTAAGCGTTAAAACCAAAAAAAAACCGTTTCTTTATTCACCTGTTCTGTTATTACACGTGATTACTTGAGTATTAGAGGAAAACTTGTCAAAAAACTCAGTTGTTCTACTGTGAAAAGTTGTGAGATATATGTTACCAAGTCGGTTATTAACTTGGCAATCGGTTGTTTTCATGCAATGGCCGAGTCAAATATTCAATAACTTGGATTTTTTGACAAGTTTTCGTTTTTATGGGATATCATTTCTTTTTGTAGTCCACCTACTTTTTTCTTTCGGGTACAATCACCTACTGTACGTTACAACTGCAAACGTAACTTTGTAATCCTACATATTTATATGAGATTACAAAGTTATTCATGCAGTTGATGTATTTAGAAAACTGGACCGAAATTACAAAAAAGAAAACCCATGATTAAGACACTAAATTATATTTGTATTATAAATTTGAAGCTTCTATGTCTGCTAGAAGTGCCGTGGACTTATGATGATCGGTGAGTCAGTGACAAAATTCAGAAACTTTAACAAGTTGTCATTCTTAAACTACTGGTTCAAATTTACTGAAATTTTAAATATACCGTTTTTATACAATGACTGATTTTCAGTAACTGAAAATTCAGGCTTCTTGTTTTATCCTCAATGAAATTATAGGGGGGTCAAAAATAACCTGAATTGCTTCGAGAAAAAGATGTTACAGGGCCGTGCCGCTGTTTTTGCTCGACTTTGGCGGGGCACTACCGTGCCCCAGATTAAAATGTATTCGTAGTTAGTTGGTACCAACATTAAAGTAAACACAACTTTTGTCGCTCACGAGCTTGTTAGACAAAGTTTCTATTTAAAGCAACAACAATATAATTAAAGTTTATTTTGTTTAATTCTGTAACGTTAACTAATACAATCCTTGCACATGAACTGGGGTTAGAGGTTCTGCACAACCACAAGAGTTTATTAAGCTCAATAAAGCCCATTTTCAAATTATATTTTGCTGCAAACTTTAAATTATCTCCCTTATCTATTCTAATATCCTCTAACCGAATACGGGTACGGCGGCAAATCTCAACGTCAGCCGCGTACGCAGGATATATTATAGTGCTCAAGTGTGTGTGCAAACACAAGTGCACTCCTTTAGCCTCATATTCCTATGGAACACTAACTGTGACATGACCAGATAGGGACCGGGCGCGGCACCAACAGCTTAACGTGCTTTCCGAGGCACGGGGGTACACGACCGCCAACTTCCAGAGTCCGGGCTGACACTAAGAAAACTTGGGTACAAATGTTTGGCCCGACCCTGGGATCGAACCCAGGACCTCTTGCGCAGCCGTCGCTTCTAAAGTGCGACCCACTTACTGCGACCCTTCCTGCGGTTATTTACTTTCAATGTGGGTAATGTACTCAAAAGCTGATGATGCCTGAACCAGAAGGAGCGATGGTAGTTTAGTGGATAATGACGCGCCTTCCATATGGGGGATCACGGTTGGAATTGCAGCATACAACTATAGATTTTTGAAATCTGTGTACATAATTTCTACCGTTATGTCGGCGGTGAGGAAACCTGCACATCTCTGATAGTTTCTCAAAACTGTGGATTTTTTTTAATTATGGCAGACAAATGAGTAAACGGCTCACCTGATGGTAAATGATTACCGCCGCCCATGGACATCTGCGACATACGGATGCCTACAATATTTTAGATAATGAATATTAAATTGTTCATTTACTAAATTGTTTTTTTTTTGTAAAAATAATAAAGAAATTATGACTTTGAACATGTAACCGAGATACAGTTGGTTCAGTTCCTCTGCCTAAGGGTTGCGAAGGTCAGACGGCAGTCGTTTCATTGTAATTACCATTGACATCTCGAATCCTGGATCATGGTCCAAATGCCTGTTTTGGACCCTGCGCTCCAAAGCGATAGTTTTGGACGCAACTGAGAATTACACACCAAGTTGAAATAGCTAGGTACTCAAAACTTGTTCTTATTTTTAAAATATTAGTTCGGTATACTTATGTATGGTCAGCATCAAAAGTAGTTTAATACTTTAGTAAGTACCATGTCGAAGTGACATTTTTTACATACCCTTTAGAAACTGACTATCATCATCATCAGCCCATTTAAGTCCCCACTGCAGGGGCACGGGCCTCCCTCAATCACATGAGGGGTAATTGCCATACTCACCACGCTTGGCAGACGGGTTGGCTAGGGTTTTGATATAAATGCAGAGTTTTCCTTCTCTGGGTGCTGATGATCATGCTAGCAGCTTTACCTTAGTCGCCTTTTACGACACCTCGGTAAGAGTGAGGGTGGCCTATTCTACTCTGCCGGGGACCACACGGCCAATAACTAACTGACTATAATAGACTATAAACAGTTACTTTGACATGGTACTAAAGTGTTAAGCTACTTTGAATGCTGACTGTACACTTCTTTCTTTACAATACTTTTGTAAAATGAGCATTTTTTTATAACAAAAATTTAAGCGTTACATAACAAATACATAATTATAAATTCTATTTAAAACCCTCCTCATCCAAGTTCCCGGTTGCGTCCAAAGCTCTCGCTTTGAACCCCTGGGTAAGTTTAGACCTGGATCCAGGATTTGGGGAGGCAGGTAATTACAATGAAGGGACTACTGACCTTGGACCTGACCTGACTTCTGCATGGAACGCCCTACCAGCGTCCGTTTTTCCCAGTGATTAAAACCCCATTATTTTGAAACCTAGAGTGAATTGGCTACTTTTGGGTAAGGTCGCTCCATCGTAGGTTACTTCTTAACTCTAGAGTTCAGTGTGAAGCCAAGAGCAAATCCATCATCAATAAAAAACAGAATCAGACCAATTGAATCACGATTATACGTTTCAGAAAACGAGGCTATTTATTTATTTACAATAATAAGAATATAAAACAAGTACCTATCTATTTACAGTATGCTATAAATAAACAAAAAGAGGAAATACTATTAACAAGAGATGATAGATGAGATGAAATATATTTACAAAAGAGTGTAGTCTACCAGGCTACTCATCGTGCCCAGAATGCTGGCGGCAATACCTCTTTGAATGGCCAACCCAATGCGTTAGTCGAAGTAGCTGCCAGCATTACTGTCACCAGAAATGTCGAGTAGTTTCAGGCATTATCCGAAACGTGCTGGTATTCTCACGACGTTTTGTCAAAACCATTCTTATTAAATAAATTTACAAAGTATTTTATGCTGTCGACCAGCAATCCCGGCTTCACTTACTTATTTATGCAACGGGAAAAAGTTGATTGCTAGAAACAATCGCGGCGGAGAAAAGTGGAATAAATGAGCATTGAGCATTGTTTCAAAAACAAAAGGCATACACAGGTACACGCAGGTGCACATTGTTCTTCGAGGAAGTAGCTGTGGAAGGAACTTTAAGAGCTCTATTGTAACTAACCAGCAACATGTCGATTTCCAGTAACAGTCAAACAATTCACATACAACACGCATTTATTGACCTGATTCCGTTGTTACGAATGTCAAAAGACAGAGAAATAACAAATAATGTCTATGCAAATAATACACGGACACTGTATACATTGGTACTTTTGAGAATAGAATATTAAAAGATAGGACATACAACACAAAAAGACATTGACTAAACACTCCCCATGTTATTGTCTAGACTCAGAAATACATTAATATCAAAGCCAAAAATAGATAGTACATACAACACAAATAGACATTGACCAAACACTCCAAATGTTATTTTAAAGACTCCGAATTACATTGATATCAAAGCCAAAAATATGAATAGCTATAAAACTATGCATGAAATGTTTTGAGTGCAGATATTATGAGTATTCTATTTGTTTAGTTTTATGTGCTTCAGATATCAATACTTAATTGTATTATGATTTTTTTTCTGTGATAGGTAGCAGACGGAGCGCCTGATGGCAAGCGATTGCCGCTGCCCGTTTACACCCGCGACACCAGTGAAATTCACAACCTTTAAATCCCCCCTTTCCCTCGGATTGGGCCTCCGGTAAACTAAAGCACGCAGCGAAAAACAGCACAATGCTGCTTCACGCCGGTTTTCTGTGAGATATTGAACAAAGACTATTTGAAATAATTGTATCATCAGTTATTTTAGAAAATATTTGTTTTCGTTGAAATATCCCACACTACAAGTATACATTTTATAATACTATCGTAAGTACCTACCTATAATATATTTTTTCACATTTTTTAAAGTTTCTACTGAATCAAAATTCTGCTCTACACCAAGGTTTTCTGGAACAAATATCTATTAGCGAGAAGACTAGCATAATACATATTATTACATGACCTAGAGTGATAAGTTCTGAAATCAAGAATATCTACACTATCTACGGGTATCTTACTTAGAAGTAGAGTACTTATTTAAAAAAAAATAGTATGTAATTGATTTGGCCATAATTTCGTCTCTACAAATAGGTACTGTTAGCACGTTTGCAACCTATGAAATATACAGTAAAAATTACTAGTACCTAAGTCAAAACAACTTTGCATCTTTAAATTCTTGCCGTATTTCGTTGAAGATCATATACACTAACTTGATAATTTATTTTGTAGCAACGGTGATGATATCACCAATCTCAATTCCTGTACTCGTACGGAGTACAAGACCTCTCGGCGAGCTTGAGCTCGGCGGTGAGTTGATGGCGACAGGCCGTGCTAAGCGTCCTTGCCCTAACGGTTCGCGGCGGGATCCCTTGAGGTCATAGGCCCCGTGTTTTGTTCGGAATTTTCCGGGCAATGATCGGAAAAAACCTCGAAGTTTTTAGTGGGTATGCCCTTGGGAGCACCCCATGGGAGAGCTCCACACTACCCGGCCGACTCGCAGAGGCCGAGTGTGCATAAGGCGGCGCTGACTACCGTACCGTGTCTGCTTCTTCTGAGAAGTCGGCACTTTCTGCGAGTCATCAAAAAAAAAAAAGTGCGCATGAACTGCACGGGGCAAGCCGGGTGCCTGTAGCGGTACTCCGGGAGGTCTTGAACAGCGCCGTCAGTCGCTATGTGCACTGTTCTTAGAGAACTTTAGTTCTTTTCCAGGCTAGTTAACATCTACGAGAGTCAATATTATTGTATCAAAGTGGATTTTTTACGATGCAGAACCTAAGATTTATACAAAATGTTCATTGAATCTAAGTGTAGAACAAACGTTTCCCTGAATGGTTAGTAGAAGGCATGGTTAAATAGATGTAAGTGTTTACTGATACATCCTGTATACAGCCATCTACTAAACGATGAATCTTCCACCCTTGAAATCGGACAGAACTAAGCTGTCAGAAACCTATACGGACTCAGCATAACAGCTTCCTGGTGGGCGTTATACTCGTACATCCAGGGGCTGTTGGCCGTCCGCCAATCCATGTATGTTCATACTCGTGTAAACAGCCGTGCCATTTATACCGATATTTGCACAGATACTGTTTGAAGGCTTAAGAGGCTTTATCTATGTCTATAGTCCTCCTCATCAAAGCGTGTAGTTCCTGGTTGCGTACAAAGCTGTCACTTTGGAGTTCAGGGTACGCTTAGACCATGATTCAGGATTTGGAGAGTCTGGTAATTACAATGAAGTCATTCCCGTCTCATCTTTGCAACTTTTTAACTGAGGAACCAGACCAACTGAATCATGGTTACATGTTTCAGAATCTATCTAAAACGTACATGTTTTTTCACTATATTTCATTTTCATTTCATTTATTGCATGTACATATTATAGGTAACAAATAAATATAAGTTTCAATGCGATTTTACTCTTATGAGAGTGTAGCAAAATAACAATTGGAAATTAAATATGTAGAATAGAATAGGCCACCCCTGCAGAGTAGAATAGGCCACCCTCACTCTTACCGAGGTATCGTAAAAGGTGACTAAGGTAAAGCTGCTGGCATGATCATCAGCACCTAGAGAATGAAAACTCTGGATTTATATCAAAACTCTCGCCAACCAGTCTCCCAAGCTTGGTGAGTATGGCAATTACCCCTCATGTGATTGAGGGAGGCCCGTGCCCCAGCAGAGTGGGGACTTAAATGGGCTGACGATGACGAATTAAATATGTTAAAAAAATTATTAAACATTTAAAATCAATTAAAAATATTAAATATAATAATTCGCCATTATTCATACAGTTTCAATAAATGTCAACATATTCTTAAATAACAATGGATATTTATAATAAAATATTTAGACGCAGGTCAATAGCACCTTTAGAACAGTAGACTAAACTTTACTGTCGCGTGTTTGTCATAAATTCTGTTAAGGTATATGGACATTTGAACTACTAAGTTGTTTCACTCCTCTGAAAAATCTACAGTCGTTAAGCGACTTAAGAGCAACTGGTAGTTTATTGTAGACCTTGACCGCATTGTCCGATCGACTATGTTTTCCATCACTGCCGAGCTAATTATCGAGCTCGGATTCGACCTACGAGCCGCCTACGAGAAGTCGGTTTTTATTCGTAGAAAATGTTTTTACTCACAAACTCCACAAATGAATCATGCAAGCGACGAAATGCAACATATCAATAATACACCAGGACAGGAACACTGTTCTGGTGTGTACTACGAAGGGTAAGAAAAACACTTAGATAACACAAAAAGGCCGGCAACACATTAGGGATTTTGCGGATGGACGGCGTTGATTACTTTTCATCAGGTGATTCGCTTGCTCGTTTATCGTCTCTAGCATAAAAAAGCATTATAACTTCATTATAGGTGGCAATACTTTGTTCTGAATAAAATGACAAATTAGGATCAAATGAATGGCACCAGCACTGTCGATACTGCAAGTTCCCTAAAAACATTTTTCACTTCATAAATCCTAAACTAACAAAATGTAGGTATTGCATCATCAGTTACCTATTGTTTATTCAAACTTCGATGCCATTCTGGATCACATTTTTCAGCGAAATTCTTACGCACGAATTATTATTATTATTGTAGAAATGATTGAACTAATCGTACCAATGTGACTTTAATGACGTGATTCATTGTCCTAGGTGAACGATCAGCACAACAACTCGATGAGATATGATGTAAAGGAATCAAGTAATTTTAGTATGTAACATGTACTCCCTCCCACTCCTCTCATTTCTATACCCAGTCCTTCACTGTCCAGTCCATCCGTCTATGGAACTCCCTACCCCTATCAATAAGACAGTCTCCATCATTAACCATTTTTAAAGCCTGAGTCAAAACTCACCTTTTAAATAAATAAATAGCAATCCCTTTAAGTCTTTCAGGTCCAGTCATCGGTAGTAGTCGATGGTCCGTCTAAGATCCTAATTTATATGAATGCATATCTAGTCCTTTATATTATTTTATCCAAGCATAACATATTTATTTATTGGTATATAATATTGTGTTTATTTATGTATTAGCATTATAAATATTTTAATATATACATACAGTTCACTTTTATTTCCCTTTTTCAATATTGCACCACTGTCCACGCGTCGACTGCGTGCACGGCTGCGGCCGGCCTGACGTCACCAGCGGAGGGGTGAGCGGGCGCGGGGAGGCACCCAGCGCTGGCCGACCACACTCCACGATAAAGCGGCTTGCGGACACTCGCATTTGTTAATTTAAATTTGTTTGTTTCCTCTTAATCATATTAATATAACCATTATACCTACAGTCCGCTTTTAATTATTAATATTCTGAGATCGTCGAGGACACCACCTACCCCTCCTCTACTATGAAATGTCCTTTGCCTGAAGGTTGTCTGGTAGAAATCGCTTCCAGCGATAATGATCGCCGAAATTGTACAATTAAGTTTCTGTAATGCCTAGATTTTAAAGTTGTGTTTTTTTTGTGCAAAAAAGTATATCTATCTATCTATCTATGTATGTAAGGACCCACGAGTAACCAGTGAACGTCATGTTGCTTTTTCTTCTCACCTTTAAATCTTTCTTAGACAATTTATAAACAAATTCAAATTAACGGATCCAACCGTTATGGAGACGAACAAACAGCAACTCATTTTTATATGTGTAGAAGTAAAAGATAAAGGCATAATCTGTGACGAGGCATGACTAACTATTTTAGCGCGACGAGACTGTGGCGACGATTATGGCAATTCATTTTTAAACTTTTTGCAACTTTATTGGCTGTCATTATTGTATTTTTGTCAGCTTCGGTATCATTTTATTTCTTCTTCTTCTTCCTATGCGGTAAACTCTTGGCAGAGTGGTTGTGATTATCATGTATTCAAAGTGTGGGTAGGGGCAGTTGTGATGCGCTTCACCAGGCGCCGCCACTGCTGCCTGCTCGAAGTCATCCTGCTGCAGTTCCTCGTTGACAGAGTCTCCAATGGTAGACTTGATTTGGTCAGTCCAACGTGTGGGTGACCTCCCGTGTAGTGCCTCGGTCTAGTGCCTTCTACTTTTCCTTGTATTCTTATATTTTACTACTATTAGCTATATAACTGTACTGCCTGTAACCTGTAATAAGCACTGAATAAATCATTTATCTATCTAAACACAATGACGTTCACGTACAAAATACACGCGCGTTGTTAGGCCCGCGCACGCGCGTTCATCATAAATGAAGCTTATAATAGCATTGGTCGCATTACGTACGTCGTTGCTATTTGTCACGTTCTTTCGTCTACCTAGGACAACGTGTAAGTCCACTGGAAAAATATATTTTTGAACAACATATAAAGCGGTGATGTGACGAAGGTCTGGATGAGAGAATGGTTTTGACGCATACATACGAATATAAGCGTGTATTTAATCCATGCGCTTTGTCAGTTGATGCTATTAGTCCTTTGTTTTCGGGCAAATTTGGACAATTCGTGTTCAAACAGCTGTGATGCGTTATTTGATCTAACAGCTAACTTTCAAAAGAGCTTTTTAGAAGTGTGATAAATATTCGGTTTGAAATAGAATCTAGAATAGATCGAAGAGGTAAATATTTTGGTGCCACAGTATATCTTAACAGTAAATACTTTGTGATAGTTCAGCAGAAGTTTAGATTTGCTAAAAGCCATGTGAAAAGTCAACAAGTTGTAATTTCGAAAATATCGCTCTGATTTCTTGAATGAAGCTGATTGATCTTCGGTAATTGAGTGACCGTGATAGACTGCACTGTGAATGGATGCAATTTGGCCGTCTCAAAAGACAAGTAAGTTGGTGAGTGGACTTTTTAAGCTTGCTAAATTTTTAGGTCAGTGATTGATAAGTTGACGATTGTTGAATTGTAAGACTGCCGTTGGCTTGGGCATCTAGGAGAGAATGCAAGAATATCGAGCAGTGAAGAGAGCATACATGGGACGGCCAACTGGGCGGCGCCCGGTGGGACGTCCAAGGTATCACTGAAAGGCCGAAGTAGAAAAAGACCTGCTAGGGCTGCAGATCGACGACTGGTGTGCCGTGGCTCAAAACAGAGAGGAATGGTGTGGAAACTTGTTGTATCGGAGGTCAAGATCCGCTATGGGTTGTTGAGCCATCAGAGGGTGTGTGATTGTTAAGTCATTTTACAATCCCTAAATAATTGTAATCTACAAATTTGTAGTTTGTATGTTCTGGACCCAAGTGAAACTTACTACCTAATAATACTGCGAATCGAGGCACAACAAGTCTGCCAGAAAACTAAGGACAGGTTTTACTACTCTTGCATAAGCCTCGGATATCTTATTTACCAGATAACGATTTTAATATAACTTTATGTAAAAAATGTTTCAGTTAAGCTATAAAAGCGTTGAACCGGACCATAAACTATGTATTAAAGCCAACTTCATTTGTTTGCACTAAAGAAAAATCTTGAGCGTTTTTTGCTATATTTTTGAGAGTATACGGATGTCTTTTTCCAAGTTCGGTATAATCATTTATCCTGCGCCATAGTATCGGACTTTTATCCTTCTTAGTTTAGCGATATCGTCCATCTTAGACTATCTTGCTATAGATAACACACATTTGCCGGACACTACTCGATGTTTTGCAGTTAACAGTGTTTGGAGTCTTAAGTGCTTTTAAAGTGGTAAACCGGAGTTAATAGTTTTCCTTTTTGATAACTAAATCTGTCCTTCTTACTATTACTTGTGTATTTCATTGATCTATTTCATAATTAAGTTAATCAACAAAATTAAGTTATTTCATGAGAATGAAGTAGCTTCAGCTGCCTTTACTTAGATTAATCAAATAGTTTATGACCTTAGATTAAATCAAAATAGCGGAAGATAGGTGACTCGTTTCAACCGCGTGGACCGCTTAAATTAGGTGCCCGGCGCCTAATTGTACGCAGTCGCAAATTGGCGAGTCTGACAAGAAGTCGTGTCACATAAAAATATTCTTCAATTGTTTTAAGATGGACAAAGGTTACCAAAATGCCTTCGTGCGCTTTTACGCGTTATAAAAATTAATCAAAAAGAAATAAACTTTGATCAAACCAAAAATCGTTGAAAGAGTTAATTAGCATGCATCACCTCTATTTTTTTAGAATTTTATACCCCGTAGTTATAAAAATAGAGGGGGGGGGACATACTTTTTACGACTTTGAGAGCTGATATCTCAAAAACCGTTCACTTTAAGAAAAATGTTTTTTAGAAAACTTTATATCATTTTAAAAGACCTTTCCATTGATACCCCACACGGGTATGTACATCGAAAAAAAAAATTTCATCCCTCAGTTACATGTATGGGGGGCCCCACCCCCAATTCTTTTTTTTACTATTTAGTGTCATATTTTTGTAGCGGTTCATACAACACATATTCCCATCAAATTTCATCACTGTAGTACTTATAGTTTCCGAGTAAATCGGCTGTGACAGACGGACAGACGGACAGACGGACAGACGGACATGACGAAACTATAAGGGTTCCGTTTTTGCCATTTTGGCTACGGAACCCTAAAAATCACTTGGGATTCCAAGAGGTTTTTCTCTTAAGTAAAAGAAAAGTTTTAATTTTTCATGATATTTCTAAATTTATTAATGTTTTGGTCACCATTTTGAAATATACGATATATTCATGTGTGATGAGTTAAGTCGTTTTTATAGGACTTGACTCTGAAGTGTAGCTGGGCGAAGTACGCTTGACTCACTTACGCTTATGTCAAAAAATAGGTTTGTTTCTGTCTTCCTTCCTTTCCTTCTTTAGAGTTGTGAGTACGTGTGCATCAAGCCCGTTTTCAGTTGTCTAATTGAAGGGACGTGCCGTATCCTCCGCTATTTTGTTTTAATTTAGTTTATGACGTGTATGTGGTATGTACTCTTATTGTCGAAGATCAAGATTCAAGCTAAGTCCAGGTTCGAGTAAGCTGCTTACATAAGTCTTATCCATCTTACTCTATATTTGCAAAATATTGTATCTTAATCTATAATTTACTCATCTCCCACCTACTAATCCAGTCGGAATTCTTCCCCATAAATTTATCAACAGTCCTACCAGATTCGCTCCATTTAGTGAAAATTGGGTTGCAAAATCGTGGACACAATTTCTTCCGCTCGTTCGCAGAACTTTCACTTAATTCACAATTACTGTTTAATATCAAACTATTAAAAAGATAACCATGATCGCGAAGACTAAACTATTATTGCGTAAATATCTACATAATGTTACAAAACCATGGAAAGCCATTACATTGATAAGATGTCTCGTACGAAATTTAGTTTTAACTGATTGTCTTAATGCAGAAATGTGTCTTAAATACAGAAAATCTTCCATTAGTGGGCAGTTATAAAAACTTATCATTATTAAAGTACCCCTTAATAATTGCAACATCTGAAAGAGAATAATCGAATTCAGATATGATAAAGATAGCGATTTTATGGATTATAGAGTAATTACTTTGTAGTGACTAAAATAAAGATTAGGTAATAATGAATAAATAGAAATAGTTAGAAAAACGCATGATCGATAACGAATAGGAGGCCCTTATTTATTTTTTATTAACACTTTTTTTAATATCTCCGAAGAAAACTTGCAAATAATACCTGTATACCATATTTAAACCATTAACTGCAACGACGAAGGAATCGTGAGTTACAACTTTTTTTGTGTAAGTTTTCATACAAAGTTATCGGTTTTTAATTAATTACTTAAATCTATGACTTTAATTGATAAATAATACTAACATTTGTTATTACCCTTGATTAGTAAAACACGATGCTATTTTTAGTTTTTCAAAATATAGCATTTGGACTTTTAAGAATCTTATGCCCGACCCTTTGTATGGGGACGGACCACTGTGTGCCGTGGAAGATAAAGATAAAAAAATCTTTATTCAAGATCAGTCGATACAGAACACTTATAAATATCAAAATGGGTACACATATTAATTCAACCGCTGGTTCGGAATGTCGATATCTAATTCAACGCTCTGTCAGAGAGAGTTTGAGGGGTGTGGTAGAGTAAGGTGATACGAAGAAGAGTAAGTTTTTTACGGTAAACGCGCAAAGCCTTTATTACTTTATTTGCCAGAATGCTAAGAACAAAACAACATAAATAAAGATCATCAAAATAAACGTGTGAGCTACTGCTATGTAAAATGGTTTAGTGTCATCAAATATCGTTTGTGGAAATAATGATCCGGTGTAGTCATTACAGCGAAACCTAACGCGGGTCGCGGTCGAAAGTTTTCTCTTTGACGGCGGTGGCTTTGAGATTTCGCTTTACAATTTTAATTCAGTTTGTGTGAAGACGCTTGAGCTTGGATCTAATGAGATAGGAATATGTACAGTCAAGAATTTCGCATCGGTATTACTTTGACGTATATTTGGGTTGGTTATGAGATTTGCATTGTTTTGTTTTTTCTCGATGAAACGCTTTTCATTAATCAAAACGATTAACCTGTCGCCTTAAATTACTGAACAAATCATAACATATCCGAACGCGCGCCAAAAAACCGTTTTTTTTCTTCTTTTTTTTTGGTGACCCAGTGAAAATGCACGTTATGCACGCGGAGGAGAGCCTCCCTCCGGGTTAGATCTCTGCCTATCACAGACCGTCCGGAGACATACCCAATAAAACCACGGGCGTTTCTATCCTTAGCCCAGGAAACACTCAGATCGGGGTGAGGACTGCCACGGAGGCTTCATCCGTCGCCCGGTCAGGGCGAAGAGGCTCGCCAGCTCGGCCTCTCTCCCGCTCAACCTGCCGGTTTGCACCCACACTGCTGGCTGCAGTGCAAGCACCACCGAGAGGAGGACTGCGGGCACCCCTACCCGCACAAACACTGCTGGTTGCAGTGCAGTGCGAGTTAGGGACAAACACGCAGGCTTCCAACATAATAATGCGTCGCAGAAACCGACTCCGCTGGCTGCGGAGCCGGGAAAATCCGCGACGCAGACAACTCCGTCCTACCACCGCAACCCGCTGGCTGCGAGCGACCTTGCGGCGCAGGTCCCTAAACGTGGGCCTTACGGCCACTGCGCCCAAAGTCTCTCCAAATCGTCACACCACGGGCCTACCCCGTAGTCGCCGTCCATCGGTCGAGCGCCATTGAGTGACGTTTTTTGTCCATATTTTTGGGGCCTATTCTGCACACATGGCCCGCCCAATCCCATTTCAGTTTTGCAGCTTTTCGACCGACATCTGCAATTCCAGACATATTTAATTTAAATTATTTTATACGACTTACCACTCTTTTAACTCAGTGAAAGAAACAAAGCCAAAATGCATTGATAGAAAGTTTACCTATCATGTTTTTGGAGTTAGAAAATTTACATAAAAATATTTTGAATACAAACTTTTACCAATTTGCGGCGAATACTCAGAATTTCGGCAAATTTCCAAAAACTCGACAGCAAAGTTGTTCCGAGTGCCGAATATAGTGAATGTTTAAAATAAAGTAAATAACTGTTCGTTCGTACATACGTACCTATAGGATGTACAACAAACAAACCCGATAAAAGTGCAATAAGAAAACTTCGCAAGACGTGGAAATCCACACTATATTTAGGGAAGTAGGGGATGTGGAAAATGTTGCCAATACTCGAGTTCCCGATGCGCTCCCTCGGGCAAAGGCGATATACGGGGTAGTTTTACATCGGGGTTACATCTCAAAGCGGCTTTGAGTCCGGCCGGTGCATGTGTCGACAACTTGGGATGCGTTTTTTAGACTCCTTTGGTTCGACTCAATTTAGACTTGAGACTTTACGAGCTCTTTCAAATTGTCTGCAACGGTGTATCATTTATTTCTTGACGCTATTAAATTGATCAGTCTTCATGCTAATATGAAAAGGTAATAATAATATTTTACAAAAATAAGAAGACAACCCTATACAGTAGGTAACTTTCTGTCAAAAATGGCGGAGTGTCGATACTGCTTTAGCGTATTTATCTACTGTGTCGAGGTGTTTTCCCTTACCGCCGAACTAATGTAGTAGACTACTACTACATTAGTTCGGCTGATACTAATCAGCCTATATGCTGTCCCACGGCAGGGCAAAGACCTCCATCCTAGAAATCAAGTCATCTCTACTATGATAGGATTAGGTTTAATCGCCACGCTTGCCTAATGCAGATTGGTGATCACAATCCCGGATAATGTTCAAAAAATTCGAAACATACCTTTGCTCGACCCGGGAATCGAACCCAGGACCCCGAGATCATGGCCTGGTACTTGCACCACTAAACCAACAGAGCGATCTAATGGTAGGTACATACATTCACAAAATTCAGAGATGCTTCTCGTATTTGAAGCTACAACCTCTCGTTAAGATGGCCCGTGTTCTTATCCACTAAGCTACCATCGCCCATTGTAATGACATCAACTAAACTTAATCTGGTACTAGATCTAGCCGTTAAGTGTCCAGTTGACCCATTACGATCTGCCAGATGTTTCATTGAACTTTTTATCTTTATTCTTGTTTCTCCGAGTCCCAAGTTTCCGCTATAAACCCTAATGGCTTTAAGTGTCCGTACAACTGTTACCTCGTATAAAATTGGCTCCAAAGTGGATAATATATGACTGTTTTCGACGGCGAAGTGACAACCTTCTATGTAACACATTAATACAAGACTTGAAACAGTAACTTTTTTGAAATGCCAATGTGATGTCACTTCACCGTCGTTTTATATCTACAGTCGGCAGCAAGTAGATAGCGACCTTCAAAGCTTTCAAATAGCCAAATTCATCCAAAGTGTTCAAAAATATCGAAACGAATATTTGATTCGAATATTATATGCTTCTATACTATAAGTCTATGCAGAATAAGCAGATAAAAAGGACAGTTCAAACATGAATCCAACTTTCTAAAAATAAAAGTGAAGTTGCTTTTTGTGTTCTCATTATTCCAAAATAAAAACTAATAAATATTTCTCAATTAATCTGAACAAGAACTGAAAATAATTATTACCAATAAAATTAGTAAAAAATATTTTATGAATTGCATAATGCGCTAATCGGAATTTTTGCTCAAAGCGATTGACACAAATAATCGCAATAAATCAATAGTCGGTATGGCAGCTATCTTACCATCGAATCATGATTATTGTCTCTTGCAATATATGTCTGCATTGATTGCATTAGGGACCATGAACTGATAGTTTATCTTGATGACGAATAGGTGCATAGGTGGTTCCGACATGTCAAAAGAGAGTTGTTATTTTTCAGAGGAATAAGATGCATATTATTTAAGAATTTGTGTTTTATTGCATGTGTACCACAAAGAATATTTTCATATTGTATTCCATATCCAGATAGTTCAAATTCGTCGAAAAAATATTGAACAAATAAAAAATTGATTAGAAAATAGCGAGTGTGTCCTGCTCCTAAACCAGCTTGGCAATGCTAACATCGTAAATCTGATTTGGGTACCGGGACACTGCAATATCAGAGGCAACGAAGTCGCTGACGTGCTAGCAAAGGCCGGGGCAGAGAGCCCACTACTCGGACCGGAACCAATAAATGGCGTTCCAGCCTGCATGGTCAGGTTCGAGTTAAAAGAGTGGGAGCATAAGCAAAGCACTGAATTCTGGAAAAAAACTACCTCGACTAGAACAGTCTAAGGCGTTGATACAGGCGTTCGATCACAGACGAGCTGTAGAAATAATAAAACTGAGTAGAGGACATGTTAGGGCACTCACTCGGACCCTCACAGGACACTGCAAATTAAACAAGCACCTGCACAACATGGGCCTTTCAGAAACCAAAATCTGCAGGTTCTGTCGCGAGGACGAGGAAACGATTATCCACGTCCTCGGCGAGTGCATAGCGCTGCACCGCTGCGAAGCCGGCACCTGGGAGCACACATGATCTCAGCTGACGAGATCAAGAGCTCCCCCATCAGCTCCATTCTCGGGTTTATCCTGGAACTGGAGCTACATGAGGTGCTGTAATAGGTTACGGGGATGCCACAATAGATCATCTACTGGTCGCAGTGGCTATGAGACGCAGGGCTTACCCCATTTTTATCAAATAAAAAAATTGAAAATATTCTCGACTCTTAAAAATATCGATTAGGTTTAAAAGGAGAGTCTCACTTTTAATGTCCAACTCACCTTCAGATACTGAATAAATAAAATATGCCAAATACCCTTACATTTTCTTTTGACAATAAATGGACTACAAATATTATTTAGCCCTATTTAGTCAATCTTTACAAGTAGGCGTCCTAATACTTATTTATACTTCCAGTGTAGTCATATGCCAGATACCTACTCAAACATATTCTTTTGACGTTAAATGAGCAAAAAAATATTTTTTCAATCTTTACAAGTAGGCGTAACCAATTCGCATGCCTACAACGATTTTTCACGAATATTCTTGGCTCAAACTCAAGGCTAGGCCGATCTTTGATACGCCTCCGGCTCCTAACTTTATGCTGACATAACCGATAAAGGCTTTCCTTTTCGCTTGCAAGAAAATTTCTTGAATGAGTGAGATATCACGTTTTTCGGAAGTAACCCAAGTAAGTATCCTACATCCTGAGGTTTACTTACTTATCAAGCGTGCGTGACCCGTGGCTGGGGTTCAGTGCTGCTCGTTTTTTAACCGACTTCAAAAGAGGAGGTTCTCAATTCGACTCGTATATATATTTTTTATGTTTGTTCCCTGATCACCTTATTGATTTGTTAGGTCTATCAACTATTGTTACAATGTCTCTTAAGTCAAGCGGACATATGTTTGTAGGAATCAAATTATTCCACAATAGGTTTACAGATAAACACAGCATGCACAGTAACAATTTGTACGAATACAGATCATCATCATCATCATCATTTTAGCCAATAGACGTCCACTGCTGGACATAGGCCTCCCCCAATGTTCTCCACACAGATCGGTCCTGTGCCTCCCGCATCCAATGGATTCTCGCGATGGGCAGGGCACATAGCGAGGAGAACAGACGGCCGTTGGGGCGGAAAGGTTCTCGAGTGGAGGCCACGTACAGGAAGTCGCAGCCGTGGCAGGCCTCCTACAAGGTGGACCGACGATCTGGTGAAGATCGCGGGAATCCATTCGAATACAGATATTAAATATAAAATAAAAACACTTATACATACACAAAAAAAATATTAAATGTTTAAAAACCAACAGTTTATAAAAATAAGCCGTACCTATTACAATTTGATTTTAATTAAGACAATTTTACTATTTCCTTGATGCACAACCTACTTATCAAGATCGTGGTTCTGATCTCAGAGATCTTAATTTTTTCGACCCTTTGCCATATATGGACCGATTTAGATGATTATTTTTTAGTTGTAAAGTAGATATTAGTCTTGGAATTTTACTATGATAAGGATATCAGTATCTGATGATGGGATCCTGGAAAAAATGAGGGGAACCCTCAAATTTTATAGGCACACGTAATGTTTTTGTATCTTTTTTCAAAGCTGCACCAGTTTTTTGTGGCTCTGCTGATGATGGAAGGTCAATTCCTCAACAGTAAGGAGTTAAAAGAAAACTCTTTCAATACTGTACTTACAATTAGTTTGTTAGTTATTTGGCGGGGGTGGGGGGCTGCCACTAATGAGACTAACACTTAAATAACACTTCATCCCCTGATGTTGAAATGTCAAGATTAAAAAAACATGAAAAAAAACTTGTTTTTAGTTAATTTACCACAAATGTATGAATCTTTGGACTCAAATAAAACTAAGGTTAATGATCCTACAGGTTTGGTTCCATAGTAATAAATAATCAGTGGACATGTCCTATAGAATACAGCAAAATGCCTGACCGGCACTTGGACCAGAAAAGAGGATGTCCTTTATCAAAAAAAATTCGAGTGGGCACGAGTAAAGTGCCTTTCAATCAAAATTGTCCAAAAGGTAAACAAACGTAGTTCATTGACCCGTGTGATCCGCCATGACACTATAATAAGGATGTGAAAGTTCAGGAGTGAATGAACTTTTATTTCTATATTTTATTTTAATGCAGATAGCAAAGGGCAAAAGTTTTGCGTTATCACCTAGTTACACGAAAACTTGTTAAAAAACTTAAAAACTATCTTGAATTTTCTATTTTGAGTTCGTTTTTACTGAAGAGTACGATAATAAGTAATAAGTAAATCGAGTTGACACATCAACACCTTGAACGGGTTTTTGTTTTTTCCAATTACATAGGTACTTTGAAATTTGTAGAAAATATTGATCATCATCATCTCCATTCGTCAATAGAGAATTCTGTTCAAAATTCACTCATTCGTTCGTTCAATTAGTTATGTTGATATCACCCCATCACTATTTTTCCATAGATAAGTGCAGGGGTATGACAGTCGGAACATTGGATTTTTTTTCATAGAAAGCAGAGTTATCTAGCGACATGATCCTGAAATAGGCTTCTTTGTAGTCTCTTAAAGTTGTGCTAGATGCCGCTATCTCATTATTTACATCCTATAAAAATTATTTAATTAATTTACAATTTTTCAAATTACCTATTCTTATTTATCAAGAAATATTTACTAGTTTGAAATGTCTAGACAAAATAAAATCTAATGAATTGTTACGAATGAATGACCAATTTAAAAAATGGTAAATTGGAATGTGTAAAAGTCAAAATGGTGTCATGATAGAACAGACAACAGTTGACAACACAAACAAACTGTAGAATAGAATGGCTAGCATATTTCCGAATTTAACGTAGCCAAAATACATACGCCCAATGCAGATTTTTTACAGTCCACTTAAATTTATAAAACTACATTTATACCCAGGGCCATAACTTTTTTTGAGCAAATAAAAAAACACAGATCTGAGATTTTTTTGCAAATTGTGTGCATTTTATTTTTCACCAAAAAATATCCTGAAGAATCCTTACTTGAAAAAGAGAAATTCAGTTATCGATACAACACAAACGTTGAGTTGAATTTCGGTCAAAGAGTAATATTATAAATACGTTTCAGTCTCCTCCGTCCTAGTAGTTGTTAGTGAAACTGTTATTGCGATACGGACGCTAAAGTATGTGTTGAAAAGTTAATTATGCCAGGCCAGCATTGTATATTGTGGCCGTGGGTATGGAAATGGTAAGTTTTAACCTGTGTTATGATCCTCATCCTCAGCAAACTGAAAGTTTTAATACCTACATCCTGAACGAAAACATGTATTTCAATACTGGGGGCCTACCGCCCAATCGCCTTTGTTCTAATCGAATATCGTTAAGAAACATGACTGTCTCATTTGAATTCCACATTTCGATAGATTTTTGCTGTTTTGTTCTGTTGAACGTTGCTAGCAAGCTAAACATTGTTTAACATAAAGTTGCGCAGTAGCCCCTCTGATCTGAATATGGAAATACCCGACTTAAATAATTTATCATAATCAGCCCATATTCGTCCACTGCTGGACACAGGCCTCTCCTAACTCAACTAAATGTGACGATTATCGGAGGTCTTTATCCTACTGCTATCACATTGGCAAGAGAGGATTCATTTCGGTTTTTCCTTCTCTCACACAGGTGTTATGTGCATGTTGCCTTCTAGTCGACTCTTATATTACTTATCATATGATACTATCATAGGACAGGCAAAGAATATCCCTCAGCATTAATGTAAACAATGTATTATTGTCTCTCAGGTACACCAGTCCATGTTTTTCCTAACCCAATCAAATTGTTGTATCAAGATTTATTAATAGACTGTCCTTTTGAGTGTGATGTTCATAAGGAAGAAAAGGTATTTCTTAAATACATCAATAAATGTTATTTTAATTGGAAAATTAACTTTTGATGGTGATGATGAAGTAAAGAGAGCGGCCCAAATACATTATAACAAATTCAAACATTATAAAAATAGAAAACAAAAAGATTTTTTATATTTAATATTAGCTCTTCAAATGCTATTAGGATACGACTATTTCTTCTTTCATAATAAATTATCAACATTAGTTTCGCGTAGAAAAAGTTGATAATTTATTATATAAGAAGAAATAGTCGTATCCAAGTGTCCTAGTAACATTTGAAAATACCGTGACGTAACCGTCGTGACGTAACGGTCATGACGTAACGGTCGTGACGTAACGTAAAGTTCGGATCAATTCGCTAGATGCGCTGCTTTCAAAGAGTTTGCATAAAACTCTCTCAAGAGGGCTCTCTTTTTCCGGTATATAATACTACTCTTTGGATAAGTTTAATCTGTCTCAGTTTTCGCATAACCCTGATATTAATTTTCCATTGCAAAAATTGTATTTTGATGGATAAAACGACATAAATTGTTATAAGCGATCAAATATAGGTATGTGCAGTGTTCATGTACAGAGTGTGATTACTGGATAATTTGACAAAATCGGGGTGTCGTCTTGTTTGTTTACCTTTTGAATAATTTTGATTGAAAGGCACTTTACATGGGCGCATTGGGTTCGGTGTGAGACAGAATACGGAAAATGTGCGGGAGAGACACGATATAAAATATTGTCAGGTGCGTAGGTCAACGAAACTTTAGATATCAATATGAGCGTGAGCCGACCTTCTATAGACATACATTTTTGTGGCCAACATTTTCATTAAAGAATTTCTTCAATGCAAATTATGGCCCGACCCGGAGGTAGAACCCGGGTGCGACAAATGTATGCGCTACGAGGAATAGGTAGCTACTTCTGTAACGAATGCCGGCAAAATGTAATTACTCCCCAAAAGCCTTATAAATGAAAATTTTGAAGAAGGGTCTTCAATTTCATTGGTTGATATGAATAATAAAAGCTTTGAGTTGTTTCAAATTTAATTTATACGATTCATAGATTCGTTCGTGTGATGCCATAAATATTTTGGATGAACCAGTTTTATTGATTGGTAGAAAAAGTTTTTATTTAGGAAGCTATTTTTGATTATCAAACAACCACCGAAAATATGCAGTAGAGGTAGCCTGTAAATAGTGTGTCCAAGGGCAGATGACAGATAATAGGGATGTGCAGTGCGTCTACGATCAGAAGGCATCGTACATTTTTTTCTTTTTTTATCTCACAGGTGCACTGCCAATTAAACCCCCCTTTTCCCCGGATCGAATCTCTGGTACTGTCGATCACGTAGCGAAACAGCACAGTGCTAGAAAAATGTCAAAAACACTGTCATTTTTAAAGAAAGCATTAGATTTGATTTTTGCCGAGTGCCAAATAATCGTAGGGCGACTATACAGCTTTCGTCTTATACCCTAGAGAATAAATACATTTTTATATTTAATTTTTATCAACAATCATATCAAATGACGTCCTTAGATTGTTTTTAGTCTAAATATAATAGTATAATATGTATTGAAATTGTTTTTATCTACCAATCCACTGATTTTTTTTTAGTAAGTGTGACTTAGTGTATATAGGTATTTTTATATTATTTTTTTCATTTAAGAAAAGCATGATGTGATTACCTTTAATTGTAAGGACAGTTAGTTTAAAGATTGTATGTAAAACTTTGACATAATTGTATATTCTGCTGTACCTTATGTTGGTGATCCAATAAATTGATAAATGTTTTCGTTATCAACTTTAGAAAATTCATAACTTCTATTAAACAAAGATGGGTTCAAAATATTATAAATCATTGTATGCCCGGACGCTCCACATAACCCAAACGCTTCGGTAGCGAGAAAATAATGAATATCTATTTAAAGGACTTTAATCTTTTGGTTATTTTCGCACCAAACAATGAAATATTTAATAAAGGCAATTTATCAGAATCCGTAATTTATTAAGCGGTACATTGAAATTGGGTTCAATGGAAAGTAAGTAGATAAATAACGCACTCAAATATGTACCTACTTTCTGGGTGACTATTCTGTAGAACGAGGAAAAAATGGTTCAAATCCGGCCTGGAAATGGGCTATTTACTTTTTTTATAGTGACACAGTTTTGAATCTCTTCTGCCTGATGGTAAGTAAGAGGAGATCCCACGTTGCAATTACATCGGACGTAATGTCAAGGCATCACCTCCGTTGGGACTGTCATACTGGCCCGCGAGATGCTTCTTTACGCTTCGTTTGAAGGAATCCATATTGTACTTACTAAAATAAATCATATGAATTTAATGATGAATAACATGGTAATGAATGATCAATACACGTGCACACTGATGATGACAAATACTGAAATTTTATTTTATTGAGGATAACAAACAAATGTACAATTTAAAATAGTAATTGTACAATCAACAACATTATCCACAAGTAGATATATTAAGTTAATGCTGTGAAATGTATTGTCGGCGCATATAATGATAAAACCTAGAATATTGGAGATATCATCTTATTTATTATTATCATACTCATATTTGTTTAGAAATAGATTGAGATACCTACTTTATATGAAATTATTCCTGCACATGTACTTTTTTTTTTTTAATGAAAAAAAAAATCCGCTGACTCTTGGTCTGCGCCTTTTTTGTGTTAGTTTTTTATCGTGTTAAATAGTTACAGTGCTCCGCGTAACAAAATTTGGATTTTGTGTCTAAAAGTTCCTTAAATTTTTAAGACAGTCTTAATGCTATTCTATGTCTAAAATTTTTTGTTTTTTATTATGATTTTTTTTTAGTGTTTTTTTTTATTACATTTTTTTTTATTTGTTATGTTACTATAACATGTTTTGCTTTAATTATTGTTAGAATGTTTTTTTTTTGTTTGGTTTCATGCTTACATGCTATTACATTACTTAATTACTAAGTTATTATTGTTACTGTGTAATATTGCTCTTTTATTTCTTGCACCATTTCCTGTTTACGCAGTAAACAACGTGGTGCAATGCTGGTGTTAGTAGGTGATATCGGTTAAAATGGGAATTTGGGGTATAGTATTAGCGAAATTCAATTTTCCTATTTTTTCAGGATCGCTGATTTGATAATATATCGGTATTCATAGAAAAAATATAAGGTTCTCCTTATGTTTTTTCAAAATGTACATACAGAATTGCAAATAGGTATATTGCAAAATATACCTACACAATTAAACTGGTTTAGAATTCTTAGAAATACACTATCAGTATTGACATTCCTCTGCACAAAATATACGTGAATTCCAAAATTCTCTTGTACTCTAATAGACTGGCTATCAGATGAATTAGTTAATGCCTAGAATTCGCAAGTTCTGATATTATCTTTACTGAAATAGGGATGTTATGCACATGATATTTCGGATATCGATTTAAAAGTATTTATCATATTATTTCGAATTATCCATTAGTTTCGGATAATTTCGCTTAAGGTAAATACAAAACAATAGCAAATCAGTTTATAATGTAAATAATTAAACTTATTGTTGAAAGGCATGCAGGAGATACGTTTCTCCAAGCTGCAAATGTGTTAACATGTGAAAAACATGTTACAATTACATGAAACTTAAATATCGGATACGGATACCGATAGTTTTATATTTCAGTTCGACTGCCTCGGTTTCACTGTGGTTAGTGGGTCGCACTTTAAAGCGGCAGCTGCGCAAAAGGTCCCGGGTTCGATCCCCGGGTCGGGTCAAAAATGTGTACCTAAATTTTCGGTAAGAAATTCTTAGTGTCAGCCCGGAGTCTGGAAGTTGGCGGTCTTGTACCCTCGGAAAGCACGTTAAGTCGTTGGTCCTGCACCCAATTCCTCTCCAGTTGTATCACGCTGGTATCCTATCGGAAGATGAGTGTCAGGGAATAGAGAGTGCACTTGTGTTTACGCACACACGTGAGCACTATAATAAATCCTGCTTACGTGGTTAATCGTTGAGATTGGCCGCCGTAGCCGTAATCCGTTGGAGAATATTTCAGTCAACCGAATATTTTCGTTACGGAGCTCCACAACATCCCTTGATGAAATATTGTATTTAATTAAAATCGGTTTCTATATCAAATGTAATAGGTGCCTAAAGATATTATGTATTGTTAAGGCTTGTTTTAGAGATAACATCATACCTATCAGGTATAATTATAAGGATATCTTGGGTCTATTATCTCTCTCTAATAAAACGCCACGTTCTTTCAAAATTCCTTCTGTATGGAGCCAAAACCTGGTCACTAAAACTGCAAGATCGCTAAAAAATCGACGCACTCGATATGTGACGTTAGAGACGTGTGTTAAATTAATTACCATGACAACGTTTCGCATCAATATATCCATCCTCAAAGAATGGCTAGACATCACTAGTCGATACCACATCACCATTGGAGTCTGGCACTCGAGCCGTCACATTCATTGTACATTTCGCGCTCACTGATATTTTTTAATTATTTTTTGTTGCTTTTATAGTTGTAATTCTACTAAGAATGCGTTTCATTGTTAATAGTACCTTTAAACTCAATGCGGGGTGTCAAACCTTTTTGGCTCTGCAGCACGCTGCGAAAGCAACTGAGAAAATATAAATCCCTTAAAAAAACTATCCAGATACCTCAACCAGAGAACTTGCCGTAGCACGAACAAAATCTTCAATTTGTACTATAATTTATTCCGTGCTATCTACGTAAATCACCTTGGCGTACCACTAGATTACCCGCTTAATTAATCCAAGACGGCAGTGGTTCCCAGGCGATCCATACAAATCTATAGACTTTGCGTTTAGAGTTGTATCTTTAAGGCAATCCGTAATTTAAGGAGAACCAAGTAGATGATGGTTTTACGAAAATAAGATTTGCTAAAATGTTTGCGAAACCTTACGTCACATATGAACTGACCTATTTCACAAACCAACATTTGTATGAAAGGAAACAAGTGTACTCTTTATTAAGATACTCAGCAAATTGTTATTAATGGTACCCTTTTTTTTATTTACCCTCTCCTATGAAGATAACTTTGCCAATGTCAAGTTAAATCTTTTACAAAATAGGTAGTCACCTGTCAAAGTCAGCCAAAGTCACTGAACAAAACGCTGTTTAGCGTTTTATTGACCTTCACATTCTGCCCAGATCACTTTTAACGAAATCTAACGGAAGGACTCTTTTTAATCTAAGCAACGCCTAAACACAAGACAAGTGATGAACACAATACTTCAAGGAAATCAATGTTTTAGCTGTATCATCTCAATACATATTTTATTGTATTATGTTTCTACGCAAGAACTTGCACCTTTACTCGCAAATCAGATGTTCATAGCTTTAACACGCGAAATAAACATAGGCTTGCTGTCCTAAATCATAGACTTAATAAAATTGGAAATTAATTTGTAGGATTGAGCCTTAAAAATGTTCATCAGTTACCTCAAAAAAATATTGTTTTGTTGCTACATAAGTTTAAGTTGCACGTACAAAAAATGCCTTATGTAGAAATGCTTATTTTTTATGTAATAGGTAGGCAGACGAACAGACGGATCACCTGATAATAAGCAATTGCCGCCGCCCATGGACACCCGCGACACCAGTGGAGTCACAAGTGCGCCTTTAAACTCCCCCTGTCCCCCGGATTGGGCCTCCGGTACCCTCACTCACGCAGCGAAACACAGAACAGTGCTGCGTCACGCCGGTTTTCTGTGAGGCCGTGGTATCACTCCGGTTGAGCCGGCCCATTCATGCCGAAGCTTAGCTCTCCCACGGTAAAATGCTACTATAAAGTAGATGATTATTTAAATGATAAGGATTCCTGGACATGTATATCTCTTCGCCTGTCCTGTAATTTATAATTTCATTTAATAATTTTACTTTGACGATTTATCAAAACGATATTGATTAGAAGCATTGTATGTCATATTGTCACTGTATTTTGAATAAGAATGAAAATTGTAATTACCATATTATTTGAAAAGAGTAACTACTGAGTTTCTTGCTGATTCTTCTCGGTAGAAAATGACATTCCGAATCAGCGGTAGATTATAATATTTGACATTCATAAATGTTCTGTATGGACTTAAATTGAATAAAGAGGATTTTTTTAAACAATTCAGTGATTCTTATATCAATGTAGTTGCTTACTGCACAAAATAATACTAGTTTGTGCAGTAAAGTGCCGTGAACAAATGTATTTTTGTTCACTAAAACCACTAAATTAAAACCTTTGAATTGCATCATTTTGTTATTTCCTTCTACACATTAAGGTTAATTTATTTGAGTTCATACGATGTGACTAGAAGTTCACCAGACATCTTATCTTTATTGTGTTCAACTGATTCTATCTTTTTTAAGTGGCTCTAGATTTCATGTTAATTACCAGTTCTTGGATTTCAAATGGAATGTGAAGGTAAAGGTCGAATTAATAATTTAAATTGGCATTCCAATTAATTTTCTAAGAATTTATGATCAGTCTACAGATATTAAAACAATAAAATATTAAAATCTATAAAACAATTGTAAGGCATTAAATCACACGACCGAAAACGGACAGCCTTGCTTTCAGAAACAAGGCGGACTTGAACTCTCTATCGTTTCATTGTGCGTGACCGGTCTTCTAGCTAATAGATGCTAACCCAGCTCCGAGCAGAGAGCAGACGTTTACTGAGGAATCTAACAGGTTTCGTGGAGCGATCTGACCGTTCCTAGGTTTTGATTGCGTTGTTCCTGTCAAAGACTTCTAGGCGCCAAAGCACTCTCTACACAAAGGGCCTATTACGAATTATAATAATAATAATAATTCTCACACATCTCATACGTTGACCTGATTCCATACTAAGTAGCTTAAGCACTTGTGTTACAGATATCAGACAGCAGAGGAACACAAATATATACTTAAATACATATATTACACCCAGACACCGAACAAACACAAATTGCCAAATTGCTATTATTATTTAACGGTGACTTTTGAAAGATGTTTTATTAATCGTTAGTGCTATAAGGAAGGGTTCAAATTTTGATAACTTCTAGATATCGTGCTGACACAAATATTTTTTAAAGGCTCAGATATTTTAATCTGACCTAGGAACCGAGCGGATACACGAAGCGCCCTACTGGCCACAACCGAGACAGTCACTAAATGTTTGTAATATAACAAAAATCCTAATATAAATAATAATAAATTAATAAATGCACGTTCTAAATAGAATGTCATTAAAAATTTCCATTGCTTATGGTTGTCTCCAAGAAATCTTCTACTTGGCAAGGCTTATAAAATTGGTTTTATAAATTTAAAAACAAATTTCTTCAACCCTAACAACTCTTTTAATTGGTAAGTAAATAACACACTTAAAAATTTCATCTCGTGTTCAGGCGGGACTCGAACCCACACCTTCCACAATCCGGGTGAATGTACTACCAATTATACCACTGAACGCGTTACTAAGTCGACGAAATTTGTAAGTGCTTGATTCGACATGAGCTGTCGATAGTCTCATCAATATTGTAGGTATATTTACAATATCCAGTGGATATATTATTACAAATATTTGACCACCAGTTAAGATGAGACTGCTAAATCAATAGTTGATATTTTATAGCAATCTTTTGCGATTTATTCTTAAGTAAATAACACACTTAAAAATTTCATCTCGTGTTCAGGCGGGACTCGAACCCACACCTTCCACAATCCGGATGAATGTACTACCAATTATACCTATATATATCTTTATATATCTATATATATATATCTTTTAATTGGTTTATTGTTTATTCATGAAATAGGAACATCCTAATTGGGAATGAAAATTCGTTTCGGAAAACATAAAATAAATTTGTATTACAATACATTATAAAAATTAACAAAAAGCTTAAACCTTAAATTCATAACAGTAAACAAATAAGCTATTTCATAAGAATGAAGAAACGGATTTTCGAATGAAAAATCTATTTGTTCATTCAAAACAGACGAACTCATTTCCCGACAATGTCCCCGTAAATAATAAACGAATTCTAAAAAACGTGAAGAGCACAATAGATTATACAAGTACCCTGTTTAACCTTTTAACAACAAGTTGAACGTCATTTCACTGTGGCTTTTGAGGTTCCATGAATCATTTATGCCAAAGCTAGGCAGCTAAGTGGGATCTCTTGTGAATCATTCAAAAGAAGAGGCATCTACAGCGACTTGCAAAGGGCAGGCCAGGGTGAAAGTCAACAACCGTATTCTTTAAAAGAGTTAGTTAAGTCCCGAATTAATTTGCCAATTTTACGCTTCAGAATTGTGAATGAATTATAACTTCAATGTCTGGGCGATAGAATGACCTTTTGGGCGGATGATTTACTCTCTCGCGTTAGAATTTTAATGAACTTTTACGAGTAACAAAGGAAATAAAGTGGTCTGCTGTTTCATTGTAACACCTAAAGTGTTTTGTATGCGACATTTATTCACTTGACCCTTTCGATTTGCATTTAAAGGGCACACAAATGTATGGTTACAAATAAAAACTCGTATCTCAGTTACAAAATACTTTTTTCAAAGTCGATACCTCCAATAAAAACAATTGAGTTGCTGTATTGAATATGATGAAAACAAACAAGGCCAATGTGAAACACATCAGTACAAAGTTTTTATTGAGTTTCAGAGTTGTGGTTCCACCCGCGAAAAGTATGATAATCGTATTATTTATCGTCGCACAACTTAATTCAAGGCCCCAGAGGATGCGTCTTACCGCTACTCAAACATAGCTTTGAGATAGAGTTGTGCAAATCAGTTCAGTGAACTAAACAGAGTGTAGATAATGTAGTTCATAAAAGTTGAGTATTCTGAAAGAAATGATGAAATTGATATTTATGGACCAAGGCGAGATAGGACTTACATGGTGATATGAAAATAGTACTGAGGGAGAGTTATATTTCTACCATTCGTTTTGCAAAGACGTTTCGGATACCTAGTTTCTCAGACTGTGGATATCCAGTTATGTTATGATCATGATTGTACACGCGTAGCCATGATTTAGGTTTTATTCCGCCTGTTTATAGGTTGCGGGAGTCAGACGGCACACATCATCATCATCATCAGCCCATTTAAGTCCCCTCTGCTGGGGCACGGGCCTCCCTCAATCACATGACGGGTAATTGCCATACTCACCACGCTTAGACGGGTTGGCGAGAGTTTTGATATAAATGCAGAGTTTTCCTTCTCTGGGTGCTGATGATCATGCCAGCAGCTTTACCTTAGTCGCCTTTTACGACACCTCGGTAAGAGTGAGTGTGGCCTATTCTACTCTGCCGGGGACCACACGGCACACACTTCATTGTAATTACCAGACTCATCTAATCATTTATCATGATGCAAGCATACAGTGATTAAGTTTTTCATTTATAATGCTGAAGACGATAAAATGATACTTTTTGATAATAAAACTAATTCATTGGATTACTGAGTAATTAAGTAATCGATTACTATCAGACGAGCCGCACGCTTGTTTTCCACCGACGTAGTATAAAAAAATAAATTAAGTGTAATTTTATATTCGATGGCAAAGAAATATTTAGATAGAGCTAAGGGGATACTACTCGGAAAAGAATGTTCACTTATAGAGTGAACTGCTAACATTAAACTACTCATTCAAAATGTACACGAGACTACTCTGAAGAGGGTTATGTTCACGCCTTCTGGATGACGTGTGCTAAATCGGGTAATTTATATAACCTTTTGTTCTCTATGTCATCTTGTAGAAAGGGCCTTAGTAACAAGAGATTATGTGGCGACGTCACCCCGGAAATGGCTTTTTCGGTTCTAAGCCACTCGAGTACCTTTATAAATGATTTAAGTCAATTGTAGAACGTTCTTCTGTCTTAATTAAACTACATACTACATCTTATTAATTTTGTAATAATTTTGGAATCTTTATTTGTTGTTGCAGGTAAATCGCCGATAAGGTTGATTGCAGCAATACAATTACGCATAATTGTAAGATCCAAAGGTACAGTAACCTATCGCTTATCCATTGAATTAAATACAAATATTTTTTTCTATTCTGTAAATATTTCACATAAATGAAAAAGGCCAAATTCCACATTGTACCTACATTTTCATTCCAAGCTATCTTTATGAATAAATTAATGGTCTGCACTCACTTCGTCTCGGACATTAGTTCCACTTCATACCAATAGATGGCACTAGGTGTTGATTCCATCGCGCAAACGTTTCGTGTTTTCGGATTACCGAGAGCGTTAACGCTGTCTCTAGGATTTAACTCTATATATAGATCTGATAGATCGAGATAAGGATAATAATCATTATTATGAGATGGCTCTCTTCTGCACAATGGACAACATTTCAAAATTGCTAAGCTCTGAAACAAAAAATATCAATTCTTTGTTTACTTTTCCGCTGCTCGAATATGTATTTATTCATTTTTTATATTTACTGAGAAAAAAATTAAAAACTAAAAAACGTAAGATGACGTCATCGGACGGCAGAATGTAAAATATTTCTTTGCTTAGCACATTATAGTTTTAAATTTACGAAATGCCAAACCCATTACATGTAACTGTAAAAAAAAAGACAACTTGTCAACGTTGAATGTATGAATGACGTTGACAATGTTTACACTAGTATTATTTACCTTTGACAGTAGTACCTTTTTTTTATTAAAACAATGATACGCAAAGGAATATCGCTGTATTCAGCCGTCCGATGACGTCATTTGGCGCTTACGTCTATTTAGAATAAAAAGAATTTTAATAATTATTTTATGCATGAAAATGGACAAATTTTGAAAAAAGAAAAAATATGGGTCTGTTCATTTTATGTCTATTTTCATATAAAAAAAACAATATGGACATGTTAAAAATATGAAATGTTGTCCATTGTTCACGAATATTTGAGAACTAGGTATATACGGATTCTTCAAAATGAAGTATGAGCAGGTAAAATCTTCAGTGAAATTCAGAATTTAAATGGCTGGGAACCGGAAAATCGGGCTTTGTTGTACTTTTTTATCATCAATGATACTAGAAGTCGGTCGGGCTTCCATTCTATTCCGATTTTCAAGTAGGTTTAAAGGAATTACGTCAGCTATGCAGAATACCAACAGAACATTTAGTAAAGCTAGCTCATATGTTTCGTTTCGTCGCTAAAAGTATACCTACCTACATTATAAAAGTAAAAAAACAATAACAAAACCTATTCTTTAACCAGTCAAGCTAAATTAATTGTACCTAATTTTAGTGAAATATTTTCAGTGAAATTATAAGAAAAATATTAATTAATGGAAGCTAATAATTTGGGTTAAGAACTTTATCTAACAAAGAATTTTACATTCACTTAGCATGAGATTAATTAATTAATAACAACTATTATATATATTAATTAGGGCTACTCGTACAGTTTTAGTTAATCAGGTCGCTCCAACAATTCAATATTTCTGAAACATAAAGGTCAAACTAACAGATCCTTATGTCCATAAGTGGATATTGCTGTGATCTATGCATTGTATCGTTAGATCACAGCAATACTCACACGATGTATGAGTGTGTACTTGGACATGGTACGACCTTCATAATGTTCAAAAGTCTATGTATATATGTCCTCTTTCGTGTGATTAACCACTTGGGTTAATTTGTACAGCTTGAGAGGACACTAATGTATATGTGTATGTATGTATGTGTGTGTATATATATATATATATATATATATATATATATATATATATATATATATATATATATATATATATGTATGTATGTATATGTATATATATGCATGCAATAAGTGCATACATATTATTCCTGAATTAATATATAATTACATAACATTAAACATAAATAAACGCCATGTGTCACCTGTTTAATCTTAATCTATTTGAATATGTAGTAATATAATTAAATTAAATTGTGGTATGTGATATTAAGTGCCCACTAGAACTACTGCCGACAAACTGTTCCACAGTTTGGCAGAATGTAATTTTATGCTATGTACTTACTAATATTTGAACAAATAAAAAAAAAAAAAAAAAAAAGATATATTATATTATTATCACTTATCCGAAAAGGCCAATCAAGATGACCTCACTCCGCCTAATGGTAAGCGGCCGTGAAATCCAAATATGAGGCTGACAGGCACAAAAGAACTAACAAGGTACCCATTGTTTTTCTTCTTGACATAAACAAGATTAATAATTCCTGTGATAATCAAAAATTTACAGCAGTATCATTTTTTTTATCAAAGAGTAAATTAAAGATAAGTATGAAAAATATGTAGTACGGAATACACAGCTCCTCAGAAAACTTCCATACAAATCGGCAATTTCATACTTAAATTAACGGCTTAGGTGGCTACTCACCCAAAAATAACTCAGCCGAGAATTTCAAGATTTTTTTGCTGGTCACTGTTGTAACTTAACCTAACCAATATTTTTTTGTTTTGTTGAGCTTAGAATGTATTATCATCACAAAAATATTGGTAAGGTAAAGTTGGTACAGTGACCAGCAAAAACATTTCAAATTTTCTTGGGTGAGTTATTTGGGTGAGTTGCCACCTAAGCTAAATTAACTCCTAATATTAACTTCAGAAAACGGTACCTAATGGTTTCAATATAAGCGATCGTGGTCCAAGGGGATCCTGTAGTCGCGGGATTAACCGTTAAGAAGATAAGGAACTAAGTAGTTTTTCAAATGAACTTATCAATCGGTTCGGTTTTCAATCAATACTATACAAATACAAATAGTTTATTTTAGCCATCCATTACAACACAATACATCTTAGAATACTACTACTCTAAGCCATACTAATACGTCAATAAACAGTGCAGTATAACTCGACTCGTATTGACTTATACTTATAAATAATTAAACTAAACTTACTAAGATATACTAAGATGACAATTAAAGTTTAACATATTTCCGAGTTTAATGAGGGTGGCATAATATATCGAATCCGTACCCCTACCCGCTGCTAAGTAAAAACTGTGTTGCGGCCGGTTAGTGTTCGTCATCGTCCGACCACGCACCAAATGTAAGCGCAAGCCAGCAAAACATCTATCTAACGTTGTGATATCTTAATCGCAGGTGGTAAGGGTGATTTTGCAATAGAATTACTAAATAGATGTGCAGGACACTGCGCATTCGGTACTTGTTCATAGGCGTAGTATACGCAGTGCTCGCAGATAAAATAGTCTTATTCGAATTTAATATAAATATAAAAGTATTGTTATAATAAATTTAATCATGTTTTCTGTGTTCTAATTACTTTTTTTTATATCTATATTATTATACTAACTAATTACTTACTAATTTTACTATTATAATGTACCTATTTTACTAATCTAATAGTTACTGGGCTAATTTTAACTGAAGTTTATTTTTGTGGTAGCAGTGAACTGGATGTGTATCTACAATATTGTGAGTGTGTGTGTATTTGTGTGTGGGTAAAGTGCGTGTGCTTGCGCATGTGTTTAGATGTATGTGTCTGTGCGTGTTTACGTGTGGTTTGAGTGTGTTGTTAACCCACGCGTGTATGTGTGTGCGTGCATGTGGTTGTGTATGTAAGTATGCGTGTGTATGCGTGTGTGTTTATGATTTCATATTTGATTTTATTTTGTCACATTATAAACGACTTAATTATTGATTCCGTTTGTTCGTAGTTTAGTTGCTTGAGATAGGTTGTGATTGATTTATTGCACGTATATTTTGATTGATAATAGATATCTGGTATATATTTACTAACTTTATTGTATATTTGAGGACCAAGGTAATTACTAAATCGTTGTGCATATTTTGTGTTGCAATTTGGCGGTTTAAAAACAATGTCTTTTCTACGCTTTGTTGTTAGGGTATTTCTAGGCATTTTGTGTTGTTGTAGAAGCAACAGTTTTACGTACAACTGTCTTACTGTAAGAACGCCCAGGCTTTGGTATAGCTCATAAGTTGGATATCTATAGGGCCTGAATGCCATAGTTTTTAGGATAGCCCTTTGGGCTCTTTCTAGTTCCAACATAGTCGACTTTGGGCAACCTCCCCAGCATGTAATACAGTAGGTAATTACTGACTGGCATAGTGCGTAATAGGTCATGATTAGTTGCTTTTGCTCGCAAATGTTACGTAAATTTTTAAATACATATATTAATTTTCTTATTCGACTACTGACTGCATGTAAATGATATGTCCAACTGACATTATTGTCTACCATTACACCAAGATATTTTATTACTGACGTACTTGAAATATGTGGACAGCTACACGACAAGTTTTTATTTTTACAACTATGTGCTTGAATGTTAATTTCATTATTTAGGGGTTGTGTGTTACTTTTTATACTAAATGTCATGTATTTTGTTTTTTCAGTATTAAGGGTCAATAGATTCTTTATTAGCCAATCATTTATTTTATTAAACCCCTCATTTGCTTTCTGATTTACGTCATCCCAACTGTCTCCAGCGAATATGAGTACTGTATCATCGGCAAAAGTTATTACTTCGCCGTTTATTAAATGATTTTGACACAATTGGTTAACGTAAATCAAAAATAGGGTAGGCCCAAGAATACTGCCCTGGGGTACACCAAACGTAATGTTCTCTTCATGACTTACAAGATCTCCTATTTGTACAGATTGCGTTCTTTTTGTCAGGTAATCCACAAATAGTCTATGTTGGTTACCTCTGACGCCTATTCTTTCCAATTTGCTGAGTAGTATAGGAACAGAGACAGTATCAAACGCCTTAGCCAGATCCAGGAATATAGCCAGACATTTCTTCTTTGAGTCTATGTTATTTATTACTGTAGTGATAAGGCGTTGTGTTGCGTCTGTTGTAGAAATTTTATTACGAAACCCGTACTGATTATCTGATATTAATTTGTTTTTTTCTAAGTAATATTTCAGTCTTTTATTGATAAGTTTTTCAACAATCTTTGACAGTGTAGGTAGCAGTGAAATTGGTCTATAGTTTGATGTACTGTCTCTGTCCCCTGACTTAAAGATTGGAACCACTATAGATCTTTTAAGTGCATTTGGGAAGATCCCATATTCAAAGTAGCTGTTACACAATTTAGTTATGGGTGGGCATAATGCATCGATCGCAAGCTTGTATAGTTTAGATGGTATGCCGTCCCATCCAGTGGCAGAGCTATTTTTTAGGGATAAAATAGTAGATCGCACCTCATCTTCATCTGTCGGTAGTATTACAAATGAGAATGGAGTACTTTGCTCTTCTATAGTGGCTTTTGCCAGGCTATGTTCATCTAAATTATTGTTTTCCATTATTTTGTGTGATAATTTTCGTCCTACAGTAACAAAGTAGTCATTAATTTCATCTAGTGAGTCAATTTTGTTTGGCTTTATTCCCAAGAGTTCATGACACGAGTCCTTTTTTTTATCTAGGTAGCATAGTTTTTTTATACAATTCCACTGCTGTTTTGGATTATATTTATGTTTTTTCATTTCTGCTTGGTAAAATATGTTTTTTAGGTTTTTAAGAATTCTATTACATGTGTTACGGTATCTTAGGTAGCTAATTTTAAGGATGACATTTTCAGGATCTTTTTTTGTTCGCCTAAATAACCTATCTCTGTTACGGATACAACGAATTAGGCCTGAGGTAACCCATGGTTTCATGCGCCTATTTTTAGATGACAAAGTATATGTTGAAGTGTGTTTATTGATTAGTTTTTTTAAAGTTAATAAGAAACGCTCAGTGGCATCATTCGGGTCTAGTTGAAGGAGAATATTCTGCCAATTTAGTTTCATTAAGTCAGCAGTGACAGCTTTATAATCGGTTTTTTTAAACGTTTGTGTCTCCTTCCGTAAATTACCTCTCAACCTTACAGTTAGTGACAGTATCAGGCATGAGTGGTCAGTGACAGTGGAAGAGCAGACTATAGTCTCTATCTGAGACCGAGCTTTAAGAAAGCAATGGTCTAAACAGTTATTTCCTCGAGTGGGCAAATCATGTGCTGGGAGTAGGCCATGGCAAGCTAGTAAGTTTAAGTAGTCTGAGGACCTACTATCATTATTCCCGGGTTTAATGTCTATGTTCATATCTCCCACAACGATTATTTGCTTATAATGTTTTAGTTGGCTAAGGACATTATTTAGAGAATCCAGAAAATTTTCAGTATTAGCAAAAGATGGAGATCGATATATGCACATATAGACTGTATCTGTATCGACAGAGACAACCAGGCAGCTCATTTCAGAGATGTTTTTAGGCTCGAAAACTTTGGCAGTAAGGGGGTTTTTTATGTATGCTACAATACCGTCGTTTTGGTTAATATGTTTACTAGTCGCATATTTATGGTAGTTTTCTAAATTTGGTAAGTTGTTACATTTGGGTAACCAACACTCGGTAAGAAATATTAAATCTTCATTGATGTCTAGTCTGTTAAGAAAGATAATGAAATCATCAAAATTGTGATTAATACTTCGGATGTTTTGGATAACTACTTTGTGGGAAGATATCGTACTAATGTGATTTTTGCATTGCTCTGGTACATCCACCAACTGTACTCTACCGACATTGACACTTTGGTCAATGTCGGATATGATATCACTTAAGTCTGTCATTTCTGTAAAAATGGTAAATATAGTTAGGTTCATTTAAGAGTAGATTTGAGTAACAATTTGGGGTTATTCCAGAGCAGTGTTTTAGTATTTGTGAGGTTAATGCGTGTGAGTTAATATGTGTGCGTGTTATGTATTTTGTATGTGTGTGGTGTATTATTTCAAAATAATAAATATATAATGTTAGTATAATTTCACTTAATTTAGTTAGCCCACTATACTTTACATAATTATAACAAACATCACTAAATAATGACAGATGAGCCAATAAGTGGCAGATTTGAAAGGTAATTATAAGAGGGTTACCAGTAGGCAAGTCTTCGTTACTTGATTTACTACCAAAGGTACCCAAGCTTGACTTACAGGATAGTCATTTATGATCACTAGCAGCATTTCGAAGCTCCTCGACTTGTTCGCCAGACTTAATTTGAATTGCTGCTTCGTTTTCTGTTTTTCTCACAAACACGCGTCCGTTAGAAATCCAGCAAAACTGGTATCCGTGGCTTTTGACTAGGCCTCGAGCATCATAATGCAGCTTCTTCATTGTCGTTGATAGCGATTCATTTATGTATATGTTTCTTTTGTCTCCCTTTATGCCAAGCATGTCAGTGCTAAGTTTGGTATCTTTATTTTTATTATTATTTTTCTTGAATGCACTCAATATTACCTTTTTATCCGATTCATTTTGGTACTCCACAACTATTGATTTTGTTTTGTTCATTTTATTTCTATAGATTTGACGCAGATCAGTTTTTATGTCTATTTCCAATGTTTTATGTATTTGATTGACTATTCCTACCAAATTTTCATTTTCTTGTATGGGGATATTGTTTATTTCCACCATTGTGGATCTTTGTTTTCTTTGTATTTCTTCGACTTGTTCTTCCAATGAATTTATTTTTGTTTTTGCTTTTTTGTGTTTAATTTGAATGGTGTCCACTGTAATTTTCATATCTTGATACATGCTCATCAGTTGATTGAGGCTTTTCTGAACAATTGTATTTAACTTTAAGATCTGTTCATTTTGTGCTTTAACTTCCTCGATGCTGTCTGTTAGTTTTTTGAACTTATCGTTTTGTTCGTCATTCAGCTTACCCATTGCGATAGCCATTTCTGAGCGTAGGATTGATATATCTTCAACATCTGAGAGTTGTTTCCGTTTTCGTGACGTAACATAGTTTGACCCTCCCTCCAATGTCAGGTCAGGGTTAGAAGAAGTTTTCAAGTCACTTGGTGAACGTAGCATTTTATTGAAAGTTTTTGCGTATACTATGTAGCACAAAACTGTTTGTGGTTGCGAAATTATCAGCACACAGCGCGTTTACGATGTAAATTGCACTATATTACATTAGCCTTTGAGTTTATTTTCATTTGTACAGCCAATTATGATTTAATTAAATGGTTTTAGTCAGAGACACGGCTGCTCTGTAGCGCGGTCCGGACGAGAATCATTACTCACTATATTAATCACTATCAATTAAAAAAAAACTATTTAAATTTAAAAATAAAAAATATCCTCCAATCTCAACGATCAGCCACATACGCAGGATATATTATAGTGCTCAATGTATGCGCAAACACAAATGCACTGTCTCCTCACCTTTATAATCTGATGGGACACCAGTATAACACGACCGGAGAAGGATCGGGCACAGGACCAACGGCTTAACGTACTTTCTGAGGCATGGATGTACATGACCGCCGTGTACACCCATGCCTCAGAAACTCCGGGCTGATACTGAGAATTTCTTAACCGAAAATCTCAGTACAAATTTTGACCCGACCCGGGGATTGAACCCGGGACCCCAAGCGCAGCCGTCGCTTTAAAGTGCGACGCACAACCTACTGCACCAACGAGGCAGCAAAAATTAATAGAAAAGTAATAAGTCAGTAAAATTGATAGAAAATAATTAAAATTCTGTTCGGTAATATAAATAATCGTGGATTGTAGATTTTCAGTAAATAATATTGACATTATTTTATGGAACTCTTCTCTCATTTCACATTTCGCTTCTTGATGGCATGAAGATATTAAAGATTCTATTGCTGTTCAAAAAGATTCCTTTGCTCTTTCCCGATTCCATATCTCTGAAAATATTATTTAAGAAAATGTTTTTTAGTAAATTAATAAAAAGGAAAGCAACAGGAAGCACAATCAAAACATTTACACAGTAAATAAGGATATTGGCATTGCAAGCATTGCAAAAATGTTTGGCTTTCCCGTTCAAATAAAACACAGGTATCTGGGTGTATAACTCACCTTCTTCATTACTTTTCAAAACAAGGAAATATCTTGTTTGGAATCCAATTCCATTTAATCAATTACTTTGATTCTCGCTTACAGCGTGTCTTGCGCGAGCTAATTAATATTTTCCTATAGACATGATAACTTTTTCCGTAGAAGGAAAAGACCGTTCCGTTAGAAAATTATTATATATCATTGAAGAATCATTTTAGAAATTGATACGATACGAGTGAATACATATCTACTTACATACAGTTACCGACACTTCAACATATCTATACATAAGGACAGGACAAAAAGGATCAATCAATAAATCAATCAAAAAATCTTCATATTTATAAATTTGTACACTGCACTTACAAATCGTCATACATTTAAGTAATTTAAAACTATTTATAAGTAGTTTTGTATAAGTTATATCTTAATACATATATATGTTGATACATGAAATATACAAAAAAAAAATGCGATTCTACCACCGAGCCGGTCGTAAAATCGCATTTTGTTTTTGTAAAAATGTTGGATTTTTGTTGGAAAAATGTGTCTGGTCTAGAAGATCCGGCAAGAAACTTGCCAGTTACTCTTTTTAATCGTTCATACAATATTGAATCGTCCTCATACCGAGTCATTCTGTTTAATTGTAACATAAATGAATGAAATTTTAAAATTAATATTATACTCACTGCTTTGTCCTCGAGATTAGCATTAGATATTTATTTACACATGTAGTATCACATACGGTGACGCCAGTTTTGCACTGATAGTTGAGATTTTAAAAGAAAAAATAAAATAAAAATAAGTGGGTAGTTCCGCTTACCTGTCACCCTATATCGCAGTAGTTCGTCATTCACAAGTACAGTGCTCCGCCAGTACGCACGATTTCTTTAAGTGTCCGTAATTTCAGGTCTAAAGTGTTCTTAAAGTGTAAACATGGGTAAAAGGAAACATTCAAAGGACGATAATTACGAATATATCGCAAAAAAGTTAAAAAAATTGGAAAGAAAACTGAAATATGGCAAAAGAAAACGACGTCACTCAACGTCGTCTTCTGGTTCGTCTGAGCATGACGAAATGTTATCGGATCATCCTGAGATGCTGTCAGACAGAGAAGGTACCAATTTAATATAAAATTAGTGACTATTACCAACACTGTTACATGATAAGTCTGTACTGCGGTTAGCTTTTGGGGCTATCACTTTACTGACAATACGGTAACAAAATAATCCTTTGTTAGGAATTTTACATAATACCTATATATATGTGTGCTATGTTACATGATAAGTTGGTGTTAATTTTCATCAACAATACTGTAACGTTAAAAGTACGTGTATAAATTTAGATTTGCGAACAATTTTTGGGATTGTTACTCATCTAAATAGCATGTCACTTACCTGTCTTGCTTACCATATTGTAATACAGCCGACAAAAATACCGTTACGGATCATTGAACACAGTGATCAGAGATGCACTGTTTACGCAGCTTGTTATCTAACAAGCTTAACAGTCTTATAGGCTATTTTTAGACATGCGTGCGAGATACCTACGCACACAGTTAATTCTTAAGGCTGCTGTAAACAATATAAATTGAACATTATGGTCAACGTTATTATAATTTATTGTACTCGTACTTTCGAGTAATAAACGCTAATAATATTATGGTGTTAAATAAGCGTTTTCGTAGTGTCAACATTTTTTTTTTTGTACGAAATTACAGAAGGCACACTAATTGATCCGGTATTAGTAGACGAAATTGAGGAGACAGAACAACCTTTGCCCTCCACCAGCGCTGATGCCACCGCTAACTTGACCTGCAGCGTCGAGCCTGTGCCATCCACCAGCACTTGCGAGTTAACTGCCCCTCAGAAAGATTGTCAGGATTCTGAAACGATCGTTAGGCCTGAAGTGGATACTGCTATTCTAGAACTGTTAGGAGACGATCCGTCAATCACTAAATTGTACGGCAAGGATATAAATGCCGATCTGGCCGTGCGCCTCCAACACGTTGCTACAGTTGGCTTGTCAAAAGACCTCCGTAAGGACTTACAGGGAAAATATCTACCCCCAAAAAATTGTACCCAAATTGATGCGAGGAGCATCAATTTGGGTACAATTTTTTGGGGGTAGCTTAATCCAGAAATTAAGGCTGCGGTAACGGATATCGTTATTAAAAGAGATAAAGGGATTGAAAGCAAACAGAAAGTCCTAGGCTCTGCAATATCATGTCTTGGAGAAGCAATTACTATTTTGCTTGAGGAGCAAAATAAAAATACTGCCGTTATTAAGCTACTCATGGATGCCACTCGGCTTATATGCGATTGTCAAAATACCGACTCAATGACGCGCCGTAATTTCATATTATACAACTTGAAAAAAGATATGAAGGATCAGTTGACAAAAACTAAAGTAGATAACTGCCTCTTTGGTTTAGATTTGGCAGAAACTCTAAAAACTGCTAAGTCAATTTCGAAGTCTAGTGCGGATTTAAAAATTGCTCCAACTTCAAAAACACCCGCAAGTAAGAAGCCACAAGTACCTGCTACATCAAGAAATAATTTAAACTGGAAGGCTCCTCCCCCAGTTCGCAGGCAAAAGATGGGGAATCAGAGGATGAAGGAACCTGCACAGAAGTATCAGGCCGCGAGCTCCTCCAGAACGTCATATCGACAACCGGCGCCCGGGAACCCTGCGCGGAATCGTCATCGGCAGTAGAAAATGAGGTGAGGTACGCCGGCAGACTAAGTCATTTTTACGTACAATGGTCTTCTACGGGGTGGGGTGCGGCATGCGGGAAGGAGACTGCTAGCGGTGTTTGGTCAGATAATGAGCGTTCTAAACACATTAACTACTTGGAAATCTTAGCAGCCTTTATTGGCTTAAAAATTTTTGCTAAGGATCTTTATAACTGCCAAATTCTACTGCGAATAGACAATACCACTGCCATTTCATACGTTAACCGTATGGGTGGTGTACAGTTTCCTCATCTTACACAAGTCACCCGAGATTTGTGGCAGTGGTGTGAACAAAAGCACATAATAGTATTTGCTTCATATATAAGCTCAGCAGAGAATACAGTTGCAGACGCGGAATCTCGGCGTAACCACCCAGATATTGAATGGGAACTAGCCGACTATGCTTTCCAGAAGATAACCTATAAATTCGGTGAACCTTACATTGATATATTTGCCAGTAGAATTAATAAAAAATGTAAAAGATACATATCCTGGAACAGAGATCCCGATGCAGTTGCAATAAATGCCTTCACCGTGTCTTGGTCAAAATTCTTTTTTTATGCCTTTCCACCCGTTTCCATAATTCTGAAGACTTTACGTAAAATAATTAAAGATGAGGCAACAGGCATAGTAGTGGTCCCGTGGTGGCCCACACAACCATGGTTTCCCATTTATAATAGACTCCTTATTTCTGAGCCGTTAATTTTAAAGTCAAGTGAGACTCTTATATTATCTCATTCCAGCAATCGCCACGTCCACCAATGGCTTACCCTGGTTGCCGGAGTATTGTCAGGACATCCCTGCTGAGAAGAAATATTCCCCATTCGGCAATAGACATAATGTTAGCTTCCCTATCACAAAACTCTATTAAACAGTATGATTCCTGCTTAAAAAAGTGGTTCCAATTTTGTATACATAATAATTTAAATCTGTTTCAAACATCTATATCTAATATTCTAAACTTTCTTACAGAACTTTATAACAATGGGGCCCAGTATGGCACGCTTAATAGCTGCAGATCTGCATTGTCGCTAATACTCGGCCCGCAAATCAGTATTAATGAAAACATAAAAAGATTCTTTAAAGGAATATTCCGATTGCGACCACCCATGCCAAAATACAATTTGACTTGGGATACTTCTTCAGTTTTAAATCATATCGCTGAATTGTACCCCAATGCATCATTAGACTTGGAGACGATTTCCAAAAAACTTATTACGTTGCTAGCTCTCGTAACGGCGCATAGGATGCAGACATTATCAATTATAAATATCAAAAATATAGAATGGTTTCCCGACCGAGTTATTATAAAAATACCCGATCTTATAAAGACGTTCCGGCTTAACTCAGCTCAGCCAGTTCTAATACTGCCATATTTTCAGAATAAACCTGAAATATGCGTAGTTAAAACATTAAAAGATTTTTTAATTTTAACTGAACCCTTACGAAATAATCATACTTACCTTTTCGTTAGCTTAAGAAACCCACACCACAAAGTAACGTCACAAACGTTAAGTCGTTGGGTGAAAAATACCCTCGAAGTATGTGGTATAGATGTCTCAACCTTTACCGCTCATAGTACGAGACACGCTAGCACCTCAAAAGCAAATAGATTAGGCGTAAATCTTGAATTAATCAGGAAGACAGCAGGATGGAGCGCTAGCTCCAAGATCTTTATTAAATTTTATAATAGAGATATTGTAAATGAGGTGGATCATGGAGTTTTTGCTAATGCAATAATGTCAAGACAATAAATTTCAAAAATAATTTGGAATTAATGCAATTTAAATTGTTTTGTTGAGTTGATGTAAAATCGATATAAAATACCAAGTTTAAAGATAATTATTATATTAAACATTATAAAATATGTTGTTTTGGTTGAATAAAATTATTTTTCACAGCAGTTATTATCTCTCAATGTCTACATGTGTAAATAAATATCTAATGCTAATCTCGAGGACAAAGCAGTGAGTATAATTAATGATTAAACGAACTTACCTGTACGTGAAGTTCTATCATAATTATACGATCTGCTTTGTCCGAAGAGATTAGCATCCCTCCCATCCCAAAGAACCCAGCTGTGAAAAATCTACGCTCTGAACTAAATGACGAACTACTGCGATATAGGGTGACAGGTAAGCGGAACTACCCACTTATTTTTATTTTATTTTTTCTTTTAAAATCTCAACTATCAGTGCAAAACTGGCGTCACCGTATGTGATACTACATGTGTAAATAAATATCTAATGCTAATCACTTAGGACAAAGCAGATCGTATAATTATGATAGAACTTCACGTACAGGTAAGTTCGTTTAATCATTAATTATGAGGTAAACCGAAAAAGACCAGTTCCCAAAAGTGGCACCGGTTCACAAGGGTAACTTATGTGTCAGCTATCATTTCACTCAACTATATTAGAGGGAATGGTAACTTAACGAATCGCCATATTTATATAATACTAGCTGACCCGGCAAACGTTGTTTTGCCATATAAATAAAAGGGTTGATCGTAGAAGGGTGAAAATTGAGGATTGTATGTATTTTTGTATGTTGTATCATAAAAAAAGAGAAATTAAAAATTTTGTCTAAAAAATAAAAATAAAAATTTAGGGGTGGACTACCCCTAACATTTAGGGGGATGAAAAATAGATGTTGGCCGAATCTCATAGATACCGGATAAGCACAAAAAATTTCATCAAAATCGGTCAAGCCGTTTCGGAGGAGTATGGCAACGAAAACTGTGACACGAGAATTTTATATATTAGATGTTGTTTCGTATAGAGCGCCCTCTGGGCTGTGATTTTACTTTCTGTGGGCAACACTAGCTCCGCGTCGTGTTATACGTCACTACTGTCATAGCGAGCGGGCTCGCTTTTTTTGTTTTATCACGCGTCTATAATATCAGTAAAATAAAATATAGTGTTTTGAGGTCTGGGACCTATTGTTGTTTAGCATACGGGCAGTGTATTGTGAAATTGGTGCTGGAGCTCCAGTTTTGCGCAGCAGATTGGGACATCTGGGATGGATGGAGAATGACCGGGACTTAGGGAAACTTACGCAAGTTAGAGGATTCGTCTGAGGGTATTCATTCTTTCTATTCATGTCATATTCGGACTGAAGGCAAGCTAAATCTTATGTTTTACACGTCTACATAAAATAAAGTACAAGTCTTCCACTGCGCGTACTTAATAATAATTTGTGAAACATTTGGGTGACAAAAATACCAAATATATGTAGATACCTATTTAATCTTACGTCCAATCCAGGACGGCATCCTAAGTAAATAAATAAATATTTCACAACATCACATACATTGATCTGACTCCGAGACATGTAGCTCAAGCACCTGTGAATCAACAATGGGATTACAATTATATACATATAATACTTTTCTTTTGTAAATACATACTTATAATACATAGATAACACCCAAGTCTATGGTTCCAACCACGCGTGAGAAGTTTTCTCTACGTAAATCTAAAGTTTCTGGAAAGTTTTCCTTATAAAAGAATGGAGGAACCCATTAGTCCGGATTTGCCCGCAGAATGATAAATAGTATGAAATTTGTGGAAAAATTGCGGTTTATAACAGCTTATTACAGACTATTATTCAAAAACAGACTAAAACACAGTCTTTGGTAGTCTTACTTATCATGTTAATATACTTACCTTGGCTTTATTTAATGGATTGAAAGCTTGTGGGTAAGGAGATTACTTGTAAAAAAATATCTTAGTCTATAAGGAACATTTCTTTTCTAAATATAATATTAATATTGAAATACTGTTCACGTCAAATTTGAATCAGCTCAACATATCGACGAATAATAAATAGCAATATACCTTTCACGTATTTACCGGGTGAATAGCTAACGAAAATATTATCATCAGAAGAAAGGTAGACGCATACTTGTAGATATACTTTATTGCACAAAATAGCATTAATCAAATTTCCTTTGCTCGAAAGTTAACTGGTAGAAATCGCTTTGAGTGATAAGTCCGCCGAAATTGTACACATTGTTTCTGTAATGCCTAGTTACTTAAGTTGTGTAGAATCGCATCGTTTTTGTAGAATCGCATTATGTTTATTTATTTCTTTAGTATATTTTATATATCAACGTATATATGTATTAACGTGTAAATTTTACATAAGTACTTATAAATAGTTTTAAGTCATTCAAATGTATGACGATTTGTAAGTGCTGTGTACAAGCCTATGCAAATAAAGAATATTTGACTATTGACTATTGTGTCATTTGCAATAAAGTATGTCTATCTTAAGTACTAGGCATAAGAGAAATGTTGTATACAATTTCCGCTGTATAATCACTGAAAATAAACACTGGCTATCTACCAGGCAACTGTCGGTAGATCAGCGGGAGGAAATTCACCCTTTTTGAATTATCTACTTGCTTTTAAACTAATATTAGAAAAGTGATTTACGGGATTTCTACCACGTACCTATGGAGTAACTCCGGGACCTTGGCGCTTGCAACTGTGCGGAAATATCGGAAACTCAAAAATAAGGTTCATGGTAGATATTCCGAAAATAACTATTCTAATTATCTACTTTAGATCAAAACTTCATATATTAATATTTAGTAATACTAGTAGTAAAATTAGACTACAAAAAGTGTATGTCCTCCTTATCTTAGTGTGAGATTCCCGGTGGCATCATAAGCTGTCGCTTTGGAGCCTGAGGTACGCTTAGACCATGATTGAGAATTTGGGGAGTCTGGTTTACAATAAAGCGACTGCCGTCTGACCTTCGCTACCTGACAAGGGAACCAGACCAACTGAATTATCAATATCACATTTCTTTTTTTTATTAGATACATTTTAATCCACAGACTCTAGGTTCGTGCCTTTATTTGATTGTTTTACATCATCGTCATCATCATCGTCATCGTCAGCCCATTTAAGTCCCCACTGCTTGGGCACGGGCCTTCCTCAATCGCATGAGGGGTAATAGCCATACTCACCACGCTTGGCAGACGGGTTGGCGAGGGTTTTGATATAAATGCAGAGTTTTCCTTCTCTGGATGATCATGCCAGCAGCTTTACCTTAGTCGCCTTTTACATAATTGCTTATAATAATATTTTTTGCTCCGCGAAAAAACATTTTCTTGTTAGGTTTAGGACTAGTTTCGTTGTACATACATAACTCCTTACTTATCGTTACCGTCATTTAATCAGTACACCTACTACCCACAGTGACCTGAGTACACGTTTCAGAAACAATCTGAAACGTGCAGGAATGATCCATAATCACCCCTTACCCAAAAACCAAAATCATTATTATTTATTACAGCGCTTCCTGTTTGGTAAACATAATGTGATGCGGACGTCAAAGGTGATGGATCACAGGGTGAAAAACGATAACAAGGAAATAACCTCATTACCACTAGCTAGGGAAGAAAAGGGGTTCCCATTATATCCTTGGAAATTGCTAATTTAGTTCGTGTAAATATTGCAAAATATCTTGTACTTAGTAGGGGATAGCTATATGTGTGGCAGACAGAAAAGGAGACACCGATAAGGGGGTAAAGTTAATATATTATCAAAATAAAATTATAAAAATAAAGAAAATACAGAAAATTTACATGTTATCGGCCGAAACGTCAGAAGAAGAAGAAACGTCAAAAAAAAATACTTTTTCTATTTATAACGGCGTCTAAGCGGCAAGGAGGTCTGTCCTCGACAATATGTATAAGGTAACTGTATGAAAAGTATTTAAGATATTTTTATTTTATCTGGACCAATAGATGCCTTAATACGGTAATAATAATATTTAATGTCTTAAGCTAATTATATATAGTAAAGTAAAGTATCAGCCTATAAACTGTCCCACTGCAGGGCAAAGGCTTCCATCATAGAAATCAAGTTATCGCTACTATGATGGGATTAGGCTTAATCACCACGCTTGCCAAATGCGGATTGGTGATCCCAAACCACAGTCTTTGTCACAAACCCGAGCTTTCGAAACATACTTTTCGCACGACCCGCGAACCGAACCCAGGACCCCGAGATCACGGCCCGACACTTAAACCACTAGACCAACAGGGCGTTATAATATATGAGCGTATAATATATGCTAACTACATCATATATGCTACTTCTTTTTAATATCTCTACCTACTATTTATTAAGAGGAAAATGTTACAAACAGCGACAAAGCTTATAAATAATCCGAAAACACGAAAGGCTTGCGCGATGTTATTAACATGTAGCGCCATCTATTAGTATGAAGTGGAACTAATGCCCTGAAATGAGAAGTGTGTCTCAAACTTTTATTTTAAAGAGCTTTGAAAATATTTATGATTAAAAAAACATCTGTTTACACGGCACAACAATTCGTTGACTTATCTACTGAAGATCTCTTACTCAGGTTGGAACAGATTGTGAGTTCAGTTGATGCCCACCCAAAGATCATCAAGGAGGTTCTTTTTTGTAATAAATATAAATATTTCACAACATTCACATCCATTGATCTGACTCCAAGATAGGTAATTCAAGCATCTGTAATCCGGATAATATAATCAACAGTGGGATTACAAATATATACATTTAATACTTTCCTTTTGTAAATACATGCTTAATAATACATAGAAAACATCCAGACCAATACAAACATACATGGTCATGCACACAAATGTTAGTACCGTGCGGAGATTGAACCCGCAACCCTTGGACCACAGGCAACGTTCACTTATTAACTTTGGAATGATCATAATTGTACAATATTTATACTATTTTTAACATCAACAAGGTTTAAGGTTTAGGCAAACACTTGCGCGATACAATAGACCAGCCAGCGTTCTGGATATGGACGGCAGAACGTGTAACCATGGTTCAGTAGATTTGGTTACCTGTTAAAAGTTTCCGGAGTTCAGACGGTACTCGCTTCATTGTAAATACTGGACTTTCAAATCCTGCGTCATGATCCAAGCGTACCCTGAAGACGTGATCCGCTTCAGAGAGATGATACACTGATCCGAATGACGAATGGTCGCTCCGAATGTATCATTCGTCTCATCCGGATCTCAAGATCGGATATGTTCAATCGGTCAAATCGCTCACTAATTCAATGTGTTCTACTGACCGAATAAGCCATGAACGAGTGATTCGGTTCCGTCGGCAACACATGGAACGTATCACGCGGGGAAAGAGATAGGTAGACTTAAAATTTATTGAAATGACAGCCGTTAGTGTCTCAGAAAAATGATCTTTATGCCAATAGTAATAAAACTCTATGGTATGTATGAAACTTGGAATAATAATTTAAATTAGGGGTCATTCTAATCGAGTCGCACTCTGTTCTGAATCTATCTGAGAATCAATGTTCCAAATGTATCACTAAAACGACTCGTTTCACTGTCCCAGATTCAAATGATCCCTGAAACGACTCTTTTCAGTGTTCCAGATTCAAATGATCCAAACTTTATAAATATACATTTTGGCCAGGTCAGGACCTTGAGCTCCAAATCAACAGCTTTGGAAGCAATCGGGAATTATACGCTAAGAAGAAGATATAAAAATAAGTCCCAAAATGATGTGAGGGCGGGATTTTAAGTAGGTATTACCTGTGGTCATATCATAGAGTAATTTAGTAATAGTCCAGGGTATTACCCGTACAAACAAACTCACTGAATGACCATCAGGACTCGTTAACACCACGTTTACGCTTCGTGATGACGTCGTAATCGGATTTTGCATCCGCTGAACAATGACTGGCTTAGAGCCTGTACTCGCATGTACATACAGAAGTTTCTAAAAGCCGTCTTTATAATATTTTTTTTGGATCTGGTGAATGGACCAAATTATAGTTGGGATATTGACAAAGTAATAGTTATCCTTAAGTATATCAAACAGCCTATCTACAGTTGAACGTAGGTAGACTTCTATCATAGTATGTCAAAACGTGGCTAAATATTAATGTATATTTAGAACTTAAGAGACGTTGTGGCATCTGTTGGCTTTAGGTACACTGAGCTTAACTGAATCCATACTCACTTTATGCTATATCGTTTAGCTATCTGAATTTAATTTAGTGGACCTCACTGAATATGTTTTTTTTTATGTTTATCACTTTTTGTTTAACAGGAAAACGCTTTCTACTAGCTTATGAAGAATAGCAAAATCGGGATATCACTAACTTTTAAAAATCTACTGTTTATATAAATTACAGCAACTGCTCCGAGAATAGAATAGAATTTTATTTGCAGGAATGAAGTACATTTCAGGTGTTGCATATACAAGCTAATTGTGAGGAACTAAACACATTGGCTGACCGGATGGCGCAATTGGTAGTGACTCTGCCTCTTACGACTAAGGTCGTGGGTTCGATCCCCACCCTGGACAAACATTCGTGCGATGAACACTTGTGTTTGTTCGGTGTCTGGGTGTAATATATGTATTTAAGTATATATTTGTGTTCCTCTGTTGTCTGATATCTGTAACACAAGTGCTTAAGCTACTTAGTATGGAATCAGGTTAACGTATGAGATGTTGTGAGAATTATTATTATTACATTCACCCCTTCAGGGCATGCAAATCATTGTTACTTACATATTTATAAAATAAACATCATTGCATAATATTAAAAAAATCACAATTAAAATACATGTCAATTTTTCTAGTCAAAATATTCACTTAAACTATAAAAACAATGGTGAATTAGCCACATTTTAAGGTCGCGTTTAAATTAATTTAATGTCAATTCCGGATCTCGCAGAGATTCATTGGCGACGGTGATCATTTAAAATCAAGTCACCTGCTTGCTCGTTTGCCACTTTTGGCATAAAAAGCATTCAATACACATTCTCCAAATAACTTTTTTTAAGTGCAAATCCAAATTGCATCAATCGCATCTGGTCTGGACTAAGCTTGCAATGTCGATTCCTATAAGAGCCAAGAAAGAGTGAGCTACTTAAAAAAGCTTTCGCAATCTATTTTCTAAGTGATCTCTAGATGAAATGACAATACTCGAGACAATCATCTTTCCTTTACAATAAAATTAATAATCAATTAGATATTTATCATAAGTGTAAAATTACATTAGTTGAATGGTTGAAAACAAAAACCTATGATGAAATTGAATGCTTGTTAAAGACTATGTCATAATAAGGGACACAGATAAGAGACTACAAGTTTACACCACTCGCAGCGCACATCACACACACACAAACACACACACACACACACACACACACACACACACACACACACACACACACACACACACACACACACACATACACACATACACAATCCATCACACATCACACTTAATAACTATTTATGTTTATGTTTAAGATCAAATGTCAAATATCTATTAACTTAACTTAACTTAACTTGTATACTAACTGTACCGATATAGAAGAGCGGTCTCTCCTAACACAAGCAAGTATTTGCTTAAAAGGAGAGTCCAAACCCATTGTACAATACTTATACCTAAGTGACTGAAATAAATTACTTTGTATTTTGTATTTGTATTGTTATGTTTTTGCTCCACATGGAAGATAAACCCTGACCTATTCTATTTGCCCTAGATGACCTCTCGGTAAACACAGCACGTTCCGTTTTAGTTATTGCGCTCACTAATAAAAGCCTCTCGCATTAACGGGTTAACTGCCCTATGGATATGGGAATATTTCTGCTGAATTAATTAAATTACTTATGGGTCCTCCTCCTCGTCTTAACATATAATCTCTAGTTGCATCTTAAGCTGTCTGTATACGCTTGGACTATGCACAAAAATTCTTATTTTTTTTTACTGTAGATAGGTAAGCGTTTGACCATATTTCACCTGATGGTAAGTGATAATATGGTCTAAGATGTAGCACGATTATTTAGAAGATACCTATTCACTCGCGCTTTGAAAACCCCCAAATTGTAGCCTCTAGGGAACACCTCCTCAGGCAACTGATTCCACAGTTTCGCAGTACGAATAAGGAAACAGGATTCAAACCTCTTTGTGCGGACTTTTGGTATTTCTACCGGTACATACCGGTGTCGATTGAAGGTCTAAACATATAGGTTTAGATTTTTTGTAATGGAATTTAGTGAAAATAACATCAACTATCAGCCTATATACTATCTATGTTCAAACAATTCGAAATATACCTTTGCTCGACCATGGAATCGAATCCAGGACCCCGAGATCACGGCCTGGTAAATAAACCACTATACCAACAAGGCGTTGCAAATAACAAGTACAGTCAAAAATGTTTATTCTAAACCATATAGGTAATATAATGGATGTCGATCAAACAGCCAGTGAATTGTCATCCAGTCCTACTTACTATTGTAGGTCTCCTAATTACTACTTTAGGGCTCTTTATTGTAAGGGAGTTGCCACACTGGCTGATTGCGAGCGTTTTCAAAGCGGAGCGACGAAGCGGAACGCGCAACGGATGCGCAACAGATTCGCCGCGGAGATAAGTCTGAACGCCATAATTTTTATGTGGCGGCCACGTAGAAGCGAATCCGTTGCGCATTCGCGCCGTAGACGCTGCGCAGTTGCGCTGCCCATGGACACCAGCCAGCTCTTAAGCCTCGTTTTCCGTTTTTGGGAACATTCAAAATTATTATAAAAGTGGCATATGTCTGTTTTATTCGAGTTCAATATACACGTAACAAGAATATAATTACTTTTTAAAAGATTCATCTATCAAAAGTCTATTTTTATAGACTTAATACATAAACACAACATCCAATATCATTAATACCATACAGATAACAGAAGATGAAAGGTTTTAGTTTCCCCTGCCCACTGTCGTATTTTATTACCAATCTTACTTATCTTAATGCATAGCGTTGGGCACAGTAAAGATCGCCATTAGGTAGCAAGACATAGATACATTATATGCATAACAAATACAATACAATACAAATAGTTTATTGTGCTTACTTACTACAAATCTACAAATAAGTAACAAAAAGTGCAATAATATTTATATTTCTTTAAATTCTAGTAATAAGCAAAATTTAGCATTCAAGATAATAATATGTAGTTTTTTTTTTTACATTATAGCGGACAAACGAGCAGACGGCACACCTGATGGAAAGTGATCACCGCCGCCCATGGACATCTGCAACACCTGAGGTATCACATATGCGTTGCCGGCTCTTAAGAAAGGAGTACACCCTTACAATGTGAAGTATGACTGATTGACATTGATATGCCCTTACAGGGCGCTACATTGTATTAATAACATCTTATGTACGTACATTTATTATTTAAGATACTTTGTACCCAATGTAGCTGTATATATTGAACGAATGATACTTTACTTTCCGTACTAGTAAAAACTGTGTTACGACAAAGTAATGATTCTCGCCTTACTGTTAAGGTACATTTTTTAAAGTAACAGTCACTAAACCTGTCAACCAATCCCGACGAACAAAAAGAAACCAGTATACAAGTTGTAAACATCTTTGCATAGTATAATCACAAAATGTAGAAGCGACTTCTTTTTAATTTAAATTTTAAAACGGGTAACGGTTCCATGTATGTGGTTTTAATGGCTTTGCAAAACTTGGTTGGCCGTAAAGTCATTGAGTGGAGACCGCGACTCGGTAAGCGTCGTGCTGGACGCCCTGCGACAAGATGGGATGATGACATTGGAAGGATGGCTGGTGTGGGCTGGATGAGAGTGGCCGAAAATCGGGAGCAGTGGCGTGTAATAGGGAAGACCTATGTCTATATGTATGCTGATGATGAAAGTCGGTTTACGGACGAAACGTCATAAACATTAATTTGATACAGTGGTAGTGAACGCTGCCTCTGGTGCAAGGGTTGCGGGTTCGATCCCCGCACAGTGCAAACATTTGTGTGCATTTGTGTGATGTGTCTGGGTGTTATCTATGTATTATAAGTATGTATTTACAAAAGAAAAGTATTATATGTATATAATTGTAATCCCACTGTTGATTCTGATATCCGTAACACAGGTGCTTGAGCTACCTATCTCGGAATCAGATCAATGTATTTGATGTCATGAAATATTTATTTAATATTTATTAATTGAAAAATTACACACTTTTGTCATAAGCCAAACGCTTGGCCCCACGCTCTACGTGGAAGGGAGCGCGTTTTGTGTGTGACATTTTTTCGTACGTGCAGCTGGAGCGAGCAATTCATAAAATGCGCTATAAGATATTCATGTTTTTCTTTAAAGTACGATCTAAATGTTTTCCTGGTTCACGTAAGGGCTTAGGGTAATTTACACATTCGTGTTGCATCACTTCTCCCGCCTAGAATACAGGGAACGCGCACGTTTCCAATCTCAAAGTGTTAACCCTTAATAGATTGATCTAATTTTATCATAGTGTTATTCTTATATTCCACTAGCTCGTACTAAGCGTTTCGCTTCCTCTTTCTTGGTACGAACTGCTAAGGAATGGAACAACTTGCCGGCTTCTGTATTCCCAGAGAGCTACTATCTGGGTGTCTTTAAGTCGAGAGTGAATAGGCTTCTTCTGGGTAAGCACGCTACATCTTAGACCTTATTGTCACTTTCCATCAGGTGAAATGAGCTCAAGTGCAAACCCATTTAATATATATAAAAAAAATATATATTAATACAAAAAAAAAGGGGAAAGGAGAGTTTAATGGTTGACAGCGCACTTGTGACTCCACTGGTGTCGCGGGTGTCCATGGGCGACGGCAATTGCTTACCATCAGGTGATACGTCTGCTCGTCTGCCACCTTTCATATAAAAAAATTTAGGTATAAGTATTATAAAAAACCGCTCCATATTAACATTAAGCCGGTGGATAAAAAAAATCCACCTATATGTGAAACTCAAATGTACGAGTAATTTGGTATCAAACTGAGCATACGATGATAATATCTTGAATGGGCCTATATTCAATTTGGCTGATTGTACACAAGACACAACTTATCAAAATGTATTTAGACACGTGACGTCGTCTAAATACTCATGTGAATTTTGATAGGTAGTTCCAAGCGTGCGGTTATATCCTCATGCGTGTATAACTCAACCCGGTAATGCGCGCCGCGCACATTAGGGATAATAACTGAAACGGAACGAACGTTTGGCGAGGGGTCATTGAGGGTGTGTATGGGGTTTATCTTGCATGTTACAGACGGAATTTTTTATAAGTAATAGGTAGGCACTTTTTTTTGTTTTTCAATTTTATCTCAACCGTAGTATTCTCCAGAGGTATCTTCGATGTATACCTTAAGATAGAAACAAAATTGTTGAACAATTGTTTTGACAATGTATATCATGGTAATTACTCATTCGTGAGTCAGCGAGGTAAGGAGAGAGCTTGCATCAACTTTTCTCTGTGTGATCAAATCAAGAATGAGAAGATTCGTAGACGAAGTAAAGTGATCAGTATAGCCTAGAGGAATAGTACGTAGTAGTAGCAGTGGGCGGAGCACATAGCATTTTTTTTTATGCTAGAGGCGACAAACGAGCAAGCGAGTTACCTGATGGAAAGCAATCATCGCCGCCCATCAACATCCGCGAAATCAGAGAGATCGCTAATGCGTTGCCGGCCTTTTTAAAAAGGAGTACACTATTCTCTTGAAGGTCCCTAAGTCAGTAAGGTATACAACCGATCGCCGCGAAGGCAGAAATATTTTTGAATGGGGAGTAAATACTATCTAAGCATAGATTAAGACGTCCTCCCACGAGTTGGGTGGACGCTCTGATCAGAGTTCTATAACTTTCTTAGAGATTTCTAGAGATCTCACTCGCTCGCAAGCCTGCAACTGGACCCTCTGGGAGCCTATGGGGGAGGCCTATGTTCAGCAGTGGACGCCCCTGACTGTGGCTGATGATGATGATAATATAACTTGTCATTGCCGCTGATGAACACAAAACTCATAAGAGTTCTTGTCATCATTTTACACTATACTTTCATATACGCTGTTGTAGAATTAAAATAAATTCACCTGTTGAGATTATTTTGTACCAATTAACAAAAATGAAGTTATGTTAGACTGAAGTTAGTTATTTGCCTTGAGAGATTGACGCGATTGGCTCGAACGAATCTCGAGTTGCTAAAAGTTATTCACGAGTAAACTATACTTGAGCTCGAAAGTACTCACTAACTTTCAATTAAGTCAAGTCTACAAATTAATAATATATTTTAATATTAATGGGAAAAAAATCATTATATTAAAATGACAAGTGGCCCGTCCTCACTTTGCATCGGCACATTAGTTTCACTTTATATCAATAGATGGTGCTAGGTGTCGATTACATCGTGCAAGAATTTCGTGTTTAGGATTATCTATAAGCTTTTCCCCTGTCTTAAGGATTTACCATTTTATAAATTAAATAGCATAGTATAGATAGATATGCATAGACAAAGCCTTTATATTATCACCATAGGTTATTAACAGTTTTAATTAAAAATCTTCATCATAATTTGTGTCATTTTCTGCCTCTTACGCCAAAGGTCGTGGGTTCGATCCCCACCCTGGACAAACATTCGTGCCATGAACACTTGTGTTTGTTCGGTGTCTGGGTGTCATATATGTATTTAAGTATATATTTGTGTTCCTCTGTTGTCTGATATCTGTAACACAAGTGCTTAAGCTACTTAGTACGGAATCAGGTCAACGTAAGATATGTTGTGAGAATTATTATTTTCGGTAGCGTCAAAAGCTTCGGAACTCAGATCTGCCGCAGCAATAAAAAATGTTTATTTACTCGTATTAACGTAGCATTTGCTTTATATGTTTGGCTGTAAACTGTACTTTCCTTTGATGTCTTGTTGTGAAACAAATACGAATGAATGCATTCTCTAATTGTACAATGAAGTTGAAACGTTTATGCATTTTGACTACCTAATAAGTGTTTGATGAAGTTGTAATAAAGCACAAAGGAAAGTAATGCATCTGAACGAGCGCAGTTGTTTATAACTTGTTTTAGAGAACTCATTAATTTAGCATTACCCAAGAATCATATCCATACCAATAACAACTTTACCTATTACTCTTGTTAACCTGGCATAGAAATGTCCATAAAGCTGCTACGTTTACTAATGCTTTATCCCTCATCATCCCATGTGTATAAACCATTGTAAATATGTAAGTAAATATGGCGCCTTGCTTCAATAGTAAAGAACGCAGTAGTTCCATCCGGCCGCCAACAGATGGCGCTAGCTAAAAGAACGTCGGCTAAAAGTTGTATACCGCGATGACGAGATTTTTATTTGAGCATACTTATAGTCTAGAGAACTTAGAAAAGAAACTCTTTTATTCGTCACCCTAAATTGGCTTGTATTCTTTACTTATATTATCCCCAAATTGCGCAGAGGTCCGTGGTTTGTTCACCATGTATTATTCCCGGTTGCGTCCAAAGCTGTTTTGAAGCACAAGGATCTTGGTCCAGGATTTTGTGAACCTGGTAATTGCAACGAAACGTCTGCCGTCTTAACTTCTCAAACCTCTAGCAACTGAATCATGATTACACGTTTCAGAAACTATCCGAAACGTAGGTGTTGGTTTCTTCATGATTTTTTCCCTCACCGCTGAGCTAATGGTAGAAATATACACGTACATATGAATAATCGACCGCCCGTTGAGAAAGTTCACGTTTTTATCCGTTAAGGTGACGGGTATGGCACACTAGCGACGCCAATTGATTTAAATTTTTAGCTACTAAATCGGATCTATTTTAGACATTTTCGGGGTTGCAACCTCTTGGCAAACACTTATACTATTTATTAAATAACCATGCAAAAATGTTGGGTACAACGCGTACGCGAAAAATTGATTCACGCCAAAAGCGGACCACTTTTGGCGCTGAATCAATTTTTCGCGTACAAAAACGAATCCAACATTCGTGCATGCTATTTAATAAATAGTATAAGTATTTACCGAGAGGTTGCAACCCTGAAATTGTTGAAAATCGATCCGGTTTAGAAGCTAAAAATTAAAATCGGTTTGCGTCGCTAGTGTACCCTACCCGTCACCTTAAGATACCATATGCGTTGCTGGAGCGCTTTGAGATAATTAGTAAAAATGTACAATTCACCTAGCCATGACATATCGCACCGTGAAAGCACTATTTCATGTGCCATGATAGCGCCTGTTCAACATCTTGAAAGCGTTTGTTAAACCATGCGTTGTCGTTCGATAAACGTAGTGTTCTTGGTCTCCTACAAACCATTCGAATTGAGAATTTAGCGGAAACTCAAATGAATGAATTTTCAGCGCACGAACTGAATAGTTCATCGCAGTGAACTGTAAGATCGGAGAATTATATAAGATTTATCACCCACGCTTTCCGCGTTATACCTGATGCACCAATCGGGAATGGAAATGGCGGCTGCGGCGAACGCCACTATGCATATTTCATACCGATGGTGACCTGATCAGAAAGGATTGCATCCGAGTTTACGTATAGCTGGGGAATATTTTGTTTGCGTGAACTTCAAGCGCGCGATGCAAGTTGAAAATATTCACATCGTTGGCTTGTTGCTGTCGTGCTTTGGTACTTACTGTAATGTATGTAGAAGATAGTGCACACGGCTTACTACGTGTATAAGAAAAAACATTTCTACTCTGAATTTCTTCCTCCTTATCGGGCACTAGGAGAGTGGCGTGGCTGTTGTTAAACAAGATTACGGCTTACCGTCGCCGTTGGCTTCTACGGCAGCCGCACGTCGCGACAGCGACAGCTCATGTCGAATCAAGCACTAACACATTTCGTCGACTTAGTAACGCGTTCAGTGGTCTAATTGGTAGAACATTCAACCGGATTGTGGAAGGCGTGGGTTCGAGTCCCGCCTGAACACGAGATGAAATTTTTACGTGTGCTATTTACTTCAGTATTTGTAACTTATCTTCGTTTTTTGGAACCGGTAACAAATATTTAACTATTCTTTCCTAAGCTGGCAACGCCTCTTCACTCCTTCTGGGATGGCTGATGTCCATGTGCGAACGTGATCGATTACCATCTCGTTTGTCTCCCTATCTCATAAAAAAATACTTAAAACTTACAAACGGCTAATGAGATCTTTTATGAAATTGATCAATTACTACTACATTCAGACGACTTCGATTTGGCAGTTTTCATCAGCTTGTGAAATAATAAATGCATACGTTTACGTAATTCAGTTCGAATCGATTCAATGCCTGAAACTCGTTAAAATATTTTGTTTGCCTATTATAACCAGTCATTCACCCTGTAACCAATTGTCAAAGATATTTTCAATGTGACGCATCATAACACATTTGTTTGTGTTCGATGATCGATTCATTAAATAAATAAAATCAGCGTGCTTTTCAAATTTGAGAGCTATTGAAATTGAAATGAGTTAACGAATGTTGTGGATGTGAATAATATTGTCTTTCAATTGTGAAATTTTTTTACATATGTATCTCTTCAAATATTTTAAAATAACGGGAATTAATGATTTACAGGATGTATCAAGAAATTGTCACATATGTTTTTTTGGGTATAACAATTGGATGCAATTTATTTTTAAGTAAATACGAGTAATGCACTTAAAAAAATAACGGTACATCAAAGTATTTTTACTAAATACCTATTTGCTATTAAGCGGTAAAGCCTGGTTAATTTAAAGCCGTCCCAACGAGAATATACCTATCGCATCTAAACAAAGGAGACACAGCGCGTGTGAAAGAGAGGATAACTCCAATTCGGTCGTAACGTGTGTTTTAAATTAGACCCTCTGATTCGGTTAGCAAGAGATAGTGGGTGGGATAGACTGCCGATATTTTTTTAAGTGCATTATTAACTTACATTTTTTTGAACACTTAATTTTACCTGTTTTATAAGATATGAGATGAAATATAAGATTTTTCATCGTATGTTAAGTTGATATTATTGATGAAAAATATTGGTGTGAATAAAGATTTTTTACCGACACTTATTTTTATGTTTAGGCTAACGCTTGACCACAACCGCACCTGATAGAAAGCGAGGTCTAGGATGATACGCGTTTGCCTTAAAGATGTCCAGATTATGGTGGTCAGGAAAAACAGACCTCGGCAGGAAGTTCCATTCCTTAGCTTACTTACTAAAAATAAAATTAAAATCAGAAGAATAAATCCGTTAACCAATACCCCCCGTATATCAAAACTATGTTTTATTTTAGATAATCTTCGTCTGGGTCAGAATTCCATTGCGTCGCTTGTACAAGTCTCTTTGATCGTACTAACCTAAAATAAAGACTAACCGCTATCGAGAACCAATAAAAATAAATCTTTCATTAACTTCCATAAAAATTCTAGATCTTTGCTCTTGGTCGGTTTTCCTAGAAGTCGAGTTTGCACAAGTGAAAATTATTGCTCTTCCGCCAGATCCCAAATTGAATTCTGTACTGTAACGTGGAGCTTGGTTATTTGATTTGTAGTTGCCTTGTTACGTTTTTGACGGTTGCGATTACGACCAAATTTATTAACAAGTTGAACGTGTTCTTCATTTACTTTTGTTTCAAAAACTTTAGTAGTAGTTGGTCACGGTTAGGGAATGCAATCCCGACTCAAGATTGTAAATTCTCCCGGAATTTTCACGATCCCGTCTAGTTAAAAAAACTAAATCGGATGATTAAAATGGCTAATAACTGCTTGTTTGTGATAGTGAGGTTAACTAAAACAACATCATCATCATCCTCCTGCCCTTTTCCCAGGTTATCTGGGGTCGGCGCAGTATGTTTTCCTTTTCCATACGTCCCTGTCATTCGTCATCGAATCATCCACCTTTTTTCCATCATGTCATTCTTCACACAATCCATCCATCTCTTTTTCGGCCGTCCTCTGTTCCTCCACCCACTTACGTTTAAACTCATTACTATTATTTCAACTAAAACAAGATATTACTCGAAAGAAAATAAAGACCCTTATGATTTCTTACCAACTAAATAATTATCAGGTTTTAAGAAAATTAATTTAGGTAAAATAGGTAATCAAAACAATTAAGCATGTTGCAAGGGTATTAGGAAGTAATTACCTACGAGTGATTTTGAAAATTACTTCTTAAAAATCGTCGCTGACCACTGCCGCCCAAGGCGCTCAATCCCGTCAATCTCGAACGGGATCTCGTCATATGATGCGTCGGGATTGATCCCGAAAAATTACACGTGATCGGGATCCCGAGGGATCGGGATTGCATTCCCTAGTCACGGTGTAACTGTTATCAGTATAAGTGGTAGATCGCCACTCAGATGGTATTGACCTAACTTTTTTTCTAAAAATCCAAAAGGTTTTAAAACGGCCATTTTGTAGATACTTATTTATATTTACCCTAGTTTACTAACTTCATAAGAATTTGTGACACATTTTAAAAATCCCAAAGTAACTTATCGTGTAGTTTGTAGCAATGTTATTTGAAATTTAAATGTTTAGCAACCAAACTAGAAAGCTGGGCAATGTTTAGTTTTAACTTTTTTAAAACTTATATCCCGATCTAGCCAAAAATAACCGTTTTGAGTGATTTTATTTACGAAGCGTGATGAAGAATCTTGCAATGCGTCGATGCGATGTGAGCTATGGTAGCTCAGTGGATAAGAATGGTCGGGGTTCGTATCCGAGCTTGCGGATTTTTAAAATTTATGTGCGTATTTCTACCATCAGCTCGGCGATGAGAGAAAACATCGAGAAGAAACTTGCACTTTTCGGATAGTTTCTGAAACGTGTAACTATGATTCAGTTGTACTGGTTACCCTGTTAAGGACGGAAGAACCTTCGCAACAAAGGTCAGACGGGCAGTCGCTTCATAGTATGATATCCTATTTTGGAGGCCAAAACTCGGTTCGGCTCACTGGACCAGCAGAGTAGAGTAATCGTAATCATAACCTAATTATGTATTATTATTATTAAGTTAAAAAATATTCAAAGCATGAAATTGACTAGCAAATTATTATTTTTGAGAAGACCCAACATTTAAATTATTATTAAGTTAAAAATATTCAAAGCATGAAATTGACTAGCAAATTATTATATTTAAAACCAGCGTGAAGCAGCACTGTGCTGTGTTTCGCTGCGTGAGAGAGGATACCGGAGGACCAATCCGGGGGAGAGGGGGGCTTAAAGGTCGGCAGTGCACTTGTGACTCTACTGGTGTCGCTGATGTTCATGGGCGGCGGCAATCCTTACCAGGTGATCCGTCTGCTCATCTGCCACTCATCACATAAAAAAATAAACATATTAACGAAATTGTTTTAAATATTTACACCTAAAATGAATAAGCAGCCTATTTACGACATAGTCCATTAATAAATTACAGTAGTCATGTTACCTCATAGAAAAATATCAGATAAGAATTTTTATTCGGGAAACCTAAAATGTTTTCTAAGCTACCACATTTCAGAAGCTGCTTTAAAATTCTTATTGAAATCTTGTCTGTCGAATTCCAAGGATTTCGATTTTAAGATGGGTAGACACGGTTTGTCACTATGTCGGAAGTGTGGTGTGTTATTCTTTTGACAGCTTAACGGAAAAATTGGGGGTAGCAAAAATTTTATGTGAATATTTGTCTGTGTTTTATTGTAGGAGTCATGATTTTTTTTGTATCTGGTGCCTGTTATTTCCAGCCAGAGGAGTCATGGAGGTCAAATAGTTCAAGATTTGCAAACCAAGATGCGTGGGCATAATAGTGGTAGTACTGACGTGGGTTCAAATTAAGATATTTGTATCAATGGGTTGGTGATCATCACCAGCAATTCTATACACCACTCATCCTCCTCATTACCTCCTTTTTCACTATTGATAGAGTGGTCGTGGTTGACGATGCTGCATCTTCGTATGATGATGCGGCTCGCGCGATGTGTCTCTACTTGTTAGGATTTTCAGCGATTCGGGAGATATGGACAATGGAGGTTTGTCATCATCATCATTTCAGCTAATAGACGTCCACTTCTGGATACAGGCCTCCCCCAATGATCTCCACACAGATCAGTCTTGCACCGCCCGCATCCAATGGATTCCCGCGACCACCAGATCGTCAGTCCACCTTGTGGGGGGCCTGCCACGGCTGCGACTTCCTGTACGTGGCCTCCACTCGAGGACCTTTCCGCCCCAACGGCAGTCTGTTCTCCTCGCTATGTGCCCTGCCCATTGCCACTTGAGGCATGCAATCCTTTGGGCTACGTCTGTGACCTTAGTTCTCCTGCGGATTTCATCATTTCTGATACGATCACGCAAGGAGACTCCGAGCATAGTCCTCTCCATTGCTCTCTGGGTGACTTTGAGCCTCCTTAATCGGCACATTGTAAGCGGCCATGGAGGTTTGTATTGCAACCCTAATGATGTCTGTCAAATGCTGTCCCTGGACAATGAGTGTTCGTTGCGAATAACGTGGCAAGTATATTTCAGGATTGGTAATTGCACAGTTGATGATAACGTCTGTTTTATTTTGACTAGCATGACGGAAAGTACATATTGTTACAACACCATCATTAATTGAAAAACGACATCCTAAAGTGTAAATCTTTCAACCCGTAGCAGGTTAGTGCCGTAAAAGCCTATTCGCTCACCGCGTGAGGTGTTTCCTAGCAGTTCGGCACTAAAAGATTCAATATAAAGGCTACGCTCGATAAAGGATCTTTTGAGGCACGGCGTATTTGTGAAACTGGTTTCACTTCATCTGTTGGAAACTAAGAGAAATCCAAGTTACTATAGTAAATAACAAGTAACCTTAATTTATGGTCTATCGACATTGCCATACTCTATTCTAGAGGATGAAGTAAGGAAAAAACACTCCCAAACAACATCAGGCCTACTTGTAAACACGTATAAGCCTAGAACTTCTTGTTTACCACCTCTTCACCTAAAAACTGCTTACTAAACATTGTTTGCTCTTGATAAAATTGTTTGTTTTCGACTAGAACACCCTTTCCGGGCAACTGAGCCCAACAAAGCTCACGTTTAGTAGACTCGAAGAAAGTAATTGAAGATGTTACGTGATTGGGGTAGCAAGGTTTGTACGAGAGTTAAATACGACCTTAGTTTTAGCACAGTGTTGAAAAGGCCAGTGGATCGACATTGTGGGTCAATGATTAGGAAAAGATTGGGCGATGGGAGCTCAGTGGTTCAGATCGCGCCTTCCATACGGGGGATTTGGGTTCAAATCTGAGCATGCACCTCTGGAATTTTTAATTTATGTGCATATTTCTACCATTAGCTCTGCGGTGAGGGAAAACATTTCGGATAACTATAATGTATCAATACGGGGATTAACACGATATTTATTATGTGAAACAACATTGTGTACTCACATATTTGGATCGACATTTCGGCTACGTTACAGCAGCCGTGGTCACGAGCGGACTCAATAAATATCGTGTTAATCCCCGTATTGATACATTATAGTTATAATGCAACGCGAAAATCTAAAAAACATTTCGGATAGTTTCTTAAACGTGTAACCATGATTCAGTTGGTCTGGTTACCCTGTTAAAGGGTTTCGAACGTCAGACGGCAATTGCTTCATTGTATTTATCAGACTCCCCAAATCAAGAATAATGGTCCAAGCGTAACCAGGGCTCTATAGCGTCATATTTAGACGCAACTGGGAATTAGATGAAGGTGAGGAAAAGATTGAGCTGGTGGTCTACGCCTTACTTTAGATAGGTGGTTGATCTTCTTTAAACACGTGTCATCATCATCATCATCATTATCAGCAACCCACACTCGTCCACTGCTTGACATAGGTCTCCCCTAATGCACGCCACTGCTCCCGATTTTCGGCCACTCTCATCCAGCCCACACCAGCCAGCCTTCGAATGTCATCATCCCATCTTGTCGCAGGGCGTCCTACACTACGCTTACCGAGTCGCGGTCTCCACTCAAGGACTTTACGGCTCCAAACACATGTGAGTTTAATCAATTAACCAGCCAATGGCCGACATAGTGTTTGCGTGTGGTCCCTTAAAGAGCGCCAACCATATAAGTCCAGTGCACTCTGCATCCAACTTATACACCATTCTTTGGGCCAATAGTCAGCCTATCGGACTTTTAAGGTTTAAGAATTTATTTCTCAAAAACATATACAATACATATCAATAACACTGAAAAATACAGTTATTTAAGTAAATAGACCGCACGAGATATACTTACGTAGAGTTAACAAATTAACAAAACTAAATAACATTCCAAAATTACAAAGATATTCTCATCATCGTCATCATCATTATTATCAGCCCATTTAAGTCCCCACTGCATGGGCCTCCCTCAATAACATGAGGGGTAGCTGCCATACTCACCACGCTTGGCAGACGGGTTGGCGAGGTATTCTCCACTACACTTTAAAAAGTCACTTTTTTAAAAAGGCCGACAACACATTAGCAATCTTTCTGATTTCACAGATGTTCATGGGCGGCGATGATTAGCTATTTTTCATCAGGTGACTCGCTTGCTCGTTTGTCCGCCTCTAGCAAAAAAAAAAACACGTATTGGATTTTTAGCTGTAATTCAATATAAGGAATTCTTTCCCTGTCCGTTGATTGGGTTAGTAAAGTCGGCTACGCTCGATAAAAGATCTTTTCAGGCACTGCGTATTTGTGAAAATGGTTTTACTTCATCTGTTGGAAACTGTAAGAAAAATCCAACTTGCTAAAGTAAATAACAAGAAACCTTAATTACCCGACTACGGCAAAGCAAAAGGAGGGTTATGATTTTGACAGGCTATGTATGTATGTATGTATGTATGTATGTTCATCTGTTTCCACGTAACTTCTTAACTACTTATCAGAATTCGACAAATGACATATCATTATAAGCGTCTTGATCGTCCGCTGGTTATAGGCTATATGAAGTTTCACAAAATCTAATGTGGCGCCCTCTAGCGGACAAAACATACAGAGTAAAAAAATAAAGTTATGATAAATATGCCGTGTTTGGTATCATTTGAAAGCGCTTGACTTGTACATTTTGAATATATATATATATATTACTAGCACTTGGACACCAAAATAGTACAAATAAAATAAAAGTAAAAAAACTAAAACCCAACTACGACAAAAAACGTCGCTGAAAAAGTATAAAACAAGCCTTCGTTGTCAATTTATGCAATATTCACTATGTAGAGATAAAATTTCATGTTTGGAAAGGCGTAGTCACACGTTAAATATACTACCCTTTGACAACGTGTGACTGCGGATTTCCAAACATGAAATTTTATCTCTACATAGTGAATATTGCATAAATTGACAACGAAGGCTTGTTTTATACTTTTTCAGCGACGTTTTTTGTCGTAGTTGGGTTTTAGTTTTTTTACTTTTATTTTATTTATAGTCAATCGACATTGCCATACTCCTATCCGGAGTTGTACACTGGGTTTCCCGATGTAGCACACCACGCTTAAGTCATCTCTATGTCAACTCGTTCGTCTAGAAATTGCAACGTGGTCTCTTCTCTTGCTTACCATCAGGCTGAGCCAGTATACTGTCACTAAAAAAAAAATTTTACGTCACCTCCATTTTAACGTACTATTTTATAGCAAAGGGACATTTTGACCGTGGGAGAGCCACGCTTCGCCATAAACGGGCCGGCTCGACCGGAGTGATACCTAGGCCTAGAAAACCATCGTGAAGCAGCACTGTGCTGGTGTTTCGCTGCTGTGAGTGAGGGTACCGGAGGCCCAATCCGAGGGAAGGGGTTGTTTAAAGGTGGGCAGCGCACTTGTGACTCCACCGGTGTGACGGTTGTCTATGGGCGGCGGCAATCGCTTGCCTTCAGGTGATTTTTCTGCTCGTCAGCCACCTATCACATAAAAAAGGGAGGGGAACGTGCAGGCGGGTAGCCTGATGATAAGTTACCAACCGCGTATCATAATTATAAAAAAAAAATGAGTCGTCTGTTTTTATACTGTGGCACTAGAGGTAGATACGAACATAGTTTTAGATTAGATGCCTGAGGCGAGAATTGGGCAAGTGCACTGTACGGGAACATTTATCGGTCGGCTTCGTTAGACATTGGGAGCCTTTGTCGGTTTAGTAAAGTATCAGCCTATAAACTGTCACTGCAGGGCAAAGTAGACCTGGCAAAAACGTATCAGTCAAAATATTGAAACATTTGCACCTGAATTAGTGCAGAGAAGCGGAACAGTGAAACGCTTCATTTGAAACATCGACTCTTAGATAGATCCGTGATTCATTCCGCTCATCGAATCATTCCGCTCATTCGGATCATTCGGCTCAATTGGATCTTTTAGCTCATTCGGATCATTCGTCTCATCGGATCATTCCGCTCATTCAGATCATTCGGCTCACTCGAACTCGAGATCTATTTGAGTCGAATGATACAATAGGAGTAAACATTAGACATTTGGAACAGTGTATCATTTGGCTGAGTCGGATCACTGAGTCGTTTCAGTAAAGAGTTACACACGTCTGGGGCAAAGGCCTCCATCATAGAATTCAAGTCATTGCTACTATGATGGGATTAGGCTTAATCACCACGTTTGCCTAATGCAGATTGGTGATCACGCACCCGAGCTATGTTTAAAGAACTCGAAACAAGGTACTTTTTGCTCGACCTGTACTTAAACTATTAGACCAACAGGGCGTCCGAAACATACTTTTTGCTCGACGCGGAAATCAAACCTAGGACCCCGAGATAATGATCTTCATGATGAGATAATGATCGGGCAATGGCCCGGTACTTAAACCATTAGACCAACAGGGCGCCTTGTCGCTTTAGATTTCAAAAAAATTTTCGCCTTTTATTTCTACTGCAATTTGGTGCCAGTTTTGTTTCCTCTTTCTTACAAAAAAGTCCTCTCCGTTATAATATAGATCATCGTCATCCCATTTAAGTCCCCACTGCTGGGGCACGGGCCTCCCTCAATCACATGAGGGGTAATTGCCATACTCACCACACTTGGCAGACGGGTTGGCGAGGGTTTTGATATAAATGCAGAGTTTTTCTTCTCTGGGCGCTGATATCATGCCAGCAGCTTTACCTTAGTCGCCTTTTACGACACCTCGGTAAGAGTGAGGGTGGCCTATTCTACTCTGCCGGGACCACACGGCGTCATAATATAGATGGGCAGTACTAAAAAATGCGTTAAAAATAACAAATTCGCTGAATATGAAAAAAATGTTAAAAAATAAAAAACAAAAACTGTGAAATTAACCGTCGTTGAAAATTACAACGGTGTTAAAAATAAAACCATTGTTAGAAATATCAACTTTGTTTAAAATAATGACTATGTGAAAAATAACTTTTAACTTTATTATAACTGTGTTAATAGGTTTTTTTTTTTTTTTTTTTTTTTTTTTTTTTTTATTTTTTTTTTTTTTTAGCCAAATGTATATATTATTTTGTTACAATCCTTATTTTGACACAACTTAATAGAACAGAATATAGCAGATAATTAGGAACTCTTACCTCCCGTGCTAGTTTTAAACTGTGTTACGGCAAGGTGATAAAGCTCTCGTCCCATGCCTTACTTGCAATCATTATACTTTTTAATATTATATATAATTCACACACACACAATTCACAGTAATAATAAATAAATAATAATTAATAAAAATCTATCACTTATTCACTTATAATATATGTATACATAAACCATTGAATGAAGTATATATTGTCGCCTATTGGGTATAATGCATTCGCAATAAAGGTTAAATAAAATAAAAGTTATAAATGTTGACCAGTTATAAAACGAATTAATTCTATTATGTACTATTATTTACTTACACACTTTTATTATTAGTTCAGTCTGTTCATAATCTAAATTTCTCAGAATCTCATCCAGGGTCTTTTTACAAACATGTCTTGATAAGTCTTTCAAAGGTTTGCTTTTGCATAGCCGATTATACAGCATAGGTGCTAGATAATACGAGAAACATTGTGCAAAAGTGGTCTTACAAGAAGGAACGTCATAGACTTCATGTGTTCGTCTGGCTGATGTGTTGGTCCGTTTCATGCATGAATGTTGCCTAAGAACTATGCTTTTAATGAAAAGCTGTCGAACACTTAATACACCAAATTCCTTATATAACGCTGTAGTGGGATATCTATAGGGTTTGAAATTAATAACTTTTATAATAAGTCTTTGAGCTCTTTCAATTTTCAAAAGGGCGCATTTTCGAGCTGCACCCCAAGCCGAAAGACCATAAGAGGTTATTGACTGGCACAATGTTAAGTATAACATTTTATTAGTTTTATCATCTTTTAAATTTCTAATTCTTTTAAAAATATGCGTAAGCTTACGAATTTTAGTTTTTAGATTTGTTAAGTGTTGATGCCAGTTTAAATTTTTATCAATTTCTATGCCGAGATATTTAATGCTATTAGTCGAAGTTAAAATAGGACATTGACAATTGTTAAAGTTATCACAAGCGAGAGAATGTGCTTTGAGGGCAAAATTTTGATCTGGCTGCAAATTTTTTCGTATACTAAAAGTTATATATTTAGTTTTTTTAATATTTAAAGTTAATAAATTAAAATCAAGCCATTTACTTACTTCACTAAGACCTTTTTCGGCTATTTTTTTAACATTGGACCAGGATTTATGTTGAAATACAAGTACTGTATCATCAGCGAATGTGATGATCTTTGCTTCGAGTATATCAATATCACAAAGGCTATTGATATAAATCAGGAACAGCGTTGGACCTAGCACGGAGCCCTGAGGTACACCAAAAGTGACATCGACATTGGAGCTAAGATATTCACCAATCTTAACCGCTTGTGACCTATTGCTAAGGTAATCTTTGAAAAGGTCAAGTTGCACACCCCGGATACCTATAGATTCTAGTTTGCATATTAATAGGGGGATCGATACAGTGTCAAATGCTTTTGCCAAATCTAGAAAAATTGCCAAGCACTTATTCTTATTATCTAGATTTTTCGCGACACTAGTAACGAGCCTCTCAATAGCATCCTCAGTGGATTTATTCTTCCTGAAGCCAAATTGATTTTTTGAGAGAATGTTGTTTTTCTCTATGTAATTAACGAGTCTGACGTTTATGATTTTTTCCAGGATTTTGGCAATTGTAGGCAAAAGTGATATCGGACGATAATTGTCGACACTGTTTTTCTCCCCCGACTTAAAGACCGGTACAACAACGGAGGACTTCAGAACCTTGGGAAATTTTCCAGTAATTATGCATAGGTTAAATATATAAGTTAAAGGTGCGACTAAAAAACCAATAAATTTTTTGACAAATATCGACGAAATCCCATCCCACCCCGAAGAATTTGTGCTCTTAAGTGATAACACTAATCGATAGACCTCAGACTCGTCAGTTTCCGGCATAAAAAATGAATTTATAGGGACACGTTTACATTCAAATTTTAACATGTTAACTTAATGGTTATAACTTTTAACACCTATCACTAGTACTTTAGTATAGAAGGTATAGTCATAGAATTATATTATAATTCTATGGGTATAGTAAAGTATAGTAGTATATTAGGTACACACCTACTTACCACATGAAAGGTGCCTAATACCTAAATGCTTCTAATATTCCAACCCCGGCCCTTGAAATCCAATATTAATACCTTACTTATAAGGTCCGCCTTTCCCTCAACGAGACGAAATTCCTTCTAATAAGAGTCTTAAAATATTCGCCGCAAAGTATGATTACAGATGGACTCATTAAATTTTGTTTTTGTAATAAATTTAGACGTAAGATAATCGTCGAGTCCTGCTTATAACGACTGTTATTAAATCCCCAGGGTCTTAAGATTCGTTTGGATACTCCATTATAGTGAGAAGCTATGTTTTGCAGATGTCTATGGGGAAAACAGTGGCAAAGTGGGGGGAGGGAGTGGTCGCCTTGGGCGGTTTCATAAAAGGGGTCACGGATTGCTGTGTATCGCCTTTTATTGAGTCATTCAAACTTTTAGTAAGTTCAATTGTCATCCCTCGACTTGAAGAAAGCTGAGTCATCGTCCTCATGTACTTTAATCCTATCCCTTGGAGCGTCAACTCATTGTCCATTATGACTTAACACACAGGTAAATAAAACGTCAAAAAAGCGGCACGCACAAACATTAATAAATATAACAACTCCTAAAGAACTAAAAAAAGAATACACACTTTTTTGTTAGAGGTAACAAACAAGCAAACGGATCTCCCGTTGGTAAGTGATAAACATTAATAAGATCAGTCAGAGAAGACCGTAAAAAATAAGAATACTTATTTACGGGATTTCTACCATGTACAGTGGCGGACACACCAAGCTATACAAAACTGTCAAATTTCTTCATTCGATTATAAACTTTATATTGTTACACATTGAGTTCGAAATCGACTGAGGAAATTTGACAGTTTTGTATAGCTTGACCTGTCCGCCACTGTACCTTATTTTTGAGTTTTCGTTATATCGGCTCTGTTGCAAGCGCGATGGTCACCGTAAATAACTATTCTAATGTTAGTGATCATGAAAGTTAACAATAAACAGTAAAAAAATATTCAAAACCAAAGAATTATTATGATTTATTTCTCTCATCTCAACGTGTAATTCTGGTACACTTAGGTCATGATTCGGGATTTGGTGATTCTGGTAATTACAATGCAGCGACTGCCGTCTGATTTTCGCAAACCTTCGGATTTATTTACCATGAAGCAAGTCTAAGAGATAATTGGCTGTCAGAAGCAGCCTGCAATGTTATCGCAGCTATCCTTTAAACGATCATCTAAATTTCCAGCAATTTCAATTGAACAGACTGAAAAGACAATAATGTCTTGATAGTGATTGCAGTGAGTGCTAAATTTGCTGGAAGCACTTTGAATTTAAGCCCAGTGGTTCAAGTTATTAAACGATCTTAGGTATTTAACGAGGTTTGGATGGAGTTCAACTAACTATGAAATCTTTGGATCCATTATCCACTGTCACCTTTTAATTGTAGAAGCCACTATAGGTATAAAATGTTGAGGTTAAAGTTTGGCAGCATACTTGAGACTCCACTGGTGTCGCGGGTGTCCATGGGTGGCTGCTCGTCTGCCACCTATCACATAAAAAATAGATAACATATTTATGCTTACAGTTGAAAGCATAAATATGTCATCTATTTTTAAGTTATAAGGAAATTATATTTTTTAATTTTTCTTCTATTTTTTTTTAAATTATATTTTTGAATACTTGTGTTCTAATGCTTACAATGAACTGCTTAAGACGGTTCAAATAGAGAGAGCAATGGAAAGGGCCATGCTCGGAGTCTCCTTGCCGTATCAGGAATGATGAAATCTGCTTACGAACCAAGGTCAAACACATAGCCCAAAGAATTGCATGCCTCGAGTGGCAATGGGCAGGGCACATCGCGAGGAAATCAGACAGCCGACGGGGTAGAAAGGTCCTCGAGTAAAGGCCGCGTATTATATATAAGGAGTTCGAAGTCATGGCAGGCCACAAGGTGGACTGACGATCTGGTGAAGGTCGCGGAAATCCCTTGGATGCGGGCGGCATAGGACTGATCTGTGTGGAGATCATTGGGGGAGGCCTATGTCCAGCAGTGGAGGTTTATTGGCTGATATGATGATGATGATGTATTCTAATGCAACAAAGGGGGCAGTCTAAAGGACAATGGCGAACCTCCATATAACATTTTTGTTAGTATATTGTTGCGTCATGGTATGGAAAATATGTCATAATATACAGCTTGGAGTTCTTCAACAGATGAACGCTAGGTACTCGACTGTCATAAGTCTGGAGATGAAGGTATATCAGTTTGAAGTTTTTGAGGTTGTATCTGAACTAATAATATGCAATTGAACAAAAAACTAAATATCTACAGTATTTTTATTTCCAATGAGATCATTGATACAGATAAGTACTTTAAACAGATATCCAAGAAGGCAGGGGTTTCTTTTGACCAGGTGATATCCCTTGTCCCCAAAAAGCCCGTTACCGACAGTAACTCACGTGTTGCGCGCGAAGAAGCCGCGAGCGAACACGAAGTGTGGAGCGGATTCGCAATTTGAACCCATGATAAAAGAAAAACGGTCATTTATAGTAATTTATATCAGACATATGAGCTCCTTTTTAAATAACCATATTTTTCAGGACTTAGGGTAAGATTAAAGTCTGAATAAACTTATTCATTCATATTACATCATTTCGTAATAAGTTCTATATAAATGTATCAGATAATTGTTATTTTCTGAATTGTTCTTATTGAAAGTGCTTAAAAAAAGTTGTACTTATTATTTTTCATAGTATTTGCTTTACAGGTTGGCTCAGCAACTCGATTTGGATATAAGCCTTCGACAATAGAATTCTCCATAATTCCGTTCTGTTTTCAGCCACCTGTCGCCAATCCGACATCTGTAAGCGTCTGAGATCCTTCTCGACTTGATCTATTCAGACCCCCCGGGTTCCCAAACTTCCGTTTGTCTGAATAACCAGGCGCCGTCTTAAAGTTTATAGCTTTTAAGTCTTCAATTTATTTATTTATTTTTCAAAATCTACAGCTCTTAAATTAAACTATTTAAAATAACTGATTTTAAATGCATTGACAAACTTATACAACAGCCAAGGGGCAGCAAAAAAAGGGAAAAAAAGAAAACAATCAATACAATTTGACAGTTGTGTGCAGACAGCCACGCTACCATAATCCGTCAAAATTCCTCAATTGATATTGAACCTAAAGTGTTTAACATTAAGGTGAGAATCGAATGAAGAAAATCTGACTGTTGCGCATATCTCGATGTGTGGCTCTACGTACCTTGCACGTAATAATGTATCTATACGTGTGTGTGTTTGTGTGTCTCTGTCTGTGAGAGCGGGTGTGTGTTTAATGCTACACTTTTAATAGTTACAAAGATGCAAACTGTTTTCTTTTAATTTTTTTTAGAAATAAATACATAGTTCACAACATCACATACATCGATCTGACCCCGAGCTCAAGCAGCTGTGTTACAGATATCAGAATCAACAATAGAATCACAAATATACATTTATACTTTTCTTTTGTAAATTAAATATTTACTTTTATTACATAGAAAACACCCAGACCAATACAAATAAACATGTTCATGCTCACACATGTTTTCACTGTGCGGGTATCGAACCAGCAACCCTTGGACCAAAGGCAGCATTCACTATCACTGTTCCAAAAGGGTCGCTAAGCAACTTTTCTTTACGCCCTGTATTTACCACAAATTTAACTTTCCTCAAAACTTTTTGCTTTGTGTCGCATAATTCATACTCTAACATTTGCATAAAAAAAACCTTTGCGTTTCACTTGATGTAGTTTTAATATCTTCCGTTGAGAAACACTCGCGAACGGAAGCAACAATCGCTTTATGAATACTTGGCTTGGTCTTTAATTTTCTTTTCATCACCGTGACCCTTTCAGGGTGAATGAATGGAAACGGGACTGGGTATGAAACATATGATTGATCAAACATGATGAAAGGAAAAAAGATACAGAATCAAAGTTGTTTTTTAAAAAAAAGGTTGTTTTTTGAATAGTCCAAGGTCATCATTATCCTCCTGCCCATTTCCCAGGTTATCTGGGTTTGGCGCAGTATGTTTTTCCTTTTCATACGTTCCTGTCATTCGTCAACGAATCATTCACCCTTTTTCCCATCATGTCATTCTTCACACAATCCGTCTATATCTTTTTCATCCGTCCTCTGTTCCTCCACCCACTTACATTTACGCTCAACACTCTTTTGGTTACATGTTCTTCCCCTCTTCTCATTACAAGGCCTTACCAGAAATGACGATTTGCCTTCATTTTATCAATGATGGGAGCCATTTTCATACTTCTTCTTATATACTAATTCCTTATCTTGTCCATTCTCGTCACGCCACACATCTATTTTAACATTCTTAGTTCTGTCGTTTGCAATTGTCTTTCATCCGTCTTCTGCCCAGCACGGCCCTGCATTCTGATCCGATGGCTTGAAAAGACCAAGGCAAAGGAATGCATTTTTCTTTATAGTTGACCACAATCAAGTCTGATGAAAACCGACGATGGAGTCAAGGATAATACGCATTTGCCTAGAAGATGCCGTGTTCACTCTTAAATACGTTATGCAAGGCAAGAATTCTAGGTCAAACCAAGGGCTAATAATTAGCCCATGTGCAGTTCAGTGCTGATTCACGCCGGTTTTCTCCAGTTCGGTCGGAGGCCGTGGTCACGGCTTGTACGAGATATGGGTTGAAAGACGTTATCACAACATACTAAAAACAAAGTCGCTTTCTCTGTCTGTCCTTATGTATGCTTAGATTTTTAAGACTATGCAACGGATTTTGATGCGGTTTTTCCTTAACTAGAGTAATTCAAGAAGAAGGTTTATAATTACGTAAATAGAATACATGCATATAATATTACACACGGGTGGAGCCAGAGAAGGTTGCTTGTTATTTGTAAGTGACAGTTTATAAATCATCAGGAGACCTATTTTTGACATACTCGTACGACACCTTCTAAGTCGTATTAAGCCGATTTCCCTTATTTTTGAACCATTGATGTTGCCAATATAATATGGTAAATTGACATTCTAACCCTTCCATGAAGATTTCACAAAAACCGGTAGCTTCCGCATTGCAAATTGAACGCAAAAGCCATAGACTATTGGCTGAATATGAAAATATTTGCTTTTTCTTCACAAAAAACTATGAATGTCACATTGTGTCAACTGTCAAAACTCAGTCATAGCTGTTGAAAAGTATTTTGACGTTGCTTCTACCGCTTGCTTTAAGGTGACGGGTAGGGCACACTAGCGGCGCCAATCGATTTAAATTTTTAGCTACTAAACTGGATCTATTTTAAACAATTTCGCGGTTAATTAACCTCTAAGCAAACACTTATACTATTTATTAAGTAACCATACACAAATGTTGGGTCCAACGCGTACGCGAAAAATTGATTCACGCCAAAAGTGGCAGCTTTTGACGTAAATCAATTTTTCGCGTACGCGACTACGTATCACTCGACCAAAGAGTGGGTGGGGTTACTCGTTGCAGACGAACGATTCAAAAATATGTCTATGGAAAATCAGTAGAAATCGTACCCTCGTCTCGAGGCGAGTAAATCAAAAATAAAGCTCCTCAGTGTTTTAAAGAACATTGATTTAGTACTTGGAATAGACTGTTAAGCTTTATTGCTTTAATAATAGTTTGTTACCCACGTCCTAGGCCTGTTAGGCTGTGTGAAACTTTGATCGCAATCCTTCTTAAGCCTTAGTGGTACACACTTGGGTCACAAGATTAAGACTGTGGTAACATGCTAATTTGTTGAATTTCTCTCGTCATTAATGACCTAAATTTCCCTACCACTATACAGCGTATATCCACAAGCGACTTTGAAATCTTTGTTTCGTTTGTTAATTAAATATTACTTGTTTGACTGAGTTGAGGGCGCAGTGGCTAGTGGGATTATTTTCTCTCGAACAATTTGTAACATTTGTTAAGACGAGACACGTTACACTTAATTACTTCGATATTATCATTATCATCTCTGTGATCTTTGTGACTGCCTCGGTGGCGCAGCGGATCGCACTTTAAAGCGACGGGGGAAGGGGGGGAAGGGGAAAAGGTTGGCAGCGCACTTGTGACTCCACTGGAGTTGCGGGTGTCCATGGGCGGCGGAATTGCTTATCATCAGGTGTTCCGTCTGCTCGTCTGCCACCTCTCATATAAAAAAAAAGATGCAAATTAGCGACACAAACTCTCATACAGACACTCGCCAGCACATAGAGAGAGACAAACACCTGGATCACTTGTGAATTAGTGTAATTTTCTTTCAAGGTTTACCGACTTTCAAAAAGGAGGAGTTCCTATGATCGACTGTATATTTATTAATTCTTCTTTTTTATAAAACTGACGTAGGTAACTGAAACGCACAAACCAGGGTATCCTAGTATGGGACTGAGAGAACAATATTGTAAATCTGCTAATTTGGTTTAGTTACATTTTTATAACTAGGTATTAGTTATATTATATTATTTAATCGCATTTCTTTGTCCACAGATAAAAATGAAGGCTACGTTCACGGTTTTCTTCACATACTTCTGCGCGCTGCTCATATGCGCCACATCTTCAGTGGGAGACGACCGGCTATGGCTCAACTCCGTCATCGATCTGGTGGAGATGGACTATGAGGATAACTGCGCTGGGAGAGCTGATGCTACATGGGAGGAGCTCCTTGGCAGTCCAAAAGGGTTGTCTAAAAAGGTCAGTGTCATATTTGGTGACAACTAAGTTCTTTGCAATTCATCCGCAAGTTAATCATCATCCACAACGCTTCCGTTGGTCTAGTGGTTTAAGTACCGGGCCGTGATCTCGGGGTCTCCTGGTTTGATTCCTGGCTCGAGCAAAGGTATGTTTCGATTTTTTTTCAAACTTAGCTCGGGTTTGTGATCACCAATCCGCATTAGGCAAGCGTGGTGATTAAGCCTAATCCCATCATAATAGCGATAACTTGATTTCTATGATGGAGGCCTTTGCCCTGCAGTGGGACAGTATATAGGCTGATACTTTGATCATCATCAAACTTTGTTGTGTTTTATCGAAGTAGCATTTAAATCTGTCGCTTTGAATCCAAAGTACAGGTCACGGCATGTAAGTATAGCGCTGACCGTTAATTTGCGCACTTGTAAAATAGCTTACATTGTACTAATAATGGTTTCTACGCACACAAGGTCACCGCTACACTTATCTGCCGTGACCTGTATGCTTGGCCATGCTATGATCCAGGATTTGAGAAGTCTGGTGATTCGCAATCTCCTATCAAGTCGTTAAGGTCTGACCTTGGCAACAATGGACAACATTTCATATTTTTAACATGTCCATATTGTATTTTAATATGAAAATAGACATAAAATGAACAGATCCATATTTTTTCTTTTTTCAAAATTTGTCCATTTTCATGCATAAAATAATTATTGAAATTCTTTTTATTCTAAATAGAAGTAAGCGCCAAATGACGTCATCGGACGGCTGAATACAGCGATATTCCTTTGCTTATCATTGTTTTAATAAAAAAAAGGTACTACTGTCAAAGGTAAATAATACTAGTGTCAACATTGTCAACGTCATTCATACATTCAACGTTGACAAGTTGTCTTTTTTTTTGACAGTTACATGTCATGGGTTTGGCATTTCGTAAATTTAAAACTATAATGTGCTAAGCAAAGAAATATTTTACATTCTGCCGTCCGATGACGTCATCTTACGTGTTTTATTTTTAAATTTTTTTCTCAGTAAATAAGCAATATAAAAAATGAATAAATATATATTCGAGCAGCGGAAAAGTAAACAAAGAATTGGTATTTTTTGTTTCAGACCTTAGCAATTTTGAAATGTTGTCCATTTGGCAAGGGAACCCGACCAACTGGATCATGGTTTCACTTTCAGAAATTCCATAAACGTGCAGGTACATAAATGCAATGACAAAGCTTATACGTATTCCGACAGCGAATAAACACCCAGCGCCATCTATTGGTAACGAAACGTGGCACCAGGTTTCGCAAAATTAAGCCCCGAAACATGAAATGAGGGCGGGATATTATATTAAAATAAACATAAATGATACCATTTGTCTTGTAAGAAATATCATCCAATTTTGTTTAAATAAGAGCGCGTTCCGGTTGGATTTCAACTTGGCTTCTGTGGGTTGTAGTGAGCTAGATTAACTACCTCCCTCGTGTGAGCCAATGTGGGCGTTACACCAATTTACATGCGTGTAATTTATTACTATACTAAACGCAAACACTTGCGGCAGATGGGAGAGTATTTCGTTTATTCATTAGAATGAAATATGTACACCGCCTACAACGAGTATTTAGCTCGAGTACCTATTAATTTTAAACAACTTAATTGTCATATTATACCATTCATTATCATTAATTGTTTTGTTTATGGATCAGCAAAACTTCAATTTTCATCAGTTTTAGCAAACTATTGAATTAAGTCGGAAATAACATTATCAGACAATTACATATAGGTTACAAGACTTCACGTAGATCTTTTTGTTGTTCTGTAAAACAACAACATAGAGTGATAATTTTACTACCTTGTTAATGTAATCTTTAATTAAAATGGTTGTAGTCAACAAACGAGGCCCTTTACTAGTGGTGTATCTCATTGAATTAGTGACTGGAGTCAACTCGAGTGGAATTACCTTTGACTCGAGTTTTACTTCCATTTGTAGCGAATCAATAGAATGGCGCCATTTATGAGCAACAGGCTTGTTATAACTTTAACAAGCCCTTTAACTTAAATTATTGACTCATAAGCTGCATTATTGGGATAATTTTAACATTTCAAAATGATAGTTCCAACTGTTATCGTTACCGCGCCACAATACTGTGGCCTGACCAGTTACGGAACTCGAATGAAATCCAAGATACGAAATTCAATTAAACTCGGACACAAATCGAGTTAGTGGGTCTTATTGTAAACTCAAGTAGGCGTCCGAACTCAAATCAAATTCGAATAATGGAAGTCAATTTAAAATCAAGTAATAAAACTCAAATGAAACTCGAGTAACTAAACTCATTTTAAACCCGAGTAACGGAACTCGCAATAAACTCAAGTGACGGAGCTCGAAACTCTTAAGTCACAGAATTTAATTAAGTTACGATATTCGAATTCCGACTTAATTCGAATGCGAACTGTACGTAAGTTGACTCGAGTGTTGTTGATCCTGAGTCGGCACGTCTCTAGCCCTAATTTCGGTTGTTAAGTGCTTAGGGTCAAGCTGCCGTGAGGACCTTTGCCATAACCCGGTCGTTCTAAGGGTCAATTAATGAGAACTGGCTTTTAACTAAAGGTCTTATTACTTGAATATGAAAACTATTTCGTAACTAATAAATACCAAAGTTATGAATCCATAACACGACAATTCGAAATTCCAACTATTCTGACACTATTCGGTTCGGTTACTATTCTGACATTTATAAGTGTTCTGCATGGACCTAACTTGAATGTATTCTTTTTTACTTTTTACTAACGTATTTTTATTTAATAGTAAACACATAAAGAATAATAAGCTTGCTTTTATGAATATCATCATAATTATCTCAGCGTTGGTTCTCGGTTGCATCGCAAACTGACGTTTTGGATCCCGGGGGCCGCTGTCCTGCTTCCTCCACTTCGCACAGCGTTTAGCATCCATAGAAGTCAGTGTGGCAATCGGACTGTACATAAATGCTAATAAAACTACCAAGATATCAGCCAAATAATGGTTTAAAAGACACTGACATGACAATCATACAAACAAAATAATAATTATATCAAAATCAGTAAAATGGTATTAAAACATAAACACTATAAAAAAGGTTGGTCCAGCCAGCGATCCTCAACATCCTCCCCTCCTGTGGCGAAGCCACATCACTGGACGGAGTCGGCGCCTGGACAGGCTAGTCCGAGGGTGACGGTAGCCCGCATAGGATTGGACTGTATATAACTGTTTCATCATTTCAGCCAATAGACGTCCACTGCCTGACATATGCCACCCCCAATGTTCTCCACACAGATCGTTCCTGTGCCGCCCGCATCCAATGGATTTCCACGATCTTCACCAGATCGTCGGTCCACCTTGTGGGAGGCCTGCCACGGCTGCGACTTCCTGTATGTGTTCTCCTTGTTATGTGCCCCACCTGTTGCCACTTGAGGCATGCAATCCTTTAACTAATGTCTGCGACATTAGTTCTTCTGCGAATCTCATCATTTCTGATACGATCACGCAGGGAGACTCCAAGCATAGCCCTCTCCATTGCTCTCTGGGTGACTTTGAGCCTCCTTAATCGGCACATTGTAACGTTTCGGTTCCTTATGTCATCACTGGCAATACACACGTATTTGAGACTTTCGTCTTGAGACACTGCGGTAGATGGGCCGAAAACATGCTGCGTAGCTTCCCGAACGCTGCCCAGCCAAGTTGGATTCGTCGATCAACCTCTTTCTGGAAGTTGGAGTTACCAAGCTGGACTGTTTGTCCGAGGTAGATGTACTCGTCTACATCTTCCAGTGTAGAGCTTCCAACCTTAACAAGAGTGGGTACGACATGGGAATTCGACATAATCTTCGTCTTGTCCTTGTTCATTTTCAGACTCACTTGTTGGGAGACTGTACTGAGGTCGTCGAGCATTGTGCCTAAATCTTCCAAGGTCGCAGCCATAATTACGATATCATCTGCGAATCGAAGGTGCGTCATGTACTCGCCATTTATATTCATGCCAATTCCATCCCAGCCCAGAAGTTTAAACACGTCCTCCAACAGAGTGGTGAACAATTTCGGCTATATAACGTCGCCATGTCTCCTTGTCCTTGGAGATACTGTAGCAGGTCTTGACAGAATAATGGCAGATTATACTCTTCGGTCTTCTGTATAACCTGCTGCAGTGTATGTATGTGGTCTATGGTGCTAAAGCCTTTTCGGAATCCAGCTTGTTCGGGAGGCTGGAAGTCGTCGAACCTGCATATGAGACGATTCGTCATAATTCTCGAAAACAGCTTATATATGTAACTCAGCTCTGTTTTAACTTATAATATAGCGCTGGTGATGGGATACTAATACAGCGAATGATATCAGCAGAATCAGTTCACCAGACACCGACATTAACAAAGACAATCATACAAACAAAACAATAATATATCAAGATCAGTAAAAAAGTATAAAAACATAAACAATAACAAAGACGATTGGATTGTTAGTCTTCGATCCTCAACAGTCAGATTATAAGTGTACCCTGAGATCCGAAACGATTTGGGCAGTAACCGAGACAAAATGATGAGATGATGATGAGTAGTGAGGTTATTCACACACATGTCATCCATTTACGCGGGGTTCTGCAATTCACTCAAACAGCTTCATGGTGAGTATAATACTTTTATCGGTATTATGGTATGATGATATCGGTATAATGAAGGGCCGTGATCTAGGGGTCCTGGGTTCGATTTCCGAGTCGAGCAAAAAGGATTTTTCGAATTTTTTGAACATAGCTCGGGTTTGTCATAACCAATCCGCATTTGTCAAGCGTGGTGATTAAGCCTAATCCCATCATAGTAGCGAAGACTTAATTTCTATTATGGAGGCCTTTGCCCTGCAGTGGGACAGTATGTAGGCGAATACTTAGTAATAATGAGTGCGGATACTGCCGATCATGACTTACGGTGCCGAGACATGGACTCTCACAAAGTCTCCTTTGTGAGAGTCCATGTCTCGGCACAGAATTAGAATTGCACAGAATTAGAATTGCGCAGAAATGGCCGTGGAGAGAAAAATGCTGGGCATCAGACTCCAAGATAGAATCCGGAACTCTTCAATCCGTAAAGCCATTAAAATATTCATGAAAAGTTAATTGCATCAATTCTAAAATTGCAGAGCGGTTTTGGTCTAAACTTTATAGGACGGCCAACAACAGTAAATACTAAGCGTTCTAAAATATGTCTCTTTTTTGGCTAGTAAGATACTATATACTAGTAGATCATCATCATCATCATCATCATCAGCCCATTTAAGTCCCCACTGCTGGGGCACGGGCCTCCCTCAATCACATGAGGGGTAATTGCCATACTCACCACGCTTGGCAGACGGGTTGGCGAGGGTTTAGATATAAATGCAGAGTTTTCCTTCTCTGGGTGCTGATGATCATGCCAGCAGCTTTACCTTAGTCGCCTTACCTCGGTAAGAGTTAGGTAGGCCTATTCTACTCTGCCGGGGACCACACGGCCAAGTACTAGTAGATACCTTTTCATAACATTTTACTCTTTTTTTTGGTCAATAGGCTAACCCTTGACCACAATCGCACCTGATGGAAATCGATAATGAGGTCTCGGATGATACGCTTTTGGCCAAAAGATGCCTGTTCAGTCTTGCCTTAAAGATGTCCAGATTATAGTGGTCAGGAAAAACAAAACTCGGCAAGGAGTTCCATTCCTTAGCCGTCCGCCGTTACTCGATAGAACATTCTATCCGTTTTAACCCCACTAAAGGCCGATGCAACCAAATTTGATTCTAAATCTACGGTATAACTCTATTATTCTATACAAATCTGACGCTATAACATAGATTTATCCACGGTTAGAGATTGGTCGAATCAAGCCTAAGGCAAAGCCAAAACGGATTAGAATTTTATTCACTGCACAGATTGTATGGTACCGTAAATTCGTACTCATTCGTATCATCATCATTATCAGCCCATATAAGTCCCCACTGCTGGGGCACGGGCCTCCCTCAATCACATGAGGGGTAATTGCCATACTCACCACGCTTGGCAGACGGGTTTGCGAGGGTTTTGATATAAATGCAGGGTTTTCCTTCTCCGGGTGCTGATGATCATGCCAGCAGCTTTACCTTAGTCGCCTTTTACGACACCTCGGTAAGAGTGAGGCCTATTCTCTGGCATGGACCACGCGGCTTCGGTCCATCACCTTTTCCTAATCAGGTGAATGCTCTAACCATCTATGCCAAGTGTATTCATCATCATCCAAAAAAAAAATGGTGCAAACGAGAGACAGGTAGGTAGTTAGTTACGAATCTGGTCACACACATCTGGATTTTTCTAATGAGGTATGTCTGTATTTTTACTATAAGCCTGGTGGTGAGGGAAAATATCATAAGGTAACCTAAACTTTTAGGATGTTATGCTGAAATTATAACCAAGATCCAGTTGGTCTGGTACTCCTGTTTAAGGGTTCAGACGGCAGTCGCTTCGTTGTAATTACCAGACTCCCCAAATCCTGAATCACGGGCCAAGCGTAACCCGGGCTCCAGAGCGACAGCTATGGATGCAACCTGGAAATGACACGCTGGAATGTTGATTTATAACCAGAATGTATTCTGTAGCTAAAACAAAAACTCGTGTAACTTGTGAGGCTATAAAAATCTATTTTGTCCACAAGCAGTATTTCCCAACTACTACTCTGCGGATTGTCGCATAAATCGTTTCACATGAAAATATCCGGAACAGGTAGGACGTTCCGCGAACCTTACTAAACGAAACAAATGTCGGTTTTAAACCCGCCATAACGTGCGTATTTCATTCCTCATAGTGATGTGACTGTACCGCACCATGCCCACGTTACATTGTTTTATAGTGACACAGTATATTGACTGTCAGGCTGTGGAGCCTAATGGTAAGCAAGAGAAGAGCCCACGTTGCTATAACAACGGAAGCGATGTCAGGCATCACCTCCGTTGGAACTGCCATACTGGACTGCATACATGATGCCCCTAGCGTCCGTGCCACCAAAGAAGTCCCTTAAAAAGCTCGCTTCAGTCACCATTAACAATTCGAATTCGAGCTTTATGTCTATAAACACAAGGAATCTAAAATTTTAGTTCCGTGTTTTTTTTTTTGGAGCAGACGAGTAGACGTATCAGCGGATGTAAGCGATTGCCGCCGCCCATGGACACCCGCGATACCAGTGGAGTCACAACTTCGCTTTTAAACCTCCCTTTCCCCCGGATCGGGCCTCCGGTACCCTCACTTACGCAGCAAAACACAGCACAGTGCTGCTTCACGCCGGTCTTGGTGCTGATGATCATGCCAGCAGCTTTACCTTAGTCGCCTTTTCCGACACCTCGGTAAGAGTGAGGGTGGCCTATTCTACTCTGCCGGGGACCACACGGCTCGGTGGGACTGCCATACTGGACTGCATACATGATGCACCTAGCGTCCGTGCCACCAAAGAAGTCCCTTTTTCCCCGAATTCGAGCTTTATGTCTATAAACACAAGGAATCTAAAATTTTAGTTCCGTGTTTAAACCCCCCTTTCCCCCGGATTGGGCCTCCGGTACCCTCACTTACGCAGCGAAACACAGCACAGTGCTGTTTCACGCCGGGTTTTTGTGAGCTGGCCCCTTCATGCCGAAGTGTGGCTTTCCCTCAGACAAGTTTTGCCGCGTGACTTCTTTCGTGGCGTACATTTTAAATCGCTGATGAAAGAAACATATACATGAGAGAGAGGTCACGACTCTCAGCATTAAAGAATACGACTCAAGAAGGTAGAGGAACGATGTGACTGTACTGAAATTGAATTCTATTACTTGGATAACCTAAATTTTTTAACATTTTTTTATGTGTGGTGGCAGACGGGCAGTTGGATCACCTGATGGCAAGCGATTGCCGCCACCCATGGACACCAGTGGGTTCACAAGTGCGCTGCAAACCTTTACACCTCCCTTTCGCCTGGATTGGGGCTCCGGTACCCTCACTCACGCAGCAAAACACAGCACAGTGCTGCTTATCGCCGTTTTTCTGTGAGGCCGTGGTATCACTCCGCTCCGCCGGTCCATTCATGCCGAAGTTCCTCGAATGGTAAGATCCCACCATTGTTAAGACGACCAGCATATTATAATTGGGACTAATTTCCCTTCTGAGGGTTTGCGAGGATCAGACGGTAGTCTTGACTTTATTTTAATTACCAGAGTACTTTTAAGTCCTTGCTCTTCTTTCGAAGCGATAGTTTTGAACGCTACCGGGTACGACTCGTTGACACGATAAGATTCAATTAAGTACTAATTAAACCTAACTCGTCTTAGTGATGAAAAATGGAGGCATTGACGAACTAGTGTGAATGCCACTAGTAATGCAAAAGTGTACGCATCCGAATTAATTTTGAGTTTCGAGTTTTTCCACTTGAATACAGTTTTTGTTCCGATATCACTTCATGTCGCATCACTAAATTCCCTGACCTCCCTTGGGGGCATGACGGGAAGATAAGTACAATGTTCTATCTAGTTCGCCCGTGGACGTGACCATGTAGCTACTAAGCACAGAATAAAAGCGATAAAACCCTTGCTTGAGGCTACATAAAATGTGTTAAAATCTCGCTTATATTATTTATATAAAGTACCCAAAATGAACGCAATCGAATTTCTCTTCTATCGTGTTGTGTACCATAATATGTTCAAGTTGTATTTTATAAAATAAATAAAATTATCTTATCAGGTCCCACCAGAATACCAGCGCTGCTGCGGCATCGCAGATAATGCCGTAGCAGCAAATGCTGAGGCTGGGACCTGATTGGCCACTCCCTTCACTTATTACTTATAAAATGTAATATCCATCATCCAATGTTTCCGCTGTTGTATGTCATACTTTATTATTGTATATTGTTTGTGGCCAATAAATGTATTTTCTTTCTTTCTTTCTTTCTTTCTTTTTATTTTTTTCTCATGCTAGAGGCGATAAACGAGCAAACGAGTCACCTCATGGAATGTAATCAACGCCGCCCATGAACATCCGTGAAATCAGAGAGATCGCTAATATTATGTCGCTGGCCTTAGGATTGCGTGCATTAAGTAGCAATAGGCAGAGTACATTGCACGGACAACAGTCGTTTCAGTCAGAATTGAGGTTGAAAGGTCCTCGAGTTGAGGGCACGTACAGAAAGTCGCAGCCGTGGCAGGCCTCCCACAAGTGAACCGACGATCTGGTGAAGGTCGCGGGAATCCATTGGATGCGGGCGGCACCGGACCGATCTGTGTGGACAACATTGAGGGAGGCCTATGTCCAGCAGTGGGCGTCTATTGGCTGGAATGATGATGATGATCTTTCTCTAATCTTTCAGTTATATTCTATTACGTTCGGCTCTATTGTCCATCATACATCTCGCGTCAAATACTCAGTCATAAGCATAGACGATATGATAGGACCTTACGCCTACAAAATGCCATCAATCGGATTTTTCAATAGCCAAAGTCTCATCCTTTTTATTCATATTACTACAACTATTGACTACATTAGACAAGAAAGAGTTAGTAAAAGGAAATAGTTTGCAGGAACTACACAAAACAAAACGTTTGCTTTGTAAGGTGAGGTCATAACAAAACTCGGCCTCTTTCCACATTTCTCTTCAATACAATCAAGCTCACATAAAAATATCAAGGCCACGAAAACAAGGGAGTTTGTTGTCGGCAAACAACAGAGAAGATGTTTACAAACACCCATGGCTGGAATTTTCTTTTGAAAACGTTGGATTGCTTTTTTCTGTGAAGCCAATTTTTTTGGACGCATGGCTTCGGAACTCGTACAGTTAATTCTGTCGGTTTTTGTACGCTTTGATGATATTGATTGAACATGCTAGATAAATATTATATTTCCCAAATAAATACTAAGAGAATATCTTTTTGCTTGGCCGCCTCTTGCACAAATCACATCACAAACTTTCTGTATTTTTTTTTATTTATTTTAACATATTACAATTCCAGTATCTATTTAAATTTAGAGTATCATAAAAACCTTGCCGGTTCATCCTTGAAAGTTACACATGAGTATCGCTTATATAACTAATAGAACAAGACTTATTTCTAATAAATGTGGGATGGGGTTAGGAATAGAGCCAGAGATTCACTTCTATATATTAAATTATAATCTTCTTAATAAGTACGTCTTTCATCGCCGTCCACCATTCGTCTTCTATCTCTCACACGTCATTCTATTTCAAACATCGATCTCTTGCACATTCCTAATCATGCATCTACCGATCACCAATCCTACATAAATAAATTATACCAAGACGACCGCGCTGCGAGTCGTTGCGTAGGTATCTTACCTATGCCGATGCATCTCGCTCGCACTGAGTGACTTAGAAATTCTAAGTTAGAATGATATTTATACCTGATTGATTATCATACACTATATATTTACTACTTCCTCCTCCTCGAGGGTCCGTCGAGGGATCCTGAGAGTTTACTACTTATCAATTCTACAGACAACGATATAGGTTAACCGATGAAGCAAAACCTTGCGCAATGTAATCAACGCCCAGCTCCATCTATTAGTACTATTTGAAAATACCCCCTTGGTCCTCAAACGGAATAAGGGGGGCCATTCGATTTTTTTTATGAGAGTAGTGGCAGACGTGCAGACGGATCACCTGATGGAAAGCGAATGCCGCCGCCCATGGACACCCGCGACACCAGTGGAGTCACAAGTGCGCTACCAAATGCCTTTAAACCCCCTTTTCCCCCGGATGGGGCCTCCAGTACCCTCACTAACGCAGCATAGTGCTGCTTCACCCCAAATAAATATTTATTTCAACAAAAATAATGCAACCTTTTTCTTTCTCTTCAGCTGGAACGCGATAAAGCCTACGGTCTCTTCGCTCAGCGCAGCCGAGATGACGTGAAGTTTTCGTTCACGCAGCATGCACTTGGGCAGAACGATGATATCCTCCGGAGGAAGGTGCAGTTGCTGATACAGCCAGGAGATGTGCTCCTAGACACGGATCAGTGGATGAGGGTATGTAGTATTTCATAACATTATCATAATAACATATTGTGTTCCACAGCAAGCCAAAGGTTCCTTTCCGTTTCTGCGTATTTTGCAATTTTTGTTTCTTTTTTATGTGATAGGTGACAGACGGTCAGACGTATCACCTGATGGTAAGTGATTGCCGATTTTTCCCCGGATTGGGCCTCCGGTACCCTCACTCACGCAGCGAAACACAGTAAAGTGCTGCTTCACGCCAGTTTTCTGTGAGGCCGTGGAATCACTCCACGTTGTTTGTATTATAATAGAGGTAATGTTTCTAAGACATATATTATATATGCTAAAAACAAAATTTGTTCCCAAAAAAAACATAGGATGAAAAAAGTTACCTTCTTATACAGAATACCAGTTGGTTGATAAAAAAAATCATTTAACGATTTTGTTTTTGAGAATATTACCTAACCGTATAAATCATGTTTCCCTTTTTATTTAAAATTAATCCATTTTATGGATCTAATCGGTAAAAGAGGAAGCGAATGATGACAGCGCACAAAAACAAAAAAAATTAACATTTCCGAATTATATTCTGTATGATAAAACACGAACAAAATAAAAAGCCGTATTCAAAGAGCCTAACCGACTTTAAATAATAAAATCGTAATGGTTGCCAGAGCGTTTCATTATATCCATTCAGTGATAAATATTACGACAACTGAAAAATAGGCAGTAGAAATACAGAATATTTCAATGGGAAGCACTTCTTTGGTGGTGTTGTAAAAGGAACGGCCAGACATCGCCCCAGATAACCGTTTCTGTCTTACTTGTCTTGCGAGAGCAAGATACAGAAACTGTCGAGACGCGCAAGGGTAGTTCCTCAAACAAAAATAAACATTTATGTGGTTGGAATAATCATGTCCATGATGCGCATAGGGTGGCCAGGCTTAACTACAAAATGTGGATTTCCAACAATCGACCTACGTCGGGTAGAATTCACGACCTAATGAATGAGACTCGCAAAGTGTTTAAAAGTCGATTAAAATGGTGTCAGCGAAACCAAGAACAACTGAAAATGAACGTATTGGCCAAATATAGGTCGGCAAATATTTTAGTAGTTTCTGGAAACCACAAGAAAACTGGACGTTGGGCCTGGCCTCCCTGCTAGCGTTCGGGGAGTAAATGAGCCTGTGGACATAGCTAATATGTTCATGGGTCATTTTAAGGTAAGGTCTCCATTGGGGCCCTCTGACTCCACACTTAGTGCGGTGGATGGGTGTGTGGAGGGATTGCCACTGACTAATATTACTGTTCGAGGTGCACTAAAGAGAATGAGTGGTGGCAAGTCTCGAGTCTCCACCACATAAGCATTGAGCATTTAAAACATGCAGGGGTTCACCTGCCGCGGGTGTTGGCTTTGTTCTTCACATTGTACCTGAGTCACTTATATTTACCGCATGACTTACTTAAAACCACGGTAGTGCCCATTGTGAAGGACAAGGCGGGTGATGTCTCCGACAAAGAGAACTATCGTCCCATATCGTTGGCAACTACGATTGCTAAGGTGTTGGACAGTTCGGGTTCCGGCCCGGACTTTCCACTGAATCTGCGATAGCAAGTTTAAAGCATACTGTGCAATACTACACGAACCGCAGGACGCTGACATACGCCTGTTTCCTTGACCTCTCTAAAGCCTTCGACTTAGTATCTTACGACGTACTCTAGAAAAAGCTGGGAGATAGGGGTGTACCGGCTGATATCCTGAATATACTTAAGTTCTGGTACTCAAATCAAACCAATGTTGTAAGGTGGGCAAATGCTGTATCCGATGCATATCCGTTGGAGAGTGGAGTGAGGCAGGGGGGGGGGGGGGGTTAACGTCTCCTACCCTTTTCAATATTTATGTAAATGATCTCATAGTGGAGCTGAGCAAGCTGCGTGTCGGTTGTCGAATTGACGGCGTCAGTATCAATAATTTAAGTTATGCGGGTGATATGGTGCTGCTCAGCCCCACTGTGGGAGGTCTTGAAGAGATGCTACGAGTCTGTGAGAGGTACGCATCTGATCATGGACTTGTGTATAACACCAGGAAAACCAAATGTGTGATCTTTAAGGCCAAAGGTAAACATCCCGATAACACTTGCAACGTTACACTGAACGGGAAAGATATTAACATTGATACACAATTTAAATATCTAGGACATATTGTTACTCATGACCTAAAAGATGACGCAGACATAGAAAGGGAGCGGAGGGCTCTTGCGGTTCGAGGGAATATGCTGGTCCGTAGATTTTCCCGCTGTACTGAACAAGTTAAGGTCACGCTCTTTAAAGCATATTGCCAAAACATGTACACGGGAAGTCTATGGGCTACGTATTCGAAAAGACCCCTAGACACACTCAGAGTCCAATACAATAATATCTTCAGGATGATGTTGGGGCTGCCTCGCTTTTGTAGCGCGTCGGGGATGTTCGCGGAATTCCAGATTGATGGCTTTATGGCCATTATCCGAAAAAATACCGCGTTACTGGTCCGCAGGGTGAGGGACAGCCGCAACACCATCCTGTTGACTCTAGCGGATATATACATCTCACCGCTATGGAAGTGCCTGGTGCGAAGAGTGCCCACTGAAACCACTTTCTTTGGTAACTCCTAACAACCTCTCTCTTTTTTAATTTAATTTTATTTTATTTTGACGATATGTACCTACTAATATAATTTTAAGTCATTTTGTTACTAACAATATATGGATCAAAAACTATGGTCTGAAATAAACAATTTTTATTTTATTTTTATTTATTTATTTATTATTCGACTCAAATGGATCTCGAGTCTGAGTGAGAAGAATGATCCGAATGAGCTGAATGATCCGAGTGAGCAGAATGATTCGAATGAGCTGAATGATCCGAGTGAGCAGAATGATTCGAATGAGCTGAATGATCCGAGTGAGCCCAATGATCAGATTGAGCTGAATGATCCGAGTGAGCCGAATGAGCGGAATGATCCGAATAGGTTGAATGATCCAAGTGAGCCGAATGATCCGAATAAGCGGGATGACCCGAATCCAGAACGAAAGAGTAAGCTGTGGGCTGTCCGGGTGAATTAGGTAAACATCTTTCCATGTATTAGGCGGGGAAAAGAGATAGGTATATTACGTAACACAGCAGGAGGGGATCGATTATTCATTCGTAACAAAATCAATTAAGCACAGATCTATCTGAGAGTTGATGTTCCAAATGATTCAAATGAAGCGTTTCACTGTTACGCATCTTTGCACTGATCTAGATGTTCCAATCTTTGGAAAGATACGTTTTTACCAGGTCTTGTACAGTGAACGTGCGGATCGGCATAACATCCATCGTTCTCACGTTTCACTCTCAGCGTTAATTTTTTCCAAAGGATTGCATGCCTCAAGTGGCAATGGGCAGGGCACATAGCGAGGAGAACAGACGGCCGTTGGGGCAGAAAGGTCCTCGAGTGGAGGCCACTTACAGGAAGTCGCAACCGTGGCAGGCCCCCCACAAGGTGGACCGACGATCTGGTGAAGATCGCGGGAATCGATTGGATGCGGGCGGCACAGGACCGATCTGTGTGGAGAACATTGGGTGAGGCCTATGTCCAGCAGTGGACGTCTATTGGCTGAAATGATGTTAATTTTTGGGAGTAAAGTCAAGTCACTGACTATAATAACTGTATGGTATTACTCTCTGTAATAAAATCATTTGGCTATTTTATTGCTATAGATAGCAAAATGTAATTGCACATAAATCTTTACTTTTATTTATGAGATGGGTGGTCAAGACCGGATATATTGCCTTCCGCGTTACCTTTACGGTGTATCACGTAGAGCGGTAACTCTTTTCAAGTTTATGAAACCCTTTTATTTACGAGGGAAGATATTTTCCGAATGTAGTCAGCTACATCCTTTTAATCACTAACTCTGTATATAAATCTCAGAAAATACTAAAAAGATCGCAGAAAAAAAAATATCTAAAAAATAAACCACGGACACAAAACCAAGTTTTAGACATTGGGGACAAGTAACTAGTACATTATTGACCTAGTTTGAGTCTAGATTTATTTATTGTATAATAATAAACAACACAATAAATATAATATATTATAAAACAATAAATATAATATATACGCCTTGTGGTCCCCGGCAGAGTAAAATAGGCCACCCTCACTCTTACCAAGGTGTCGTAAAAGGCTACTAAGGTAAAGCTGCTGGCATGATCATCAGCACCCAGAGAAGGAAAACTCTGCATTTATATCAAAACCCTCGCCAACCCGTCTGCCCAGCGTGGTGAGTATGGCAACTACCAATCATGTGATTGAGGGAGGCCCGTGCCCCAGCAGTGGGGACTTAAATGGGCTGATGATGATGATGATAATATATACGTATTTACAAAAGAAAAAGTATTATATGTATATATTTGTAATCCCACTGTTGATTCTGATATCCGTAACACAGGTGCTTGAGCTACCTATCTCGGAGTCAGATCAATGTATGTGATGTTGTGAAATATTTAAATTAAACTTAAAAAATATATATATCAGTACAATTAGGTATGACTCTCACAACTTGTCTGTGCAAAAGATCAAACCAGATTACGTGGCTTGAAGCCCTAGATTGTCTTTGTCTAAAGTAAAAAATATTCAGTGCTTCAGAGCGCATAATAAGCCGACAGTTAATTTGATAATTGTGTCTAACCCAGGCATATAATAAGCACTGTGACCCCCGTGGTGGATCTTACCAGACTCAGTGTGGGTTGTTGAGCTGTGGTAGCTCAACAACCCACACGAGAAGGAGAAATCTACCTTAGTTTAGCACATATGCTCTAATCCTAACGGTGAATACTTTAAGAGATCAATGTGGGTATGCTACGTTGAACGGTGCGATTACCATTCTCGAATCGAGAAGGTCCTCACTAGGAGAAGGCTCCACAAGCCTTGGGTCGGCGACATGGGCCCATTGCATTTCTGACCCAGCGACAACAAAGGAGGGTTGTAAAACCTTATTGCATTATCAATATTTTAGAAAGTGTAACATTTTAAAAATTATATTTTTATTTACACGTTCCTCCGTTCCTTTATCTTATGTCTTAAATGGAATGTGTACAATATGCAATACTAGACACTCAAGAATAATTTTATTCTAATTGATACATTCTTCAAACTGTCTATGAACATGATAATAAACACGTTTAGATACGTAACCAGATATTTATAAGTATGCATTAAATGTTGAAGTCCCAACTTATAAAATATCACCCACTCCACCTACATCCTATAAATTAATACAAAACGTTATTAACTTGTTCCTGTGGGTAGAACTATTTATATATGCAAGTTCGCTACTTGATGTTTCGCTGGAATCAGATAGGGTTGGCACTAGTTCAAAATATGGGATTTGCCGGATGGCTAACAATGATTTGTGTTTTCGGCTTTTGTGCTAGTGAGCTAACTGGGATTCGATATTTTGGTACTCAGGTATTGAAACATCGAAACTTATATGCCTACCTAACGCTTGGTCTTTCTAAAACGGAGTATTGACATACCAAAGTAATGTGTATTCGAATAGTCAGCTTAAGTTGTTACTTTTTTCATAGATGTGGGGAGCGTTCGTTGCCGAGTGGCCACTTCAACCAATTTGCCTAGATAAGACTATGCTTCCTCTTAGAGATCGTCTTCATTTGATCAGGTCTATGGCTAACATGTACTTTATAATAGCTTTGGATAATAGCATAGTCTTAATATTCTCCAGGCGAAAGTAGCAACTACCCAGGGTGCAGCTTCTTGTGAGCCCTAGGGTTTGGCAATGATAGAGGACGTGCAATACTTGTTTGTAACAAATATGGCTTATACATTCCATCTGTATCGATCAACAGAAGGACGTATATACTTACTTACGTACTTTTTAAATCTCATTCCTGTCTTTTAACAAAACGAATCGGTGCTATCAACAAAACGAATCGGTGCTATCATTTTTAGTTTTGCTGTTACAATGAAACGGGCTTAGCTCGTGCTATGTGGAGGAGCGTGTTCGGGCAAGGTCCGGGGTTTGGAACTCGAGGCTATACCTACTAACATATTAACGAAGCTCATAAAAATCCAGCGTAAAAGTACCTGCAGAACCTCTCGGTGCCTTCCTAAAAAAACTAAATGCTTTAATCAAACTTACAAAATAATAAATAAATAAATAATAAAATTTCTTTATTTACCAAAAAAGTTTAAAACAACTTACAGTAATACATTGACTCCCACACTAGGCGAAGCCTGTCTCGTGGGAATCATATCAGATTGGTGTGCGGCTTATTACTATAGCAAGTTTTAGAAAATATTATAATTAAATGTAATCAGTACACAGTGTGTGTGTGTGTGCGTGTGCGTGCGCGCGCGCGCGTTTGTGTGTGTGTGTGTGTGTGTGTGTGTGTGTGTGTGTCATTAGAGACAATTAAAACATTCATCCTGAGTACCTGAATGATTACCTAATAAGTACCCATTTAAATACAAAAACGATTATTAGGCGGCTCTCACGAAAAAAAAAATTCGACTTAGGTCGAATGATACACTGAGATTCATCTTGTTTGTGTTGATCATGGTTTAGTGACAACTGTAAGCTCTTATAAATGTTCGTTTATAAATCTGACCCATTATATCGCTTTTGGCGATCAATATATATTTCATTTAATCAATATTTCGTTTTTGTTACTAGATGTTAGTAGATTTAATAGTTCAAAAAAAAGAAACAAAGCACAGACACACACACACAGTTGCAGCGAATATGATTCAACCTCAGTATAGGCTGGACCTTGGGTATTAGCATAGAGAAACGTCAAGCAAGCTGTATTTTTTATAGGTATTATGGCTCTTCACGAAGATATCTTGCCAATGTCAAGTGTCAAGTAAATTATTGAGAATAAGCGGGTAGTCAACAGTCAATGACGACCCGTTTGGAACAGATCGGGGTCGATCCCCGCACAGTACAAACATTTGTGTGCATGAACATATCTCTTTGTATTGGTCTGGGCGTTATCTATGTATTATAAGTATGTTTTTACAAAAGAAATGAATTATATGTATATATTTATAATCCCACTGTTGATTCTGATATCCGTACACAGGTGCTTGAGCTACCTATCTCGGAGTCAGATCAATGTATGTGATGTTGTGAAATATTTATTTATTATTTATAAGTCTCATTCAAAGTAAAATATTGTAAAAAAAAAAGTTAAAGACAGTGAAAGTCTCAGTCACTCAATAAAACGCTCAAATTTACGTTTTATCGACCTACGGATTCTGCCGATACCACTCTAAACACAATCGCGGGTTTTAAAAATCTATTAGGTCCAAGCAAGTTGTCCATGACAAATTACTCGACACACAACAGCAGCAGTGTAAAAACAATACATAACATTCCTATTATCAGGATAGATAGATAGATAGATAGATATTCTTTATTGCACAAAAATAAAATACAAGCATGATACAACAGCAACAGACAATACAATAAGGCGGTCTTATCGCTTGTAGCGATTTCTTCCAGACAACCTTTGGGTAGAGGAAAGAAATATCGTGTTCGTAATAAGGGAAGGCAGTGCAAAGTATCACTTCCCGGTACTTTATTGCATAAATAAATATCTAATTTGTACACAAAACCACTGGATACTAATTTGAAACCTATGAATTTGCATTTGCGGAGTATTTGACTCCTACCGCCAGATTTTATAAAATTTAAAACCTGTTTTAAACTCCACCCTAAATCTGCCAACCCTGTACCAGAATGTCTACTTACCAACTTGTCGAACGATGTGACGCAATAATGAATTTGCATTGGTTTGTTGCAGCTCGTAACGTTCGCAGACACAGCTCAGAACAAGTTGCGATTCGCCACCAACTACGATTGCGGGGCCAACGCGAATTGCACGCTACGGGGTAAGTTTAATACGAAAAAGGTTTGCAACGTCTGACATGGACTGGAAAATAAAATCTCCGCTTTTACTTAATTTTAGTAATAGAATTATTTTGCAATTTATTTTGAATTAAAAAACGCTGCTAAAAAAATCATTACACGTTTTACGTCTAATTTCGGGCCGAGTGCACCAATTTTAAAACAACGGTAATCACACTATAACCGTGCTTGCTATTGGTGCTTGCATGGTTAACGTATTTATTTATTTTTTATTGCACGAAGTAAAAAACTACAATTGGAGGAGTTAATGCCTTACAGCATTCTCTACCAGTCAACCATTGGGCGAAGCAGAAAATTTGTGGCGGCATAATATGACTGACCGTATGGCGCAATTGGTAGTGACCCTGCCTCTTACGCCAAAAGTCGTGGGTTCGATCCCCACCCTTGACAAACATTCGTGCGATGAACACTTGTGTTTGTTCGGTGTCTGGGTGTTTAATCAAAATAAAAATCAAAATAAAATAATAATATATGTATTTAAGTATATATTTGTGTTCCTCTGTTGTCTGATATCTGTAACACAAGTGCTTAAGCTACTTAGTACGGAATCAGGTCAACGTATGAGATGTTGTGAGTATTATTATTATTAATATGATATTATAATAAATATTAATAATTACTTATACATATACAGCATGATTACTGTTGTTTGAAAGGTTGGTGAACTCGGCCCTTAGAAGATTATAATAGTTTTTATCGGCTGCCTACCACGTACATAGAGCCACGTATCAGATTACCACAATCTGCCAAAATTCATAATTCAAAATTCATCAACAATTAATATTGCACCTGCTGCAATATTAATGCCAAACACCTTAATGTCCACCTTAATGCCCACCTTAATGTCTAACACGTATGGTGCAATTCACTATACGTGTTTGACATTAAGGTGGGGAATGACTGAAGAAATTTGTAATTTTTTTTATATTTTGATTTGTGGCTGTACGTACCTACAGACCTCCTCGAAGTATATCATTGTATCTCAGATATAAGAACGGTCCAAATTCCGAAAAGAGTAACTCTATGTTACGGCGTGTGGACACCGTGATACTCAGAAATAAAGTACAGCCAGCGTCAGATCAAGATACCAAGATGCAGTGGAAAAATAGGACTTGTGGCCCAGACATTCGGACGGTCCAAAGGTCAACAATGGTAAATCGATGTGACGCCGTGTGTACACGGTAGCGGTCCCTAACTAACATTAGAATTGTTTTCACCGGGAGGTGAAAACAATTCTAATGTTAGTGAAAGTTCAAGTTTAAAGTAATGCTTCAAGAAAATATTTTATTTTATTTAGTTTATTTGTGGCCAGCGTTTAATTTCCACATTTAAATCGTCAATCTGAATTTCAGTTGATTTAAGTGGTAATTTCAAGAGTGCTTGATCAACTGAAGTGGAAATCCTCTTGATTTGGTTCATCTCTCTCATTATTTTAAAACCGAACTTCACTAAATGAAAGCTTTTTAAAAAAAAAACCTTCAATTATTATTAAGTTATTTGGCAGCAAACTCATGTTTGCTTATTTTTGGCAGAAAATATTTATATATTTTCTTACGTTTTATTTAAACATTTCATCCTTATTTTTATCAATATTTTCAATGTATTTTTACTCTTATTGGAAAAAAAAACTTACCTAAGTTATTGCACTGTCATTTGTTGTCATTTACGAGTATATCTTGATTTTTGTCTTCGAACATGTGTCTCTTTAATCACTCGACATTGGCAAAATTAAATCGAAATTCGATAGACGCCATAACAAAAAAAAAGAGTATATCTTGTATTGTATTTTGTGCAATAAACTATTATTGTATCTCATAAGAGTACCTAAGATGGAAAAGACAAAAATACCTGTCTAAGCTGTCAGTAACAATAAGTTGTATGTCTAGATTGGACATAACCCTAATTTTCAAATACATTATAAAATACAATTTATAAATAAGCTTCCCGCTCGCAACAATGCCAGCGAAGACCAATTTTCAAAATTTCTTGTTAGGACGATATATTTTAATATATAAATGACGATTAATAAATGACAATAAATGCCCCGTTGGTCTAGTGGTACAGCACCGTGATTTCGGGGTCCTGGGTTCGAATCCCGGGTCGAGCAAAGGTATGTTTCGAATTTTTCGAACATAGCTCGGGTTTGTGATGACCAATCCGCATTAGCTTAAGCCTAATCTCATCATAGTAGCGATGACTTCATTTCTATGATGGAGGCCTTTGCCCTGCAGTGGGACAGTATGTAAATTGATACTACATTAAGACAATAAATAAAAAAGGATCTGTGATTTTCAAGTGTTAATACACTTGAAAATCACAGATATACGATATTCATGCCCCCATATCTCTAGAAATATTTAAATGTTTATTTGCCACTTTTCTTTTAAATTTTGCTCACACATGTGACATTAATATCGTGTGCAAATTAGGTTTGAAAAGTAACAAATTCTTTTTTATGTTAAAATTAAAGTAAAAATCTGTTAGTAAAAGGTCGGTAAAAGGTCTCTTAATTAGGGTTAGGGTTATGTAATAGTTAAAGAATGATTTTAATTGAATTGTTTTAAATAGGAATAATATTTATATGCGAAAAAATGGTAACATTTACAGGTAATAGAATATTATAGCAACAGATATCAAGTTTCGCCACAGGCTGCATGCAAACTTGGAATAGATATAAATAAATTTATATTTATTTAACCACACATTGACAATTTAAAAGTATATCATAATATAACGTATTTATCCAATTTAAACATTTTTAATTACAATTTTAAATTCATATTAAATATTAGTGTACTTATATTGTTTCTTACATTCTATTTATTTTTGGCAGAATTTCACAACAGCTACGCAAGGCAGAAAGATGAGAAGATACTACTCCAAATGAAGGAATCATGGGATAAGAATCTTCCAGACATGACCGAATACCTGGAACAAATACTTCCATTGCTGCGGAATTCCTCCAAAGGTAACAGATAGGCGTATTTTGAATGCATATTCCTCAATAGTCTATCTCTCAAAGGCCTTCTGGGTTGTTCGATGCTGTTACAGCTATATTAGTATATTGATTGTTTTGATATCTCTATTTTGGAGCATCTGTTTTTAACCCCCGACGCAAAAGGACTGGGTGTTATAAGTTTGACGTGTCTGTGTGTGTGTGTGTCTGTCTATGGCATGGCTATCGTAGCTCCCGAAAAAATGAACGGATTTTGATTTTGATTTTGTTTTTGTTTGAAAGAGGAATAAGGGGGGAGTGTTTTTAGCCATGTTGGATAAAAATTGATCCAAGATGGCCGCCGTCACAATGATATGGATTGTATGTTTTAACACAACTCCCACAATATGGGTATCTTAAAAAAGGGCTTGAGGAGCAGAATATATTTAATGTGACAAATTTCAATGGCTACCGTCGGGGGTTTTTCAAATTTTCAATTTAGTTTTTGATACATTCATTGAGAATCTCTTACTACGGCTGCTTAAAATATTCAACAACATTCAATCCATCTACGGTTTTACTTTTAAGATTATTCGAGTGCTTGTTCTATGAATAATTAAATTGAAAATGACGCATTTGGTAGTGACCTTCATACGCTAAAGATCGTGGATTCAATTCCAACTCTAGACAGACATTCGTGTGATGAAGACTTGGTTTTATCAGTATGTGGGTTCAGTACTATATGTTTTTAAATATTATGTAATTCCCCTTATATAGCTTAGTAATTATTTTTAGTACGGAATCAGGTTAATGAATGAGACATCTATGGTAATATTAGAAATTCTGTGTGTATCTGTCTGTTTTTCCGCCTTTTGGGGCAAAATGGAGCCAGGGATCGTTTAACTGAAGATAGTAACCCATAGAGTAGAGAGTGACATAGGCTTCTTTGTGGCAAACCGAAATCCACGCAAGTAACGCCGTTATTTATAACTACTCGACTACAGCGAAACAAAAAGGAGGGTTATGATTTTGACCTTTATGTACGAGTATGTATATCTGTATATATGTATGGTTGTTCATATGTTCCCTCATAATTTCTAAACTAGTTATCATATTTGAACAAATGAGGTGTCGTTAGAAGCATCTTGATTGTTTTCTCGCTATAGGCGATATGACGTCACGTTAAATTGACTACAGCGCCCTCTAAGGGACTTAGAGTAAAGAACTAAAAAAAAAGCTTGACGGTACCTTGTGGGGTATCAAATGAAAGAACATTTTTATCACATTTGTTATTTTATGTAAATATGTTATTACTATTTTTTCAAATATGTTATTTTATGTACATATGTTTTTTTCGTCTCCAATTTTATCTGCAATCGGCTTCTTAGCCATAATCAGATATTATCTGGGATTTAATAGTTTGGAGCGATTCCATTGAATGTCTCCATAAAGTATGATTATGCATCATTGGCCTTCAGATTCGGTTGTCGAGGTCCAGGTTATGCCATCTTTTAAGCCTCTTCTTGGCTAGTATTTTGCTGTGTTCTTTTAATCTCTCTTTGTATCTTTTGGCGTAGCTGTTGACCTCCTCCCTTACAGTTGGCATTTCGAGGTACTCATGTGTTTCTGAATTTCTCACGAACCAGTGTGCGTTGGAGACCGTTCTTAGTGCTATGTTTTGAAATCTCTGGAGTATCTCTAGGTTAGAATAACTGGCAGAACCCCATAGTTGTATCCCGTAAGTCCAGATAGGCTTTATGATGACTTTGTAGACAAGTAGTTTGTTGCTGAGTGAAATCCGAAATTGACGTCCCAGGAGCCAGGACCAGTTTTTAAGCTGTATGTTTGCCTCTGTTCGCTTGGTCTTGATATGGTTTGCCCAAGTTAATCTTCTATCCAAGTGAAGTCCCAAGTATGTCACCGTGTTATTTGTCGGTAAGGTTTTACCACCCATTGAGACAGGAGCACAGTCCACTTTGCGTAGTGAGAATGTCACATTTGATTTACTGACACTTGGTTTGATTTTCCATTTTTGGAGCCACTGGTCTATTTTATCTAGCTGGATTTGAAGCTTAAGAGATGCCCTCGCTTGCAAGACATGCAGTGTCGTCCGCGTAGGTTGCTGTTACAACATCACTGGTCTGCAGCTAGTCTGCCGTGTAAATGGAGTAAAGTACCGGGCCTAGCACTGATCCTTGTGGCACTGAGGGGTTTGATACTATGCAGATCTGAGAGATCTTCCTCATATTTCACCTGGAACTTTCGGTCTTCCAAATATGATTTCAGGACCATGTAGAAGTTTGGCAATAGTGTTTTAATTTTGTATAACAGACCCTTGTGCCACACTCTATCGAATGCCTAGTGTATGTCTATGAATACAGCAGAGCAGTATTCTTTCTTTTCAAGGGATTGTCTTATTTTATCAACCACTCTATGAACTTATTCCACTGTTGCGGGATTTTCGCGAAAGCCGAACTGGTGGTCAGGAATGATATTGTTCTCATCCAGTACTGGTTTCAGTCTATGAAGCAGTAGTTTTTCGAACACTTTTGAAATAATGGGAAGCAAACTTATTGGTCTGTACGAGCTGGGTTCAGTTGGGGGTTTACCCTGTTTAACTATCATGCATATTTGTGATATTTTCCACAAGTTTGGGTAGTGAACTCTGAGTATGGCGTTGAATATTACCGTAAGAAATACCAGCCGGGTGCTTTTTTGTTTTTAAGAGCTTGAATTGTTTTTCTATCTTCTTGAGGAGTTACAGGTGTTAAGGGTGGTGATAGTTGATGATCACTAAAGACCACTCTGTCTACTTCTTCATCAAACTCTGGTATGGTGGTTTCGTTCGGAGTAAATACTTCACTTAGATATTTAGCGAATAAATCAGCTCTTTCAATTCCACTTCTAGCCCATGTTTCATCAGGGTTTTTCCGGAGTGATGGTACATGACTTTGTGGTCTTTTGAAGGCTTTGGTGATTTTCTACAGGGAGTAGTTATTTTTCTTATGGGTAGATAAGGTAACCAACTTTTGTTGGAATGTTTCGTTTCGATGCTCCTTTATGAGGTCTTTGAGTTCTCTAGCTGCCCTGTAAAAGTTCGTTCTATCTATACTAGATCCAGTTACGTGGAGTAGTCGCCTAAGTTTTCGTTTTTCGGTCAGCTTCTTGCGTATATCTAGTGGTATGTTGTTTTTAGGTTCACAATGGTTCAACGCCGGCGTGGCACGCCATGCAGCAACCTGTATAAGATTTGTGATGTAGAATGTAGCATCATCTATGTCCTCTGCCGATTTAAGTTTGACTTTAAGATTTACTTCTTTTTCAAGATATCTAGCAAACAATTCCCAATCTGTTTTGTGATTGTAGAGAGTCAGCATATAATAATAATAATAATAATTCTCACAACATCTCATACGTTGACCTGATTTCGTACTAAGTAGCTTAAGCACTTGTGTTACAGATATCAGACAACAGAGGAACACAAATATATACTTAAATACATATATTACACCCAGACACCGAACAAACACAAGTATATATATGTGGCTTTGATATTGCTGAAAAGCTGAATGTCGCCATAATATGCGTGTGGTCAGATACATGGCATTGTACTTTGCATTGTACCACTGAGTTTTGTCTTTTTGGATCTTCTATTTGTACTTTTTGGTGATAGATGTATTTTATGTCTTTTACAAACTTGTTATTTTCGTGAGGGGTTATGTTGACAAAGAATGTATTTAGAGGTTCTTTAGTTCCTGATTTGCGTGCAGTTAGTAGTGCAGTACTATTTTTCTTTGTATAGAATTTCCATTTTTTTCTATTGCAGTTATTATTTCGTCTTTAGGTGTGCTAAAGTGAAGATGTTTAATGACGATTCTCATACATTTTTGGTCTTTACGAGTAAACAGCTACCGGCTACACGCCGATAAGTCCCTTGTTTCGAATGAGCTCTATCATTATTTTATATTTGTCTACAGTGTTCGTTGAAATAATAAGTTGGTTTTTAGATACTACTTTGTACTTGAAATCTTCTCTGTTCAAAGCCTCTTCAAACAATTGAGTAAGCTTTCTAAGGTCATCGACCCCGTAGAGCATTATTGGTGGTGGTTTTGGTGGCCGTTTGAGTGGGTTATCTGCTGCATCTATATCTAGCAGAGCAAAACTTTTGCTTGTTTCGATGTTTGGGTTATCATTGGGGTTTGAATTGACTAAACTCCTGTGTGTTCTAGCTGGTTGGTCTCTTGTCTGTGGTTTTTTTGCTCGATTCATCTTTGAATCTTTTTCATCAGGCGAACGTATTCGCTTTGGCGTTGGCATTCTTTGCCATGGTGCATTTGGGTTCTGTTTATTGTCATCGGCAACGTCACTTAGAGGTGAGAGTTTTTGGCGGTTGAATAAGCTTGGGTGTAATATTTGTTGCGTATATGTTGTCTTAGGTTTAACCTGTTTGGTATCCTTAATTAGTCCGTATTTTTCGGAGTTGGAGTTTCCAGTAGCAATAACTGAAGCAGAAGCCTGGTTGCCCGCTTCCACGCAGTCATCGGTAGCCAATTTCACACTTTCAGGCCCGGTACCTGAGAGCGCCGGGGGTCGGCCGGGTCGCATGACAAATCGCATTCTATTGTCTGACCTTCCATATTTATATTTGAGTTGGGAGTTTACTCTTATTGCTTTCCCAAATTGCCACTTTTTTGAGGAGATTTAGTTCCTCAAGGTTTGTGGTTACCTTGACCAGGTTAGTTGCCCGCCGCCCGTTGCTCGGCGTTGTGTTCTTTTGGCGCCACCCGGGGGGCACGTGTAGGGTATCAAAGGGCAATCTTCCTACGGACGCAAACACTCCTCCCCCCCTATGTACATAAGTAACTAAAAATAAGTTGAAATATAAATAAAGTATAAAAACTAAAACCCGACTACCAAAAAAACACGCTCTAAAAAGTACGAAACAAGAAAATTGTCTCTGCTTAAATTATTATGCCGTATTGCCGTGGTTGTATGCACATTTATTTTATTTTATTATTATAATGAATCTGTTTTGCTACAGTAGGTAGCGTGTTTTTTTGGTAGTCGGGTTTTAGTTTTTTTACTTTTGAGGAACAAAATTCATAAGCTTCACTTTTCACTTTTCACTTTTCATTTCTTACCCAGATTATAAGACTGTTGAAGAGTATTGGGATTCTTTGGTGGAGTATGAGGGCGCAATACTGAAAGCACGGGAGCTCTGGGAGAGCATAAAACCACTGTATAACAAGCTGCACAAATACATCACACTCCGGTTGAAAGGTTCTGATGCTATTGGTGGAACGCTGCCCGTTCATTTGTTAGGCAAGTATAAACACAGTACTTAATTTCAGTAAATCTGTCACATAAATATATCGACAGAGAATGTGGCGAGAAGTTGCCAATCGCCCCGTGTACGTTCGCAACAGCTCGTGATATCCCTATTTTTTGTAACTTAATAAAAAAATAAGTAAGCTAAAAACTCGATGAGTAGCCAGACTCGAGAATATCGGGACGTCCATGTGAGCGCTCACACGCACGTTTTGAAATTTCTGATTTGTGATAAATTAAAAACAGGCCTTGAAGCCGCACTATACTGGGTTTCGCTGCGTGAGTGAGGTTACTGGAGGCCCAATTCGGGGGAATGTTAGGTTTAAAGGCGCACTTGTGACTATTGGTATCGCAGGTGTCCATGGGCGGTGGCTATCGCTTACCATGAGGTGATCCGTCTGCTCGTCTGCCACCTATCACATAAAAAAATCAACTGTTTAGGTTCAATGGGGTCTATAATTTTATTTTTCAACTGCAGGATCCCTGAATGGAGAAGACTGGTCTAATATTATAGAGAGCTTACTCCCAAAACACCCAGCTATTTATCAAAAAGTTCATGCTAATCTACAATTAAAGGTAAGTTAATACGCATTTTTTATTTTTCAAAAGTTGGTAAAGTTCTTTATACTGCACCTGCCTTATACAAAACCCTAATCATATTTTTTTCTTACAGAATCTCGGTGGTGTACACGCTTTCAAAGCCGCCGCAGAGTTGATTAAGGAACTCAATTTAGGTGAAATCAAACCAGAGATATGGTCTGAGTCCGTTTTCAACAGCACTTGTCCCTCAACACTGGTCGACTGGTGTAAACCTAACAAAGTCAGGATAGTCACATGTAAAGACGTCAGCATAGGCAACTACTTAGACGCTCACGAGACGGCTTTGAAAATAATATACAAGCAAACCATGGCGTCTTATAGTAACAACACCTACATATTGAGAGAAGCCCCTCGGTACTCAGGTAAGAATGTAATCTGATCCTTTTAAGCTTAGAGTAGTCTAGTTAAGTTGGTAAACTAATATAAGCCAACGCTAAGGATATATATAGAACACTAAAACTAGCAACTAACTCAACAAGTGGGTAAGACTAACATGGACCACAGAAGGCATAGAATATTAGTTCGTGTCTACCTGATTTGAAATTCTGCGCATATGGCATGATGTTAGTTAGTTGGTATCAGGCTTTAGGATATGTTCATAATATTATCTAAACTCCACTAGCTCCTACAACAGTTTGAGACAAGAATGATAAAGCTATTGTCTAATCTTGTTTAGACCATTAACAACTATGATTGCGACAAGAAAAATCATTTAGGTAAATGAAAACACAAACCCTTACGTCTTAAAACACACAAATTTCATAAATAAGTAGCTTAAAAAAAATAAACTGTGGGAGCCTACAAATAAATACTTTATTTTTTTCAGCAATATACGAGGCTATCCCTGGATTTCTCTCCTTATTGGCTCTGAGTCCACACGCCATAGCAAGAAACGACTTGTTTTCAGTTGAAATATTCAACTACAACGCCAATCATCATCGCATGATATTGCAGCTTATTTTGGCCTTAAGAGATCTACCTAAGTAAGATTATTCATAATATTGTACTCTAGTATTAATATGAAATAGCCATTAAATCTGTGTGCCAGTTCTCGTGCAATCGACGTCGATCTCGTTTCGGCCCCTAGAAGTTATTCTATATTTTTATACCAGAAACAGAGCGAAAATATTAATATTAATGCTATTTTTAATATTGCAGATTAAATTATTACTTGGCAGCTGATGAATGGAGGTTGAAGATACTGATGGGCAAAATATCCCCTGCCGAGGCAGCTAGAAGTTGGGCTGAATTTCGAAAGGAGTTTTCGTTGTTAAACACCTCTGGAGTGGAATTATTGTCAGACCCCTATGTGCTGTATAATAAACCTTTTATTGGGTAAGTAACTGGAGTAGGCCTTTGAGATTCCTTATAACAGATATTGTTACCGCAAAATTATTATTAATCTTATGATCAGATCCATTTCATCATGTTCATTTATTAATTAAACAAATCTCTTCTCTACAGGAAATTCATGGGCCTGATTTTGAAGTATCAAATATACCAGTCGTTTGCCGAAGAAATGGAATCGGATGAGTCTGATTTAGTAGAACATATTGCTACACACAATGATCGTCTGAGGTCAGTAACCTTCTATATTTTGGATCATTTGTGTTGTGTAATGTGATTTAATATAGCAGACAGTAATATTATTTTTTTCATTTTTACAGTGATATTATGCTCCAAGGCTTCAGCATAAAATGGCCTGAGTTAGTCAGTGATCTTTTGGCAAAAAGAGAAAACGGGCTAGAATACACAGGGCTCACTGATTACTATCGTCTCCTAGATGAATATTTAGACTCACATTTTGATCCATCATATAATGCAGTTGATGCTATAGACGACTACTTAGAACCAGTCGAGCCTGTAGAATCAGAAATCAATAACGATTTCGAAAATGGTCAAAATATAGAAGATAAAAATGAACAAGTTACTGAAGTTCCTCCCGCCAAGATGAACGAAATTGATTTAAGCGATGAGTCACATCACAAAGAAGGAGTTGAAACAACGCCTATAGCTGTTTTAGAAGTTAAAAACCCAAACCCTAATCCTGAACCAATACAAGAAACATCATATAACGTTTACTGGTGGATAGGCATTGCAGTTGCTTTAACAGTCATTGTAATACTAATAGCAATAATTGCAAGAAAAAGACACAACCACAGAAAACAGTTAGAGAGACAAAGACGGGAAAACACGCGTGCCTGATTTGAAGAGTATCGGTTCTAGGAACCGATATAATATTTGAAACAGTTGTGTGGACTTGTGCCAATACTGTGAAGTGTGGATACAAAGACTTTGCCCGCAACGTTGTTATCTAAGTTTGTGTATTCTGTTTAGTAACGGTTACTAATTTTATTTTGCATGCTTTTATTTATTTGTAAGGTAAAATGCTGCATTTTATGTATTCAAACATCACAAACAGCATTTAAGAATTTTAAACTTTGATTTGAGGGATCTTAAAGATCATTGTTGGTTTTAAGTACAAATTGATTTGTATTTATGTAATTAAATACAGTGCTAGGTAGAAAAGATGAAAAAAATATTTTTGTACATATCACGATTTGCAAGATAGTTTATAAAATTGTTACCAAGAGTGTCTTTAATAGATGTAAAAATATAAAATTAGGTAGATGTAATTTCGCCGTGCCTTAAGCGTCTCAATTTCTATCGTGTAAGATCCAGTATAATACGGAGACATAATTTGTAAAAAATAAAAAGAGTAATAATGTAATTTTATAAATTCTCTATTTACTCTGCTGTAATCAATTTTCCATTGAGATTTCTTTGTCGTCTACATTGTCTACATTTCTAAATATCCTTTCATTCTTACTTTTTATACCTCCAACAACTTTTTTGAAATCTGTATCAAAGTAATCAGGTTAAAAGTATTTTAATTTGTGTCGTTTGTAATTTGTGGATATTTTATTTAACGGTAAGCTTTACATTTGGTAAAGTTTAAGTTAGCAATGATTGTGTCAGAATTGAAGGCGGGAATAATAAATGTTTTTAACAATGCATATTTTTTATTTTAACTTTGTCAGTAATAAGAATTTATTGTGCCAAGATAATCGCCGTGCGGTCATGTGCCGTGTGGTCCCCGGCAGAGTAGAATAGGCCACCCTCACTCTTACCGAGGTGTCGTAAAAGGCGACTAAGGTAAAGCTGCTGGCATGATCATCAGCACCTAGAGAAGGAAAACTCTGCATTTATATCAAAACCCTCGCCAACCCGTCTGCCAAGCGTGGTGAGTATGGCAATTACCCCTCATGTGATTGACGGAGGCCCGTGCCCCAGCAGTGGGGACTTTAATGGGCTGACAATGAATAAAAAATGTGCCAAGATAAAAGGGTTAGCCCTACTGAAAAAGCATATGACCTGATAGTATATGTTATTTCAATGCGTAATGCGGTAGTTTGTGTGTATGTTTAGTGTATGATTGGAAAACAGCACGCAAAAATCTGTGTCTTAAACGGCTAGAATTTGTGTTAAGCTAACTATTCAAATACACATAAGCACAAGTAAGAGTTACGAAATTAACAAAACTTTATCTAAAGATTTAAGAAATCAATTATTGGGAGAGGATCTCGCAGTTTCTTCAAGGCAGAAAGAAAACAAGGAAATCTCAACTTGACGCAGTAACTGGGTAGGTCAAGTACTAGCTTACATTGGAACGAAGCCAGCGTGATTCGCCAATACAGAAAAAGTATAAAAAGAAACATTCACAAAATTGTCGTTCTTGAACCTCTACTGTCGCCTTAACTTTAGCAGTTCTGGCATTTTATTAATGGGCATAGCAAATATTGGTACTTACAGCTAAATTACTTGTAACTCTGGCCGCCCGTGGACCCCGACAGCCGCTTACCATCAGGTCATCTGTCTGCTCGTCTGGCACCTAGCACATACAAATGATCGATGTGTCCATTTGATATACCTACGTCGTCAGTCGCCTGTTTAAAGTTGTCGTGGGTCTACGCAATAAGTACTTATGTGAACCAATTCAATTTTGCATGTTTAATCTTACCTTATGACTACCAAATGCTGGCGTAATGTCATAATAATCGTCTCAGCGGTTTTCCCCGGTCGCGTCCAAACCCTTGGTTTGGAATCAGGGGCAAACCTGGACCATGATTCAGGATTAGGAAAGTGGTAATTATAATAAAGCATCTGCCATCTGATCTGCGAAACCCTAAACATGGGAACGAGACCAACTGAATCACGGTTACACGTTCTAGAAACTAACCCAAACGTGCAAGTTTTCTCATGATGTTTTTTTCATGACCCTGACTTAAAGTACCAGCCTATATGCTGTCCTACTGCAGGACCTCTATCATAGAAATCAAGTCATCGCTACTATGATAGAATTAGGCTTTATCACCACGCTTGCCTAATGCGGATTGCTGATCACAATCCCGAGCTATGTTCGAAAAATTCGAAACATACCTTTCTCAGATCACGGCCTGGTACTTAAACACTAGACCAACCGCCGACTTAATGATAGAAATACACATAAATTTGCAGAAACCTAAGGAACGTGTCCCGTGCGAACCCGTAAAGAAGGTGCACGTATTAATCCACTGAGCAACCATCGCTCACAACGCTAACAAGAACAATACCATAAATTATTATATCATCCTGTTTCCTTGGAATGGATAACGCTTTCGTCCCTCGGGAACTGGCTGCCGAATTGCAAATACCGATTTGTCACCAGTTTCCAGTGCTAGCTTTAATACAGAGTAGTTGTAGCCTAACTTGTTTAAATATTTATTCAATCCTGACACGTATTGTTCCATTTAGTTCTAGGATTATCCTCTCTCGATAGAACTAACTTTAAAATACTGCACAGTGGAGGTCACATAAGCACTAATTTCATTAGTTTGTCTTTAATGACTGGTGAGATCTATCAATGAATTAGAGCAATGGAAAACCGATCTAATACTGAGTTCTAAAGTTATTATCTTGACTCGAAGCGAATAAAATATCCAGGGGAAGGGGGCTTAAAGGTGTTGTGGGTGTCAATGGATGGCGGTAATCGCATACAACATCGTCTACCGTAATTCGTCTACTCGTCTGCCACGTATCACTTGAGAAAAGTAGCGGCTACACCGGCAAAGCAGCTAGCCAAGAGTACGTATCTATGCTCTGTTTATATGGACCTGCATGCCTAGTGTGGCAATTATGAGAATTATCTCTTTGGCAAGCCACTATAATACGATACCTCTAGTAACAGTTGAGTAGCGTGCCTTATAAAAGGCCTCAGTTCATATGTGCTTAAATAGGCTGATGATAATGATGAACGAATATACTGTTAAAAATGAGCGTAAATGGAAGCGATTGACGTGTGCATTTGTGTAACAGTAGCATCCAAATGAACTTTATTTTGGCCGGTAAATGACAATGACGGGGAGCATTGCCTTGCAATTTTTTTCTTTACAGAAGTATACAATATAAAACAATGATATTACATAATGACGCTTCATAAAATGACAAAATTATTCACCTTCTTACAAAAGCGATCTTATGTTATTTATTTACCGTACTAAATAAAGCTCATGCCATCCAGTTCTAATATGCAAAAAACGAGATTTAATTCGGAACTTTTTTAAATCGTGTCGTTGTAAGAATTTGTTACCGAACATTAAAGAATGTATGCACAAGGAGTCGCAAGACTACATCGGCCCACTTCGGGTCAGCGTCATTCCCCCAGCGTCTAAAAAAGGGTTCTATCGGGTATCTGTCTGTCTGTCCCTTAGCTGTGTACCCAGTATATCATGAACCCATAGAGTTTTATGCACAGGATGTATAATGTGTAACATGAACTCTTAGGGAGACCGCCCACTGGTATGTCGAGGCAGGCGCGGCGTCGAGGCATGTGGCGTGTTCAAATTGGTCTCTTGGTAAGTTTTATTTAAAAAATGGAATTAAATGAAATACCCGTGGGATTACCGCCAAAAGCGGCCACTTTTAGCGTGAATCAATTTTTCGCGTACAAATATTGGCTCCGCATTTGTGCATGCTTATTTAATAACTAGTATAAGTGTTTGCCGCGAGGTTGTAACTCCGAAATTGTTCAAATAGATCCGGTTTAGTAGCTAAAAATTCAAATCGATTGGCGCCGCTAGTGTGCCCTACCCGTTGCAAGATTGATATATTTTGATGTTTCTACACGTTCAAATGAATAATCGTTTGTAAAGTAGGTAACTAAGTAATAATTTCCTTGTTTTTAAAATTTACCCTCGTTTAGGAGGCTGTTTTCGACTTCGCTTTTTGTTTTCGACTCATTGTTTTGGGAAGCCTAAGTTTTCATCTGCAAGATCACTGGATCCATAGTATAATAATGAGTACTGCGTACAATATGGTCATTCCCTGCCTCCCACTGAATGCGGCCCAACCCGCAGATTCCTACGGTCGGTTATCTCACAGTACCCTGAAATAATTTAGCTTTTACCACTCATACAAGCATAGTTAGGCATTCACCTGCACTATAGAGTAAGGTAATAATAAACCTGAACGAACGTACGCGTTTTGCTTCGCTACTATACTATCGCGGCAGACGGTATTGTATTTCATTTATTGTAATGAATTAGATGTTCAGAAAGATCAGTACGGTTATAGGGAAGTCGACTAGTATAGTATCGAAACGGAAATTGTAGGTTTTTTTATTGCTACAAAACATTCCTCTTTTAAGTCTGGGAGCACGGCAGTTGGTCGACTTGGCGGCGAGCAAAAAAAGCGACACGCCCGTACTATCCTTTCCTCGAATCAATTCAGGCTTTTTTCCTATAATTTCTTTGTGCAACCAGAAGCCTGAATTTTTTTGTAACTAATCAGGAATTGTATTAACACGGTATATTTAAAATTTGAGTTAATTTGAACCAGTAGTTTAAGAATGAATGAACTTGTTAAAGTTTCTGAATTTTGTCACTCACTCACTGACTAACTGACTCGCCGATCAGTTTAAGTCCAAGGCACTTATAGCAGACATAGAAGCTTCAAATTTAGAATACAAATAGAATTTAAATAAAAAACCAAACTTGTAAAAAAATCCTAGTCTCGCACTCAGTTGTTCTACCGTGAAAAGTTGTGAGATCTATGTTACCAAATCGGTTATTAACTTGGCAATCGGTAATTGAATATTTGACCCGGCCATTGCATGAAAACACAACCGATTGCCAAGTTAATAACCGATTTGGTAACATAGATATCACAACTTTATTACAAAAAACTACTCTGATACCGGCTTTAATCCTAAACTAGCAAGTTCATTATTATTACGGCTTAATGTTAGTACTTATTTTTTTATTACAAATCCTCGACTAAACATAGACCACTTAGTACCGCAGGATAGTGTCAAAATTAATCGGATCATTTAGCCATTCGTTCAGTGACATTTCATTTTACACAACCTTGTTTTATTGTTTGAAGTAAAATTATTTTAGAATTGTTTATAAGCAACAATAAATTAAAATATTGACTTAAGTATGGTTTCCAAGTAATATGCATAGGAAATACTTTCTTTTTTGGGATTAAATGCAAATAATAAATTGACTACTTTCTCACTAATAACTTTCGTGTAAAACGGAATGAACTGTCACATGCATAAGTTGTCATGGTTACTGAATCGATATTTTGAGGTTATTATTTTAGTACTCATTTTAAACTAGGGGTCCAGGTGGTTTAACTTGAGTATTATAGTTGACATACTAAATAATGTTAAACTTAGTTTTTAAATAACGTTTTTTCTAGTTCTTCAGTTATTCACAGTATTAATCCCACTACTTATTTTAAGCCACGTTTTGGAATAAGAGGGCTGGGGTGTCCATCTCAGCGCAATCACGGTCGGAAACCCTACAGCCGGGACTGGACCGTACCGATAATCGCGCTCGCCGCGCTGCCCCTTCTCTGATGTATGACGTACCAGGCCACCCAATAACATCCCCCCGTGGAGTTGTATACTGAGTATGCCACACTTCCAAGGTGGTTATGCTCGCGTACTAACTTTTTATACTGTGGTTAAATAAAGAGTTCGCTTCTCTTACTCACCACCATCGACTTGGGCTACTGTCGTAAGTAATGAGTAAACTACATCAAAGGGTAAACAACCAGAGCTCATCTGAGTAGATTATCTGACCCTTAGCTGATATTTCATCCATCTGCTCTGTACATCCCCTTGTTATGCGGATATAGCAAGGTAACAACACGTGGAAGCTTCATTCAGATAATGTACAGACGTCAAAATTACTAAATTAGTATTGAACCGAACGCGTTTGACATAAAGGTGAGAATCGAATGAACTAGTTTGTCAGTTTTCTTTACTTTGATGTGTTGCACGTACTTAGATTTGCCTGGTTGCGTCCATAACTGTATTTGACTGGCCCAGTCAAGATCACTACCTAAAGTCGCGTTTTCGTTGGGCAAAAATTCGAATGATGAATCGAATCAATCGATTTTAATTTTTAGCTACTAAACCATTTTAAACAATTTTGGGGTTACAACCTCTCGGCAAACACTTATACTATTTATTAAATAACCGTGCACAAATGTTGGGTCCGTTTTGTACGCGAAAATTTGATTCACGCCAAAATTGGCCGCTTTTGGCGTGAATCAATTTTTCACGTACGCGTTGGACCCAACATTTGCGCATTATTTAATAAATAGTATAAGTGATTGCCGAGATATTTTAGTCCCGAAATTGTTTCAAATAGATCCGGTTTAGTAGCAAAAAATTAAAATCGATTGGCGTCGCTAGTGTGCCCACCCAACCCGTCACCTGAAGGATGTGAGTATAATCAGTTTCTATAGGTACACAATCTGTATGTAACACGTGCGAGTAGATGCGTGTATTCGATCAGCTATTTAAAATCAGTATATCACCCACAATCAGCTCAAATTGTGATCGGGTTAAAATAATGTGATTGTTGTTACAGTTCGTTTGTATCTGTGAGGGAAAATATTATGAGGAAACCTGAACGTTTCGGATAGTTTTTGAAACCTGTAACCATTATTCAGTTGGTCAGGTTGCCCTGTTATATGTTCGCGAAGGTTGTGGTTCTAAGGCTTCGAGCTACAAGCCTATGCCCCACTCGGACTTCTAGACCACGTAAGAAAAAGCCCCAGGTGTTTTAGTTGGTAAGCCCCTGGGATTCTTCCAGGGGAGAGCCCAACTCTACTCGTCGGTCTCCCAGCCGGCAGGTGTGCATAAGGCGCTGCCTTTAAGGCGGCGACGTCGCCCTATTGCAGTCCGGGCCGGCGGTATTTCACCTGGGTAAAAAAAGATTACGAAGGTCAGACGTTTAACAAAACATTTAACAAGGGTTTAACAAACATTTATGAATTTCATTAATATGAAGCCCGTTGGAAGAAATGTTCGGCATTGCTAGTAAGGGAGGTGATTAAAGACATTTTACAAATGATTTTATTTCATTTCCTTCTCATCTCAAAAAAGGTACCATGTAAAGCCAAATTAAAAAATATTATAGCGAACAGAAAATGTGAACTATTACAAAAGAAATCGTTTAAAATAGATCCGGTTTAGTTGCTAAATAGGGCTACCCGTCATCTTAAATGTGATCCATCTGACTATCTTTCTCTTTAAAAAAAGATGGAGGTGTGTAGGAAAACTATTTGTTGTACGCGGAGCAGCGTTACTTATAATTTGAAATCAGCAAACGAACTATGTAACTAGCAAAAAAAGGCACGCACCTAGACCACAGACGCTGTGAGAATGTGATGATCAACAGAATGTGTTTAACCCAATAGAAAAAAACAATGGCAATATGTACTGGAGTCTGTTCAATTCTCCAGCGGTTGTTACCTTTGTCTTTGCAAATAAAAACAGATTGTAGCTGAAAAGAGATTTTGTCACAAAGCATTTTCCAACTTTAAGTTCGAAATAATTAAAAAGAGTGGTTCATTCTGAACTAAATTTTAACAGCCAGTTTGGTCGCATCCAATTCCATCAAAGCAAACTGCCCTAAATACGCAACAAAACGCAGCATGCAAAATGTAACAAGAAAACAATTACTTTGGGTTGCGGTCTTCGCTCGAGAATTTCGTCGCAATGGAAGCAAAAAGCTAGGGCAAACGCTGACGTAATATCAAATAGTTATTAGTGTTCGATAAAAACCACGTCAACTGAACCTTTGACCTTGAAGGGGTTTGGATAACAATTAAAGCTTGAATTCATATATCGGGGCTAAACGCGACGAACGCCTTCAACGCTACCAAAATACCTTCTGTAATAATAGGCTATTTGATGATTTATTTAAAGTCATCCGCGTAGTTTATAGCTTTAAAAAGGAATTAACAATAAAACACATAAAACATATTGTATATTTTCACCAAAACCACCAAAATAAAAATAATTTGTTTTATGCCACGTGACCATAAATGGTTTTGATTGGCTATCTTTATTGTGACGTCAGCCTTTTGTTAGCAAAACAAGTGAAAGACTCGAAGCCATTGTGTTCCATCTATGCGGGACTCTAATCATCTATCAAATTTATCTTGTGCTATCGAATTTTCTACTTGTTTACAAAAGGTTGACGTCACTCGAATGTTTCGACGCCATATTTCTGAATGAAGCGTTTTTGACAGATTAAATAATCCTTATATTTTATAATGATTTTCTAAACGAAATATTCATAATAAATTTGAATAAATATTATTTTTAGGGTTCCTAAACACCAATAAATAATATGAGAAGATTTTTCAAAACAAGTCAAATAGCTAATTGTATCAAAAAGACACCATCATAGTCAAGTTTAAAATCCCGGTTGCGTCCCAAGCTGGCGCTTTAGAGCCTCTACTTAGCCCGGTCCTTGGCATCTATTGTAGTGAGTTTTGATTTTTAATAAACAATAGTCTGGGTATAAATTGTAGTTATAATGTATCAATACGGGGATTAACATTAACACGATATTTATTATGTGAAACAACATTGTGTACTCACATATTTGGCTCGACGTTTCGGCTACGTTACAGCAGCCGTGGTCACGAGCGGACTGTCCGCGTGAGCACGTCGAGCCAAATATGTGAGTACACAATGTTGTTTCACATAATAAATATCGTATTAACCCCCGTATTGATACATTATAGTTATAATGCAAACCGAAAATCTAAAAAACTATAAATTGTAGTACTTGCTACTTGTAGCAGTACAATGTACTTGTTTATTTTCGTTGCGTTTAGCCCCAATATAATATGAATTTTACTTATAATGCAACGCGAACGTTTGAAATCGAATTTAAGCTTGTGTGATAAACTTTTTGAATGTGATGTGGCAGACGAGCAGACCGATCACCTGATGGTAAGCGATTACCGCCGCCCATGACGCCCGCGACACCAGTGCAGTCAAAAGTGTGCTGCCAACCTTTAAACTCCCCTCTCCTCTGGATTCCACGCAGTGAAACACAGCACAGTGCTGCTACATACCGGTTTTCTGTGAGGCTGTGGTATCACTCCAGTCGAGTCGGTCCATTCATGCAAAAGCGTGGCTCATAATATTCACTCAGTTATTGCGAACTGAGTGAATATTTATAATGTAGATACAGTCCAGATGCGCCAGTTCCCAACTTGTAGTTTCTTTTTGGTGATTCGGAACCATTTATTTATCTTAGTACCATCAGATTTCAGCAAATTAATGTTGTGCGAACAGCCCACTAGACGCCTACGCACTTTTGTTAATTACTCTAGAGGTACAGTTAAAATTAAAACCCTTAACCCTAAAAAAATAAAAACATTTTACTCGAGTGCGCTACAGAAAAATTTATTGTATAAATATTTAAATTTAAAAATAAATTGGCGAGGCAATTGTGTGCTGCACAGTCTTAAAACGGTGATCTGCTGTTAATAAAATGAATAAATGGATCCGAAATGCCAAAAGCTTCTTACAAAATAAGTAAAGGATAATTTTTCAAATGGGTAAACTCAATACACCGACTCAGTCCTACAAAAGTCGTTAGCAGTTCTTCGGAAAAGTTATCTCTTCCCGCAGTGTCACCCAGAAAATTCTGTGATGTCATTATTTAGTTTCCGAATGGAAAAGTTCTGTTTGATTAGAGGTTTTCCGATTGTTCGATTGTGTTTTTACATTCATAGAATAGGCAAGTTGCTTCAAGTCACCATTTATAAAAATAACTTTTAATTCAAATATTATCCCCTACAAGGGCGCAACATAAATAAACTTTAATAAATATTAAATAAGGGATTGCTGTAAAACATAAACTTAAACCCGTTCTATTTTTACTTTTTAGGGTTCCGTAGCCAAATGGCTTAAAACTGAAAACTTAGAGATTCGTCATGTTCGATTCTCGATCTCCGATGCGGACGGACGTGATACCTGTTATTTTTTTGTAATAAACAATTGCTACAGTAATACGTGACCTAGTCTAATCTGCGGAAGTGACTTTACTGGGTCACTGTGTTTGTGCAACAAAGACAGACTTATTTGTATAGTAATGTGTGATTGATAGTGAACAATAATCCACTTATTAAATATGGACGGAAGTCCATTTAATAGGAGTGGGAAAACGGTCCGAAGCCCTCCATCTACCCCTGCGCCCCAGCCCTCTCCGCGGGCGAATGCCCCCCCTCAGCAACAGCAGCACCAGCAGGATGACGGCCCTGGAGTCATCAGCACTCCTGAGCTACAGGAATGGATGACCAAAATTGAAAAGTGCTTAAACGAGGTATGCGTGATTTCATGCGAAGGAAAATTAAACTCGGACCAGAAACTAAGAATAAATAACTTATGCCGTAACGTTAGCCTGGGAACTTCGCAATTAGTCGTGCAGTACCAATGCCTGAAGGCCAAAGCCGTCGGTTACCATAACCACCTGCACTCACTCAAGGATAATCAAGACCTCTCGCAGGAGCTACAAAGCTTAAGACAAGCCATCGCATCATCAAGCCCAGCCCCTGGAACAGTCACCTTTGCCGATATAGTAAAGAAAGGTGAATCAAAATTTGTAAGCCCGATAAACGTTAGCTCAGTAGTGATATATCCTGCGGACAAATCTACATCAAGTGAGGACACCAAGAACCTCATACAAAAAATTATTTGCCCTGAAAAACTGAAGCTACAGGTCAGAGGTCTTCGAAAAACCAAGAACGGTGGCATAATTATCAGCACTGACTCAAAGGGCGACATCGAAAAACTCAAAAAATCAGAGCAGCTGACTACATCTGGACTTACTGTAGACGAACCACAAAAACGTAGGCCCAGGATTGTCGTTATAGGAGTGCCCACTTCCATGACTGAACTAGAAGTATTCAATTGCATCTGGCAACAAAACTTAGTTGACAAGCTGAAGGACATGACCACTGAGAAATTCGTGAGTTCTATTAAACTCAGTCACAAATCAGGAAGGAAAGGAGCAGAGACCTGTAACTACGTGATTGAGGTCCCTGCAGAGATTCGTAAGGCCTTAATCACAAACGACAGAGTCTTTGTTAATTGGTCGTCCTGTCCTGTCAGAGACTTCACGCTGGTAACCAGGTGCTATAAGTGCCATCAGTACGGCCATGCCGCTAAGACATGTCGGGCGGAGAACACCATCTGCGGACATTGTGGAGAAAAAGAACACGACATTAAGGATTGCCCTAAGAAAACTGAGCCACCTAAATGCGCCACTTGTTTGCATTACAAGAAACCGAGCAACCACAAGACTGGTGACCTTGAGTGTCCGGCCAGAAAAATGGCCGAAAATCGTTTTATAAGGTCTATAGATTATGAAGGCGCCAAATAGCGCCTCTTGTTAGGTACTTTTAGTTACGTTAATTATGTAGTTTGTTTATAATTGTATAAGTTATGCTAGATAAACAATAGAGGTATTTATGTCACAAAATGACTAGTGTCATCAAAATTATTACTGGGTCAATATTCACAAATAATCATCACGTTCACTCGTAGGTATTTGTATTGTTTACATTCACGCTAGATTAGGTTATTTCGAGATTTAGTTTAATGATTAGTTATCTTGATGTTTTTATGTTTTGTTTTATTGCTAAAATTTATTTGTTAATTTAAGTCATTTTTTTCTCTTTGTTTCTGCCTAAGATACAGGAAATTCCTAGTTTAGGCAGTAAACTTAAAATTGTTCCTTAAGTTTAAGTAGATTATAAGTCTTTTATGTTCTAAAGATTTTTCAATAAAATTTTATTTTTATTATTATATGTCTGTCCGTCTCTTCGTCTACTGTGTGTCCGTCCGTATGTCACAGCCACTTTTCTCCGAAACTGTAAGAACTATATTATTGAAACTTGGTAAATAGAACTTTTGAGTTCTATTTACCAACTGAACCTTAACCGAAACTTTTGAGTTTCGGTTTCAAGTGTGGAGACCCCCTCAATTTTTTTATTTTTTCCAATTTTTATGTAACAATCGTAATGCGGTTAACAAAATACATCTATTTACCAAGTTTCAATAGTATAGTTCTTATAGTTTTTTTTCATCAAACCTATACGTGTGGGGTATCAATGAATAGGTCTTCGAAAATGATGTTGAGGTTTTTAACATCATTTTTTTTTCTAAACACAATACTTTGCACAAGAGACGCTCCCAAAGTATTTAATAGTGCCCCCCCCCCCTCTAACTTCTATAATAAATGAATTATAAAACTGAAAAAAATATATGATGTACACAATCATGAAAACTAACAATGAAAATTGGTTTGAACTAGATAGGTATTATAGAGTAGTTTTTTTAATAAGTTATAAACCATAAACCGCAATTTACCTTCCATATATATCTTACCTGCTGCTACGGAACCATTCATGGGCGAGTCCGACTCGCATTTGGCCGGTTTTTTTCTCTTGATTGAAAACACCGTCCGCTATGGTTCTACGTCACTATTATTGTGAACAACAAAACGACAAACACCAGTTTCAGATTATTCGCGGTCTGTCATTTATACGCCTTGATAATGTTTTGACAGTCACGCGTATTGCTTACAATAACAGTGACGTCACGGCACAGATAATTAATTGAACATCATGAACGACACGGCTTTTACGGCTGTATAGCGAAAATATAATTTAAAATATATTAGGAAAGGTCCTTAAAAAATCATATTTTCATGGGGTAATTTAATCGTAATGAACCGTTCTATCAAATAATAAAAATAGTAGCAACTAGCCTATTAATAACGCCTAAAACATAACCTAAAATAACGTATACACCGTTAATTTTTTATCGTTTACATCCCAAAAACCTCATTATACGTATCGTGAATAAAGTCCATTTGGCATATTAGATCAACAAAAATCTGCTGTTCCATACAAAATTGAATTTCCACCCGGCGATATTGTATGGACCTCGCCAACCCGTCTGCCAAGCGTGGTGAGTATGGCAATTACCCCTCACGTGATTGAGGGAGGCCCGTGCCCCAGCAGTGGGGACTTAAATGGGCTGACAATGATATTGTATGGAACAGTGGATTTGTTTTCGTTTATTTTGTTGATCTAATACGATACTTGTTGATCTAATATAATACTAGGACTTTATTCACGATGCCTATTATGAGATTTTCGGTATGTAAACGATAAAAAAAATAATTAATAAAGGAAAACGACCAATACTGAACGGGTATGTAGTACGGCTACCTTCGAGAATCAATCAGGGAGAAGATAAAATAATATATCATAAATAATTTTATTTGCTATATAACAACATTTCTATACCTAATACCTTCTGGTTTATTTCCCATACTTTTTTAAAATTGCCAATGTGGGCAGGCGGCTTGAGGTCATTGTTTTGGAAACACGCTTTACTAGAGCGATGTAAAAATGCATAGTGACATCTACCGAAACAACGCCGAACCATCTGCTTGATTGTTTATTAAAGCTACATCTGCTTTTTGCAAGCTCCATCTAACGAAAACCGCTGAACTATTTTTCCCATACTAAGAAAAAAAGTAATAAGTGAAATGAGACTGGCGTAGAATTTGTGGGGCCCAGTGGTAGAGAAAGCTGACAGCCCTCTTATATACCTAATAATAATAATAATTCTCACTACATCTCATACGTTGACCTGATTCCGTACTAAGTAGCTTAAGCACTTGTGTTACAGATATCAGACAACAGAGGAACACAAATATATACTTAAATATATATATTACACCCAGACACCGAACAAACACAAGTTTTCATAGCACGAATGTTTGTCCAGGTTGGGGATCGAACCCACGACCTTTGGCGTAAGAGGCAGGGTCACTACCAATTGCGCCATCCGGTCAGTCATATGTAACTTCACGTGTTCCAGGTGTCTATACAACGACCCCCTCCTCATCTTAGGGTGTGGTTCCCGGTAGGGATGTTATGGATATGGAATTTCGGTTACGGATTGGATACGGATATAGGAATGATTATTATACCGGATACGGTTACGGATACGGATAATAAATTATTTCGGATTATCCGTTAGTTTCGGTTACGGATATTATATTTTTAAAGAATTTTAAAAGTAAAATACTAATAAAGTAGTTTTATTTCGATTTTGGCAGGAATTACAATCAGTCTGTGAGTAATTATTACAGCTATTTAAAATAAAAATAAATATAAATAATTATATTATATTGAGTATTATCTAAATTTTAGATGTTTTAGATCAAAAACACCTATCCGATACTATCCGAAACTTTCATTTCGGATTCGGTTACGGTTACGGATGATTTTTTATATCGGATATCCGATAGTTTCGGTTACGGTTACGGAGCTCCCTAACACCCCTGGTTCCCGGTTGCAAACAAAGCTGTCGCTCTAGAGCCCGGGATACGCTTGGACCATGAATCAGGATTTGAGGAGTATGGTAATTACAATGAACAGAGGAAAAAAACCAACTAAATCATGGTTACAAGTTTCAGACACTATCCGAAATGTGCAGGTTTCTTCGCGTTGGTTTCTGTCACTATCGAGCTGATGGTACACGCTTGGATTCAAACCACGAACCTCCGTATGGAAGGCACGTTCCGAATCACTGAGTTACCATCGCTGATTGGTGACTACGCAACACTCGCAGGCATTGTTATTGATTTGATCTGATGACAATGATCTACTGGTAATAGGTAGCAAGGGTTGTAAGGTATTAGGGGTTACCCGCTGCTGATATCGTATTGGTACAAAACAAAATTCCGCACAAAAACATTCTGTAATAACTGTATTAAAAATATAAATTGCAAATTTTAAAAACCCCCGACACAACTAAAGCTCTTTCATTTGATTGATTGAGGCAGTTGGAACAACAAATAGGTAATTCGTCATTTTCTGACGGCGGCCATCTTGGATCGATTTTTATCCAACATAGCTAAGAACACTTTATTCATCTTTCAAACAAAAAAAAAAACAAAACGGAAATCGGTTCATTTGTTCGGGAGCTACGATTCCATAGACAGACACACAGACACGTCAAACTTATAACACACCGTCGTTTTTCCGTCGGGGGTTAAAAATACACCATCATCGTCTTAGTTTTTTTTTATGTGATAGGCGGCAGACGAGCAGACGGATCGTTAGATGATAAGCGATTGTCGCCGCCCATTGACTAGTGGAGTCACTAAGTGCGCTGCCAATCTTTAAACGCCTTTTTCTCCCGGATTGGGCTTCCGGTACCTTCATCATTTTGGTTTTGAAATCCCGGTTGTATTTTAAGCTGGCGCTTTGGAGCCTGAGCTTTCTTGCTGTGTCTCCTCCATTTTGCCTGGTCCTTGACATCCATTGTAGTGAGTTTTGATATTTAATAAAAAGTAATCTGGGAAAAGATTCTTCTTCTCAATCGTTACGCTCTCGACAGAGCGGTCGTGGCCGTCACGTAGTCACATTCCTGGCAGCTATTCTTCTGACGATCTCTCGCCGTTTCAACCCCGGGGAAAAGATTAGACGTGTGTAATTCTTTACTGAAACGACTCAGTGATCCGACTAAGCCAAATGATACACTGTTCCGAATCTCTAATTTTCGGTCCGAATTATCATTCGACTCAAATGGATCTCGAGTTCGAGTGAACCAAATGATCCATTTGAGCTGAACGATCCGATGAGCTGGATGATTCGAATGAACTAAGTGATCCGAGTGAGCCGAATGATCCGAATGAGCGGAATGATCCGATGAGCCGAATGAACCGAACATTTATGCATGGTTATTTAGTAAATAGAATAGGTGTTTGCCGAGAGGCTGTAATCCCGAAATTGTTTAAAATAGATCCGGTTTAGTAGCTAAAAATTAAAATCGATTGGCGTCGATAGTGTGCCCTACCCGTCACCTTAACAACCGAACCTATAATAAGCTTGAAGCTATTTTTCAGCAATCAGTATGTAAATAACTACCAGGATCAATCTTTACACCCTTTACTTGCCAAGTAAAGGGAGTTATAAATCAAAATAGGTACCTAATGCTAAGTAGCATCTGGTACGGGCCTCTCAACTTTATAGACCAATAGCTGGTTTTATTACTCGACCTTTACGACCCCTGTGCTTTAATATGCATTCATAATTTTAATTAAACTTTAAGCATTCCGATCTCTGAGTGCGCGATTAAAGTGGTCATTCATTTGACGATTTTCTTTTTTAGTTTATTACGGTGTGTCATCATTATCCTCCTGCCCTTTTCCCAGGTTATCTGGGTTCGGCGCAGTATGTTTTCCTTTTCCATATGTCCCTGTCATTCGTCATCGAATCATCCACCTGTTTTTCCATCATGTCATTCTTCACACAATCGTGTGTAAGGTTTCAAATTATTTAGTATGTTCATGATAATTATTGTAGATTAATTAGCAGTCTTTCCTACTATAATTTAGTTAAATGGATATACGAGTATATCTTATTGCTTTAAAATAATATTATTATCTACCACTTGCATTAATTTACCATAAATTTGGGTTATCTGTGGAACGTCAAAATGACAAAAGGAAATGACAGACGTGAAAAGACGAAGGGAAAAGATCGAGTGTGAAAAATTATAGATATGTTATGTTTTGTATAAATTATAGTTGATAAGGAATCTCAGATGATAATGATAATGTGAAATTAGATACTTGTATTAATAAACCATTAGAAAATAATTATCTGTGTTTGCTGTTTTCTATACTTAATAAAGTCCGGATCCGTGTAGGAAAAACCGGCAAGTGCGACTCAAACTCGCCCATGAAAGGTTCCGTAGCAGCAAGTAAATTGCGATTTACGGTTTATAACGTTTTAAAAAAACTACTCACTAGATCTAGTTCAAACTAATTTTCGTTATTAGTTTTCATGATAATGTATAGCATATATATTTTTTTGTTTTATGATTCTTTTATTATAGAAGTTAGAGGGGGGACACATTAAACCACTTTGGGAGCGTCTCTTGCGCAAAGTATTAAGTATAGAAAAAAAGTATATTAGAAACCTCAACATTATTTTTAAAGACCAATCCATAGATAGGTATAGGAATGATGGAAAAAAATTGAGAGTTTCAGTTGTAAGTATGTGGACCCGCCAAAAATTTTCTATTTTGTGTAGAAATTGTAATGCGGTTAACAAAATACATCTATTTCATCATCGTTAGCCCATTAAGTCCCCACTGCTGGGGCACATCTATTTACCAAGTTTCAATAGTATAGTTCTTATAGTTTCAGAAAAAAGTGGCTGTGACATACGGACGGACTGACAGACGGACTGTCCGACAGACATGACGAATCTATAAGGGTTCTGTTTTTTGCCATTTGACTACGGAACGAGTCATATGGTACTTAGCTATATGACAATGTACTTAAATGTACACATTATATAGAGCGATGGAGGTTTGAGTTAATCGGAACACGCCTTACATACGGAGAGTCGTGGTTTAAATCCGAGTATGCACCTCTGGATTTTTCAATCTATGTGCGTATTTCTACTACTAGCTCGGCTGTGAGGGAAACACATCGTGAGGAAACCTGCATGTTTCGGATAGTTTCTGGTACATGTAACCACGATTCAGTTAGTCTGGTTCCCCTGTTGAAGGGTTGCGAAAGTCAGATGGCAGTCAATGTAATAACCATGGTTCAGGCATACCCCGGGCTCCAGAGCGACAGCTTTGTTCCCAACCGGGAATTTCACGCTGAGGTGAGACACAAGTGATGAAAGTGTATATTATATTTCTTTGCAACCGACCTTACATCCATTTTATGTAAATTTGGCTTCAAGTGAAAAATAAAACTAATAAAGCAAAAGAAAACAGAATTCAAAAATATTTAAAACGGGTTTTAAATATTTATCTTTGTAATACCTACTTTAAGAAAATAATAATTTATTTCAAATCACGTATTTCAAGTTGCCAAACTAGGGATGGTAGCAAAATAGGTATTAAATAAAAGGGCTTGAGTAGTTGAATACTAATTCACTAGAATAGTTATTTACGAGATTTCTACCATGTACCTTATAAAATAGCGAGACAAAAGTGAGTTAGTGAACAGTGGTACCGCAGGTGCGCGTAGTAAAAGACTGCGAAGGAAGGTAGACCGTTTTGTCTGCCAGTAACATCTTACCCGCAAAAACTTCAGTTACTCCGTGACCATGGCGCTTGCAACAGTGCCGAAATATCATAAATTCAAAAATAAGGTACATGGTAGAAATCTCGTAAATAACTATTAATGTTAGTGACCATGAAAGATTAAAACAATATACTAATTCACTATGACAAAATCTAAAATAACGAAATTGTAGTCACAGTTTTTTTGTCGTATTAATGATATTTAAATGTCTTCTGTGTGTAATTTTTTTTTTTAATTAACACGAGCTTGTGCACTATCATAATTGAAATTAATTATGATAGTGTTTAAGGAGACCGGCGAAAGAGGACTCAATATTTTTCGAAAGCGTTCAGAATTGGAAACATATTATTTAAATTAAGTAACAAAATCTTTATTTTATCTAATTTAAATGAATATAAGAAATAAATGAATTATGATTATGATTATGATTACTGTAAAGATTCATTAAAATCCGTTTAGTAGTTTTTGCGTGAAAGAGGAACAAACATCCATCCATACATCCATCCAAACAAACTTTCGCCTTTATAATATTAGTAAGGATTTGCAAACAATTCATTGAACAAAACGCACAGTGCAGAGGAAAAACGAAACGTTTTGAGAGGATTCGATCTATCATTCGATCTTTCATTTCAATTTACGCTGTATTAACAATCTAAAACGACACTTTTAATTCTTATTTACAATACAGGTTAAATTAATAGTATTTGACTAAGTTACAACGAACAAATAATCAATTAAAGCATTGATAAAATACATTAGCCCCTTAAATTAAAGGATTTTAAATATATTGGTTCTTATGTTTTGGCTCTACAATCAAGGATTTTTCTGCCTCTCAAAATAAATGAGTCATTGACAATGTCACTTTGATTGATAATTTGACATGCGATCTACTCACTTATATACGAGTTAGGTAGGTAGGCAAAGAGTAGTATTATATGGTAGGCAAAGAGTAGTGTTATTGTCGGTAGGTACAGTCAGAATCAAAAGTAGCTGAACATTTTAGAACTTTGTCACACTAACTATTGCGCAGTTTTAATAAGTGTTTGACTTACTCAAGCTGCGCAAAACTTAGTGTGACAAAGTTCTATAATGTTCAGCTACTTTTGATTCTGACCGTACTACGTTGAAATAGAAAGTGTAATGTAAGTACTCTGTAATGATGGTAGGTAAGATTAGGATTTAGGTTTCATATTGATAACGCATGGTTATTTTTGTGTGACATACGGTCTGTTAATTTAAATAAACAATGCTCAAGATTTCAATATTCGTAATCGAACGTTTACCGATCATACGCGATCTTTTTTGCTTCACTTGGTGCTTGGTGTTATCGCCGCGCGTGAACACAACGGGGAGTATTTAAACATACCTGCGTTCTGTTTATATTTTATAATGGAGTTCTATCCTGCGATCTGTTTTATTGCATCCATAATGTTTGGTTATAAGTATGTTTGTTTGTAACTTACGAATGTCCAAAACACTATTTTTATACTTAGTTTGTAAAATTATTCTCATGTAAGTGAATTTAAATTCTTTTGAGAAATAAAGATCTTAAACCGCAACGTAAAGTTATTTAAATATTAACAAAAATTCCTAACCTCAATTTTTAGTTAATTAAATAACTTTATAATCCCATCTTTAAAAAAGTGGCAACAATTAACTTTTTTTCTTAGTTAAGTGTTATTGCTTCTTTAAGTATGTATCATTAATTTTTTTCCACGCACGGGACCTTTAAATCGGAGTCTAGAAATACATAGAACTTTGCCGGTCTCCTTTAGTATATTGATTTTATATATTGTGGAGTAAGGATTTAGTTACCAAAAAGCCATTAAGTGAAATAAAGCTAAAATAATTACGTTGTTTTAAGCAAAGTTAATCGGATGGTGAATATTTAAAACAGACTAATTGGTATGAAAACTCAAAGAGATAATTAGCAGAGATCTAAATTGAAATTACCTAAAGCAAACATAATCAGGTGTATCATTAAACTAGAATACTACCATAGTATAACCACAGTAAAAGTAAAGACCGGTTTCTACATTGGGATCTCGTACGGGTTAATCTGCCGAGAAGCTGCAAGCAGTAACTCGAACTGGTTGGATTTCACGTACGTACAAATAGGTACTAAGTGAACGTACGTACATCCATCCATCCAGAAGACCCGTTAGTTTCTGGATCTTCTCGTCATAACTAACTTTCCGATTCCGGTGGTAGAATCGTATTATTTTTTAATTTTTTTTAGTATTTTTATGTGTCGACATATATAAAACATGTATAGTATTAGCCTAACACTGTCCCACTACAAGGCAAAGGCCTCGATCATAGAAATCAAGTAATGGGATTAGGCTTAATCACCACCCTTACCTAATGCGGATTGTTGATCACAAACCCGAGCTATGTTCGAAAAATTCGAAACATACCTTTGTTCGACCCGGGAATGAAACCCAGGACCCCGAAGTCACGGGCCGGTACTTAAACCACTAGACCAACGGGGCATGTAATTGCATGTATATTGTACATACATACTAATGTATGACGAATTGTAAGAGCTGTGAACAAATAAAGAATATTTGACTTTGAGTTGTGCGAGTAGGTAATTTGCATGAGCGAGCTAGCTCGCATGCAAAGCCGATTGAGTATACTGGCTAGGCTCGCACCGTTTAAACCAGTCTTATGAAGTTTTGCGTTCTTTTACCCCTTGTGCAAACAGTCGTGAAATAAACGCAACAACAAAATTGAAATTGTTCATTGCCAGCACTGGGTGCTGTATTTTTTGTTACCTTTGTTGAATTCAAAACACAAAATGCTTTAAGCTCCGAACTTAAGTTGATGCCCTACTTTTTTTTTGTGATTAAACCGGGCATCTTTTTTACAATTTTGAAGCTGCAGCCTCTCGGAAAATACTTATTCTATTTATTTAATACTAAAACTTAACTTTTTGATTTAGTTTGTACTCGAAATTTGAATTACCGCCAAAAACGGCCACTTAAGGCGTTAATCTAAATTTCAAGAGCAAAAACAGATAAAAAATAGTGCACAATTATTAAATGAATAGTATAAATGTTTGCTTAGATACTGCTGCTCAGATATTGTTTAAAATAGATCCAGTTTAGTAGCTTAATAATTTAAATCCATTGCTGTCGCTAGTTAGGGGTACCCGTCGCCATAAAAACAAGTTGATATAATATAACAGTTTATTTTCTCTCCACAAAAATTGGTCTTACCGAGGTACAGTGTGACTTAACGTTAGTTTTTTTTTATGTGATGGGTGGCTCACGAGCAGACAGCACAAGCGCAGTGCTGTTTCAAGCTGGTTTTCTGTGAGGAGTAGTAGGAGGTAGTTGTAGGTAAAATTATAATATTATGACCTGTATCGTAGAGAGAGAGACTAGTGCCTGGAGGAGGTTTTGGGAAAAACCTGTCGAATAAGAAACCAGGGCCCTCCCGCGGGTAGAAGACAGTAGACAACACGATTTCTATTTAGCTACAATTAGATATAGAAGCAGTAAGATACAGGTACAAAGTTCACATTCGAAAAAAGTTCGAAGATCGATTTGTTTTCGAAGGAAACTTAATTTGTCTATTCTCAGAATTTCAAAATCAAAATAGTTCGAATGAACGTCGCTTGAACTACATTCAAACACTTCGAGTGCTAAGGACCGGTAGAAGTCGGAGTCAAACTTCATTTTGAGGTTATCTGACAACAAATATGCCGTTATTTAAAATACAAATTATGTTGCATGTTTTCCATCTCTTTTTCAAACTTTTCACCACAACAAACAAACAAAATGGAGTTTTAAATTTTGCGAAGATAATTTGGCGCCTTCCGTTTCATCCGACACAGACACACACAAAATATTCAAAATTAAATTTTCTAATAAAAAAATGTAAATTATTGGACATACTAAGCAAAATTAACTTTATCAAAAATTATGACAATAATTTTATGATGGATATTAAATTTGGTCGCTGCAGCATTTTCAAAATTGAAGTCCAGCCCATGGTTGTTATGGAACGTTAAAAATATTGGCTTATTATACGTTTGACTTAAGTTCAATCATTAATTATTCTATTGGTGCTGAGACAAGAGTTTATGCACACCATTCGAACTTTAGTAGAATCGGAACATTCGTATACAAACTACCACACGGAGAAAGTTCGAGTGTCCTGAGAATTGTGCCCCAGTACTTACAGAAAGCCCCGTATAGTCCAATCAAGGTTATTTGACACGTGGCAAAAGTCTTGACGTTTTGACATGTTCGCATAGAAAAGTCGTTGTACAACACCCTCTTGTCAATGTCACTGAAGTGCCTTATGACAGAGACATTATGTCAATCTTAGTGTTTTCTTATTATTAGCTAGAGTGTGCTATAATACAAGTACACATGTGATACCCGGGTCGGGCCAAAAATTTGTACCTAAGTTTTCGATAAGAAATTCTTAGTGTCAGCCCGGAGTCTGAAAGATGCTTTTGTGCCTCGGAAAGCAGGTTAAGCTGTTGGTCCTGCGCCCGATCCCTCTCTATTCGTGTCATCCTGGTGTCCCATCGGAATATGGGGGTAAGGGAATAGAGAGTGCACTTGTGTTTGCGCAAACACTTGAGAACTATAATATATCGTGCGTACGTGGCTGATCGTTGAGATTGGCCACCGAAGCCGTAATCGGTTGGAGGATATTATTATTACAAAAATCAGGTTACAAACTTTTGTAGAAACTTCATTTTGTTAGCATACAGTTTTCCTTAATTTTTAATCACTGCAGCAAATAAACTTTCCAAAAAAAACACCAATAAACTTAATTTTGGTATCGAAGTTAGTATAAAAAATATTTGCTGTCATTCAAATTAATTTTTACCTTCTCTCTCCTTCTCTTTCTATTAAAGGTGGATAAAGTGAGACGGCACTCTTACCCTCTCAGTAACAATGAGAACCAATTAATAAAGTAGGTACGAAATCGGGAACTTTTAATTGGAACCGTAATCTGTTTGGATTATCACGCTGTCATATCTATGTTTGCTATATTATACCTTCGAAATAGGTTCCCAAATTAACAGGAATTATATTCAAATTACAGCGTTTCATAAGATTTTAGATATTTTTGAAGCAACAATCGACAGCTTATGTCGAATCAAGTACTTAAAAATGTCGCCTGCTTAGGAAAGCGTTCGGTGGTCTAATTGGTAGACCAGTCACCCGGATTGCGGAAGATGTGGGTTCAATTCTCACCTGACCACGAGATTTAAAGGAGACGGATACTGTTTCATACCAATCTATACCTGGATGTAAATAGATCAAATTATCAAGATTAATATTGAAATATCATAACAAATTGCTACTGAGTTTTATACCATTATTGGCAATCTAGAAATAGAAATATATGAGATTTACTGAAAGAGAGGTTATGTATTATTCATTACGTTATCTACTTCTTTTTTATTTTTTTCAATTTAAAATAAAAATACCTGACAACGGATTTGTTACACATGCACATGGTATTGGCAGCTTGATAACCCATTTTCGCCAGTGGTAAGCTGAGCTACGAAAATAATAATAATAAAAATAATACATCCGAATCATAGAAGTACATACCTTACCTACTTTTTCCATCTAGTTGTCAGTAAAGGCAAGGTGACAAGGCTGTCAAAGAATATACCGAGTAAAAATAATTGAATTGATAACCCAATTTATTATGAATAAATGATTTGATTTGATTATCGCGACAAATCGATAATGAAAATATTTGTAAGATAAAAGACGATAATCTTAGGTGTATTTTAATACAAATAAGTCAGAGCAGTGTTTTAATATTTTCACAGCAATAATAATTACTGTCATGAAAACATTATTACTTCTAGGTAGGTACCTAATTTATTTTGCAAAGCTCTTTCACAGATTGAGTATCGATAATCGATAACGATTCGCGATGTTTTATTTATTTTTGATTTTCTCTATTCCCAGATTGTAAAATAACTTGGATGTTTCTAAATTTAATTATAAATGTTTTTAAGGTATATCTCAGCTCATTACATTCATGGCCCAGAAGTCTCCGTCTCATCTAAGTGCGTTATAAAGTTATGGTAGTCGCTGAAAACCAGCGTCGGGGTTGGTCTTTTGGATCAGCGCCGACTATTGCTGAGTGGCCGCCTGTTTGGTACATAAAGGGATAAAGTGGTCCTACTTTTCGTTTATGATTTATGTCTAGGTTATTTTTTTAATTAAGTTTCCTTGTTTTGTATTGTGCCAAATTAAGTTTTCATTCATTCATTTACTTAAGGATTTTAGAAGTAGGTACTCCACGTCTCAAAAGGAGAAAACGGACTTACTTTTTTGTCTTGTCTGTTGTTTTTTATTTTATTTGTCTATATGTTACAGCGTTTATCACATCCGATTTTTAAAATAGGTAATTTGGTACTCATTTGACATTTGGTGAAGCAAAGATGGATGAAGAATATATAATATAAATAAATGATTTTTCTATATGCACAAATGAAGGCCTATTTATATGATGAAGAAGTTATTCTAAAAACATAACGAATAAGTTCCCTCCTCCCCCAACATCATAATCAGCCTCTTGCAGAGTCCTGCTGGAACTAGGCTTTTTTAATGTTCGCCACTCCAGTTCGAGACCCAACCTTTAAGCCCATCTTTTCCCCTGAGCCTCCAGTATCCTCAATCACGCAGCGAAACACAGCACAGTACTGCTTCGCACCGGTTTTCTGTGAGGTCGTGGTATCACTCCGTTCGAGCCGGCCCATTCATGCCAAAGCATGGCTCTCCTATGGTCAAAAATCAACACAGCACGGTAAACGGTGTGAGTGCCCAGCCACTACTCAATAAATAAAAATACAACAAAATTTCTTCCCACTTCCACAAGACGATATGAGATATTAAGGATTTTCTCTTACCCCATCGTGAAAGGAAAAATAATAAAGACTAATGAGAAACTTAAAGCTGCACTCGGACGGTATTAAGTCGTTCAGCTGGCCGCCGTTAATCAAACCTTTTACCCTACTATGAGCTTACAAACACAAAAAATAATATTTTAGTAATTTATATCCCGATTTGACCAATATTAATTCATATACACGCACCCTTAAGGTGACGGGTAGAGCACACTAGCGACGCCAATCGATTTTAATTTTTAGCTGCTAAAGCGGATCTATTTTAAGCAATTTAGTGGTTACAACCTCTTGGCAAACACCTATACTTTTTATTTAATACTTATAGTTAACTGTTGGTCTGCTTTTGCACTCGAATTTTGGATTACCGCCAAAAGTGGCCGCTTTTGGCGTGAATCAATGTTTCGCGTGCAGAAACGGTTAACGGACCCAATATTTATGCATTGTTATTAAATAAATAGCATAAGTGTTTGCCGAGAGGTTGTTACTCCGGAATTGTTTAAAATATATCCAGTTTAGTAGCTAAAAATTAAAAGCGATTGGCGTTGCTAGTGTGCCCTACCCGTCACCTTAACAGACTGTGCCTTTTAAAAAAAAAACTATACTTGAAAAACCGCGCATAGCTGACGACGTCCAAAGGTGACGTGTCACGTGCTGGGCGACGTCCTTTCTCTACCACACCCGTATAGACTCTGTGTCAGGGTCGGTTCGATCTCTTTCACACTCTGTGACGTTTTTCCCGAAAATGGCACATTCCATTTAAAACACGCGTTTTCTAGTTCCATGTATTAATCCTATATTAAATCTATGGTATAGCACTGATAATACCATAGATTTATCCACGGATAAATATTGGTTGACCGAACATATTCAGGAATTCGGTAAAGAAATGTTTACTCACTTCAGTGTTTTATTTGGCTGAACTTTAGGGTTCCCTAAATAATACAGAAGCATAATAGTTTCCATTCCATTTCATTCCAGCCTTGTAAGTACGTCCGTTTGACTGTTTGCAGATAAGTTAAGAGACTCTTATTAGTAATAGAAATGTTTAGTTTCGCATAAATGGGTACTCGTATATAGGTAAAATATTATCATGCCAATAAAGTTAGAAAAAAAATCATTTTGGTATCTTCTACTATTAGTGAGGTTTTTCTCGAATACACCCCCCCCCCCCCCCCCCCCCCCTAAAATTGGGGTATGGTTAGATAGATCCGCGATGTGAGTTCGTTGGGGCGATGTGTTTGCTGGCACTATTAGAAAAACTATTGCCTTGATTTTCCTTTAATTAAACTTAGAAAGGACACTGGCGAACCTCGATATAACACTTTTGTTAGTAAATATTTTTTGTGTGTTGGTATGAAAAATATGTAATTATATACAGCTCGGAGTTACTCCACAGATTGACATTAGGCACACGATTATCGAAAGTCCGGAAATAAAGGTATATCAGTTAGAAGTTTTTGAGGTTATATCTGAATAAATTATATGTAATTGAACAAAAAACTAAATATTTACAGTATTTTTATTCCCAAATATCTTCACATATGTACTTTCAATAGAGTTCTGAGAAGCAAGGAGTTACTAATAACTTGTGAAACCCTAAAAGCCCGCTTCACACTTAGTTGCGCATCGCGCGCTAAGAAGCCGCGAGCGAACACGAAGTGTAGGAGCGGATTCGTAAGTCGAAGCCATGACAGAAAAAAAAACTGACATTTACATAACACTTTTTATTAAACATATGAGCTCCTTTTTGAATAACAACGGCGAAATAATAACTCAACAAATATTTCGCCGTTGTTCTTTAGTTTATAATTTTTTGCCTTCTTGCAACAAACGTAACAATTAATTCTTGCGAACAGAACCAGTAGTAGTGACTTAAGTTGCAATTTATATTGTGTTCGTTTGAAAACCTAGATCTATTTTTCCGCTCTTTCATTTAATTTCCTCAACTGAGAAAAACCGGTAGAGAGCAATTAAAGCTCCTTTTATAACTGCAATAGGATAAAATGTACTGTCGTTTAGTATTATATAAGATATTTGGTTTACCAGTTGCGATGCTTACAATAAATAACAGAAGTAAGTGCACCAGAAAACAGGTAAGGAAAAACGTAAGATTTATGCGTGTATAAATCCTCTAGATCTAGATCAAATTCACTTTGTTTCGCGGCATTAGTTCCACTTTATACCAATAGATGGCACTAGGTGTCAATACATCGCGTAAGCGTTTCGTGTCTTCGGATTAGCTATAAGCGTTTCCGCTGTCTGTAGGATTTACCCTTAGACAATTTGTCTAACGATTTACCTATTTACAAACAGTATAGATATGAGTAACAAAATTCAGATGGAAATCGCTTCAATCTTATAACCAGATTTGCCAAAATATGGAGGATAGACCAAGAGTGTTACGTGGTAAACAAATGTGTGGCCGTACCACTACCGCCAGTTCCCGGCTAAAAGGTGTGGCTTGACGTCGTAAGGGATCATATGCGTGTCAATAAACTGACTACAAATGCACACAATTCAAAAAAATTCAAAATTCAAATAATTCTTTATTTGCATAGGCTTGTACACAGCACTTACAAATCGTCATACATTTGAATGACTTAAAACTATTTATAAGTACTTATGTATAATTTACATGTTAATACATATATATGTTGATACATAAAATATACTAAAGAAATAAATAAACATAATGCGATTCTACCACCGGCTCGGAAAGTTGTTTCTGGTCGAGAAGATCCGGCAAGAAACTCGCCAGTTACTCTTTTTAATCGCCAACTTTTTTACAATGGTTTATTATCTTCATACCAAGTCATACAGTCTAATGCAACACAAAATAGAATGAAGCAAAATAAAAGCTAAATATGAGGAAAACCGAAGCGGACCAGTCCCCAAAGGTGGCACCTGTTCACAAGTATGACGTATGTGTCAGCCATCATTTCACTCAACCATATTAGAGGGAATGTAATGACCCGCCACATAACGCCACCACCTCAGAGACATTTGAGTGAGCATGACTACTTAGGTTCTCCTCATAGGTTACAAAGAGTAGTAGTTACTTAATCCAATACTAATAAACTGCAAGACGAGGTGTACAATAGTAGATGGTTAGCATCTTGTCAATTATTGAATAATCAATATAAATCAATTTTATACAGTAATAAATGCTGCTAAGCCTAATTTATTAAAATTCAGTAATTATATAATATTAATAATTTTTGTTAATATATATGAAAATGTTACAAGTGTGCAGGCATGGAGGTCATTATGTCCATGAATCCTTATCATTTAAGTAGTCTACAATTTTATAGTATCCTTTGCTCATTAAACAGGCTTTCACGTGAGATTTAAATTTATGCGGTGGTAACTCAATAACATTTTGTGGCAACTTATTGTACATTTTAATACTTAGACCAACAAATGAATTATTAATTTTTTGAAGTTTCAGATTTGGAATCGCGAGCTTGTGTTTATTTCTAGTGTGAAAACCATGACAATCAGATTTTTTCGAAAAAATATCCATGTTCTTTCGCACGTACAAAATACAGTCTCGTGTAGTTCCAGTGACCCCATTCTGTACCCACGGGTGGTTGAGCCCCGGGAGTTTTAGTGGGTATGCCCTCAGGTCGCTACTTGTTAGAAGAAGCGGCCCGGAGGGTGAGTCCCACAGTATCCTGTCTCCCCCCAGCGGCAGGGTCTGCGTAATGCATTTCTCCCGGGAAAACAAAAAAAAAAAGTCCCGTATTCTCATTGTAATAACCAGACTCGCCATATCCTGAATCATGGTGCAGGCGTACCTCGGGCTCCCGAGCGACAGCTTTGGACGCAACCGGGAATTATACGCTAACACCTACTCAAATAAAAAGACCTACTCATTACAGGCTGAGAAATGGTCCTATTTATACGACAAGATTTAAGGCATAAGAATATTCTCAAAAGAGGATAAATGAGCTTTTATCAACCTAGAGCGTTCAACCCACTGAAGGGAATACGCACTTAGGAATTTCTATAAATAACGTTACCAAGTTTCAGCACGTTACAAAATCCGCAGTTTTATAAAGAAAATCGAGTTGGTTAATAAATAAACTCCACGAGTTAGACGTGGATTTATTATTAAAATAAGAGTAAAATGGCTACGTATGGACGGAGAATCTACCGCATAACAACTTTCAAACGATAATCGTTTGCACGCTAGTGTGGCTGGGTAAACGATTGTACGTCGATTATTAATCGATTATGCAAATGGGGCCTAAATAATCTAATTAATCGATTGTACTGTCGATAGTATAGATACTATCGATTAAATCGATGTACATTTTAGGGCGATATAATTATAATCTATTAATCGACTATAATCGTTTAAATTGACTATACAATCGATTAAATCGATACTAGAGTTTAAGCAGATACTATTCATTATAATCGATTAATCTGCAATCATTAGATATAAATCTTCATTCATTTCCCTCCGTTTATACTTATAGTATAAAATGACGATTTAATTGATAGTATCGTCAATTTAAACGATTATAATATATTATATCGACCAAAAACGAAAATTGATTTAATCGATACTATCTATAGTAATTTTTAAGGGTTAAAATAATCGATTTTCGATTTTTCGGCAACACTATTGCACGCACGACACAAGATTGACGTAGTTTAAAAACAAAAACTATGCAAGCTGCAAGCGATTTTTGCTCCTCTTGTGGTCATGCGCCAAATACCTCGATCTAAAACCTCGATGCACCTTAGGATGTTTTAATTCGATAAGATAGGAATCTTTGATGATATTTCCTCGATAACCAAGGTTTCTATAGCATATTGTTTGGTTACCGTGATGAATGAAGCTATACTATTTACCAAAGAGTATATAATCACTCCGTGGCCCGTGCTATTTACAAATACGTGAAGCAGACAGACAGACAGCGGCGACGCTTATAGATAGTCCAAAAACACGAAACGTATGCGCGATGTAATCGACACCTAGCGCCTATCTATTGATATTAAGAGGAACTTATGCTGCAAGGCGAAGTGAGGGCGGACTGCTAGTAATTACTAAAAACAGACTTAGATAAGGAACGAGGGCTTTTTAAATTTAATTATCTTACTGTATCCCGTGTTATATATTATGTATGGGGAGAAACATAATTACTAAGAAGTAGAGAAAGACTAACTTAATTATACTGCAGGTGTTATTCTACCAACCACACATTAACATGCTCTAAGTAAATTAGTTGTAGAGAAGCTACCAGACTAGTCCTCTAATTAAAGCGAAATACACAAGTAGGTACCTACTTTCTATGCAAAATCGGATTGTATAAGTGGAAATCTTGGAAAATTTTCCCCAGTTAAAGTAATAAGAAGTTTTAGAAAGCGAAGTTAAATGTGAAAATTCAAAATTGGCTTGCGATTGCTTGGTAAGTAAAGTATGTATGTAAAACGAAAAAGTTTAGGTAACTAGTGCAACTTGAGCAGCCAAACACTTTGTAAGTAGTAAGACCGCTTCTGTGGGGCAATGGCTTGTGGGTTGCAACTTGCTCTACCGTCGATGGCTGTGCTTTGGCTAGGCTACTGATTTGATTGCGAGTTATATATTGATACATTTGTATTGGGAATAAAAATAAGTTCGTACATCGTACCGGCAAAGCGGGTATCCGAAGATTCACTAGCCGGGCGTAGCAGACGACGCCGCGCACCTCCAGACCGCTTGTGGCCACGACCGCGACCGTTGTAACGCGGTCGAAACGTCAAGCTGTGAGCAGATGCTACTACGAATATGTACTTACAATATAAAAATAGCTGCGTTTGTCCCTAGTACATTAATTATTTTTATATTGTAATGCGTAAGTTTAAAATCTTAAAAAAAATATTATCAAGGTAATTTAATGGTATGGCTTTATTGATTCTTTTCTTAAACGTATACTAGTTTAAATGATTAAAGAGTATCTTTAAAAAACCCCGACGGCGGCCATCTTTGATTTGACATTTGTCACAGTAAATATATTCTGCTACTCAAGCCTTTATAAAATACCCTTATTGTGGGAGTTGTGTTAAAACACACAATCTTGGATCGATTTTTATCCGACATAGCTAAGAACACTCCCCCTTATTCGTCTTTCAATAAAAAAAAAACTAAATCAAAATCGGTTCATTTGTCCAGGAGCTATGATGCTATAGACAGACGAAGACACATACACACACACACACACATACACATACACGTGAAAATTATAACACCACATCCTTTTTGCGACGGGGGTTAAATAGATTTTTTTTACCGCTTTCAGTGAGTATTCCGCTTGCGAGTGATAGCTCTATATGAAGTAAAAATTATATTTTATTTTATTTTTATTTATTTATTTCTAGCAAACTTAACAGCATTTCAAAGTTAATGCGAAATTCTTAAAAATTAAATTCTTACTTAGCCAATTAAAAAGTTTGTCACATTAAAATCAATTTTAGAGGACGGGCGAGCATGGGCTATTTAGCAGAAAAAGTGATATAAACAGAAGAAATAAAAAAAAAACATAAAAATAAAATCTTGATATTATAAGGACTTATATTCGGTAAAGGTGTGTGAAGAAATGATGTGTGTTATGTAATGATGTGGGTGAAGTTTATGATGTGTGTGTATGTGAGTTAAGTGTGAGGTAATCTGTTGATTGGGGTGACTCACTAAATTAAGGCAGTTTCCGTATAATGTATGAGATGAACTGAGATCGTGTTAGAAAGAAAATGTCAACATCGTTAAATCTATTTTCAAAAGTCTGTGCAATTCTGTGTAGGACAGAGTCAGCAGCGTAGTTTGACCTAACTCTGCCGGTGGGAAATGTGTGCGTGTGCCTACGTCTAGAGCGAATTCTGAAGGCGCACAAACCAATGCCTTCAGTGAGCTCCGGACTATCCAGCACCGCGCTCACCACGTTATGCATTAGCTTCATGTCTGCGACGAGGCGCCGGTCCTCCAGTGAGTGGAGACGTAGGGTATTAAGTCTCTCGAGGTAGTCTTCTCGTTTTTTGAGGCGCTATATGATGCGGCGAGTGAAACAGTGCTGCACACGCTCTAGTTGAGCTATTTGGGTTACATAAGAGGGTGACCAGATTGCAGAGGCATATTCCATAATGCTTCGTATCATATTAAATAACGTCATATTAAATAATTTTTCATGTACGAGATGAAAAGTTATTCGTAATCTTAAAGCCAAGTGTGTATTTCAATACTTACAACGAAAAGGCTTATAGACAAGTACCAAGGAACAACAAAGGTATCACAAACACCCAGGACCAAAACAAATATATGTTTCACAAACAAACAATATTGTGTTGGTATAGTTAGCGAAAATATTTTTTATTTTTCCGTCTGGACTAATATTTATACGAAGTGGCAGCAGCAATTTGGGTAATGCTTTAAAGTGAATTGATGTCGAGGCGACGTCGCGTAGGCTGGATTCCTAGGGAATACTTCCAAGCCTCGAGAATGCTAACCAAATACATTTTTTTACATTTGATATTATTTTTGTTCGTGGAGTCAGTAGGTATAACCTTTAGTTAAAGTTCTGGTGATGAGAATCCAGCAGATCCTCCGATAATAGGATATCGCAAGAATGGAAAATACGACAAAAAGCATTACCCGAAATGAAAAATACTATTTCTAGATTAGACATTAGGTACATGAATTTAAGAAAAATAATTTCAGAATTGTTAAACAGATATTTATGGAGAAAAAAATAAAATGTGAAAATCCTCCTGTGACGTCATCACTAGGCATGACAAATTAATAACGCTTTTGACGTTGATTTTAAAAATAACACAAAATCTCTGACTATAAAATGACAAGACAAAATAGTGACAGTGACAGTAAGTATCTTGAAGGCGCCGTAACTTTTTTTATTGGACATATAGCACCGGCATCACAATACGTTGAGCCTCAGGACTACGTCCCTTCCGGCATATTTATTATTAATCAAAAATATATATATTTTAATAAAAACACACATTTAATGATGACTAAAAATATTGATCATCTTTTTTTCTTTGTTTATTCGAAAAGCAAATAGCTTTTATTATTTTTTGTCGTATTGTCCATAGTGAAAGAAAAATTAACTGCGGATGAGTCACGCTTGGGAGCGATACCACAGCCTTAGAGAAACTAGGCGTCAAGTAGCGCCTAATAACCAACACGGAGGAAGTCGAGTTAAAACGTTAGCAGCACATTTGTATGATGCGGGTGTTTAACGTTCATTCCTACGTGGCAATCGCTTACTATTTGGTGACCCGTCTATTCTAAATATGTGTAACTCTTTATTGAAATGATTCAGTGATCCGCTTCAGATAGATGATACACTGATCCAAATCACGAATGATTGCTCCGGATGTATCGGTCCGAGTGTGTCCGAATCATTCAGTGTTCCACTGACACGAATGAGGGACAAACTACAGATGTTCACTGATAGCGAGAGAACGAGTGAGTCAGTTCCGTTGGCAACACATGGAATGTGTCACGCGGGGAATGAGATAAGTAGACGTAACTATACAGATTGAAATGACAGCCATTAATGTCGCACAAAATTAATGATCTTTAGACCAATAGTAATAAATGTAAAATAAAATAATCACATACATTGATCTGACTCCGTGATAGGTAGCTAAAGCACCTGTGTTACGAATATCAGAACCAAAAGTGGGATTACAAATATATACATATAATACTTTTCTTTTGTAAATACATACTTAAAATACATAGAAAAACCCAGACCAATACAAACAGACCTGTTCATTCATGCACACAAATGTTTATACTGTGCAGGGATTGTACCCGCAACCCTTGGACCAAAGGCAGCATTTACTAGCACTGTTCCAAACGGATCGCCAACAGTAAAAATGTACGGTATGTATGAAACTTAGTAAAATAATTTAAATAAGGGGTCATTCTAATCGAGTCGCTCTCTTTACTGAATCTATCTGAGATTCGATGTTCCAAATGAAGCGTATCACTGAAACGACTTCTTTCACTGTTCCAGATTCAAATGATCCAAACTTTAGCAAACATGTATTTTTGCCAGACCTAAGTCTGCTCGTTTGAAAAAAGGATATAGGTACAAACTACTAAGAATAATTCTTAGGATATCCCTAGAGAATGCTGATGTGTATATTACCGACATTATCTACATTTGTGAATTTAGTCATCCATGAAGATTGGCTAATTGGTAAAGCGCAGAATCATGTTATATAGGTACCCAAATAATACCACACGTTTTCCCGAAGGGGTACAGTCTATTCTTTATTTCGCTTGTTAAATATTCAACAAGCGGAATATTAAACTAACTCAAGATAATGATGTAACGGGATATAGCGCAACCTTCAGACAGGCAACTATGTAGACCAACTGAATCATAGTATCATATATAATCTTAGATATCATAGCTTTGATTATTACATGTTTCAGAAACTATTGTAAAGCGTGAAGGTTTTCTCACGATGTTTTCCCTCATCGTCGAGCAAATTGCAGAAATATGCGCATAGTTTTAAAATATCCTCAGATTTGAACCACGAACCCCGTATGGAAGACGCGTTCTAAACCCCTGAGCTACCGTCGCTCCTTGAGTAGATATCCTACCTCATTCCCCTTAACATTTTTTAGCACTCTTGGACTCCATTAACATCTTAGCATTCTGTCCCTGAATTATATCTAATTATTGTTAAATTTTGAATATTATTAACACGCTCAGCGTCACGTGTATCATTTTCGAAAAAACACTTGTGTATCTTTTTCGATACACGAGCATTACCTCGGTCTTAAGGATTGTGTATCGCTAACGTGCACACTTTTCATATATTTAGTACGGTAGAAATTTTACCATGGTCCAGAGGATTGTCCTGGTGTATTTAGGTTTGGGATCGGTAAATTTGGTAAAAAAAATTGAAAAAAAATGAATAAAAGTGTAGGATTAAATTAACGTTGCTTTAAGTAAGAGTGGTTTTATTGTTTTAAATCAGAAACAAGAGATTCCTTGACAAAACAAAGAGAACACATAGGTACCTCAGCCTTAGCCACATATTTATAATGTGGCTAAGGCTGAGGCACTCGAAATGGAGGGATAAGGGGTGGGGGTGTTGAAAAAAAAATACTATTTGTAGATATCTCAATTTTCTATGGTATAAGAAACGAAAAAAAAACAGTCGATATTTGGTAGTTTGTGCGTGAAAAAGTAAACTTTATATTAAACAGAGCGTAGACATTATTGTACGAGTACCTATATGTGATGCAAAAATAGTCTTGAAAATGGCTCTTTTTATACTTGGCAGAATTAAAGTTTTTATTAAGAATAACTTTTTAAATAATGCATTTTATTTCTGAAAAACTATCCAACACGTCCTTAAACGTTATCCATTAAAGCACAGTTAATTATAGAGTCGTATCATTAATAGTAGTAATTTAAAAAAAAAGTTAGTATAGGAAAATACAACTTGTAAGAAAATCGCGATACAAAACGGCAATTTCATAAGTAAAGACCTTAGTAGGAAGTGGGATAGCATAAATTTAATGCTTCAAATCTAATACATAATTGAATACGCCCTCTCACATAAATCTCCCGTCTTCTAGCGTATGGGGATGGGCGACTACGCAAACAAATAGTTGGGAATAAAATTAATCTTGAAGGAAGTTTCCGAGCCCCCCGAGCTATTGAGGCTTGGGGTACAATGCCAGCGAGGGGACGATGGCTTTTTCACTACCCATACTTTATCAAATAATATGACTTTTCTCAATATATACCTACATAGTTGTCCGCTAGATAGTTAAACTGTTGGACAAGCAAAAAAGATAATTTCCTCCTTGCTCTTATCCATGACTTACCAACAAACAGAGAGCTTAATAAGCTGTTTAAAATAAAATAATAATCGTGACTTGCAAATACTACTAATCCGTATACATAAACGCACAAAAACACACACACACGCCCAAACACACTTACATACACACCCACTCACAACACGCTCATAACTACATTCATATAGGCTAATACGCACAGGCATTTAAGTTTAAATACATAATATGTACAAATAATAAGATTTTAGTTACCTATTTTTATTAATAGATTTAAGTACCTATATAAACTCACAACACGCTCATAACTACATGCATATAGGCTAATATGCACAGGCATTTAAGTTTAAATACATAATATGTACAAATGATAAAATTTTAGTTACCTATTTTTATGAATAGATTTAAGTACCTATATAAGAAAAAAATATGTTTTTTTTTTAATTTTTAAGTTTTTCACTTTTCTACATGAAACATCTGTCGCATGTATGTGACACTTCGTTTATTTATTTTTGTTACCTAAAGTTTAAAGTGCCATAATGTAATGTAACAATTATCTTTAATAAATTATTCTTATTTTTATAATTATTTTTATTGGTGATAAATAATAAAAATAAATAAATATTTCACAACATCACATACATTGATCTGACTCCGAAATACGCTCAAGCTCAAGCACATGTGTTACGGATATGAGAATCAACAGCGTTATTACAAATATATACATTTAATACTCTTATTTTGGAAATACATGTTTATAATACATAGAAAACACAAACTCATTACAAACAGACATGCTCTTGTATTCATACTGAACCCAAAGTTGAAAAAATGCCTGAGTGAGCTTACCAAGAAGTAGCCTATTCACATTAGCTTAAAAAATATTGAGGTTGTATTAAAGACGCGCGAAGGGCTTGTAAGTTACCTATTGTAGTAATAATATAAAAATAAATATGCATGACCATTTATTACCACTTAGCCTCAAACAATAAAACAAAGGTGCCTGTACCATACTTAGATAACGATAGCCGGGGGTGTATTCTAGCACAACCAGGCCCGAGACTTTAGAAACTGATTTGATCGAGAATCGAACCCTCGAAAATGCATGAGTACATAAGATAGATATTTTATTACACAAACGTAAAATACAAGTATGATACAGCAACAACAGACTGTAAAATAAGACGGTCTTATCGCTTGTAGCGACTTCTTCCAGACAACCTTTGTTTAATAAGTTATAAGTTAGTCTTATAAGAAAATAAATGGTTAGGTTTAAACCGATGGTTATTTGTGCAAGCGAAGCAAGTATATGCATCATCATTTCAGCTAATAGACGTCCACTGCTGGACATAGGCCTCCCCCAATGTTCTCCACACAGATGTCCGGTCCTCTGCCGCCCGCATCCAATGGATTCGCAGGAGAAGGTCACAGACATAGCCCAAAGGATCGCATGCCTCAAGTGGCAATGGGCAGGGCACGTAGCGAGGAGAACAGACGGCTGTTGGGGCGGAAAGGTCCTCGAATGGAGGCCACGTGCAGGAAGTCGCAGCCGTGGCAGGCCTTCCTACAAGGTGGACCGACGATCTGGTGAGCATATTACAGCAAATGAAAAAAAAAAACTTAATCAGTTATTTCACATAGATCTCTAACTTTATCTTATTACAATCTACATAGTAATCAAAGCATTTGTAAATAATGATTAATAGTTACAGTTTCTGCCAGCTTTTTCAATTCAATTCAATTCAAAAAAAATATTTATTCAAATAAAGGTTTTACATTTTTAAAAACTACCTTGCCTATGCTAAGCCGAGGCTTGTGTTACAGGCAATAGTTGTCTTCCTAAATGTGTACAGAATATTAGAAAAATATAGTTTCAAGTTGGTATAAAGGAGAGGATCAATCTTGTTTATTGCTTAAGAACTAAGAAGCAGCTAAGAGTAAATATTTCAGTTATTAATGAAGAATTTATTAATTGCTGAGATATTCACTGTATGAATAATTTTATTTAATTTACTTATTTTATTTTCCCTGTGGCCAGTCGCTTCATTGTAATTGCCAGACTCCGCAAATCGAGAATCAAGGTCCACGCGTACCCCGAGCTCCAGAAGAGACAGCTTTGGACGCAGCCAGGAATTGCACGCTAATATGAGAAGAAGGTACAGCTCCTACCAATATTTTTGAATGTACATTCCACCGCTGGCAACATAACCACTTACCTACTAAATTGTTTGTCCAATCAGCGATCTTGTTTAACTTTCATTTTCAAAGGCCAAGGGACCTCGGACCTGTGTACGTCCCGTTATTAATTACGAAGAAGACAACTGTTCCGGAATTTAATGTAACCTTTCAAAAGTTTCCATTCTTATTCAGGTATGAATTCTCATTGTGGAGTTGTGGCACCTGAACAATAAATCGAAATAACTCAGACTCAGAATAGAGTTTTAATTAAATTATGGCTTGTAAACGCTGGAAACAAGGAAGATTTTAGAAATATATATACATCCTTCTCATATGAGAAGGATGTGTATATTTCTAAAATCTTCTTTTTTCGCTAATATAGCATGTGATTCTCGGTGGCGTCCTAAGCTGTCGTTCTGGAGCTCGAAGTACGCTTAGACCATGATTCAGGATTCGGGGAGGCTAGTAATTAATCATCATCATCAGCCTATCGCAGTCCTCAGCTGGACGTAGGCCTCTCCGATTGCTTGCCATCGTGATCTATCCATGGCTTCTCGCATCCAGCTCTTGCCAGCCATCCTGCGCCGATCGTCCCTCCACCTACTCAGAGGGCGCCCTACATTATGTTTGCCAAGACGCGGTCTCCACTCTAGAACTCGTATACCCCATCGGTTGTCGGTTCTGCGGCTAATATGGCAGGCTCACTGCTACTACTAAGCTTGCTATTCCAGTGAGCAATTGCAATCAAATGCCGTTTGAGCTTCGCATCCCTTTAACAGGGTAACAAAACCAACTGAATCATGGTTAGACGTTTCAGACATACGAAATGTGCAGGTTTCTTCACGATGTTGTCTTTCACCGCCAAACTAAAGGTAAAATTATGCACATTGATTTGAAAAGTCCAGAGGTGCATGCTGGGATTCAAACCACAATGATGGGCTAGCATCGGTCTAAAACATATACATGCTGTTAAGATGAATACGACAAGTATTTGTTGCCTAGGTCTAAAGTCATATTTGAGAAAAATGGACCTGGAAGTAGACTATTTTTAATTTTACAAAACTAGGCCATAATAAAATTAAAAAAATAAACTGCGTGATCGTATCAGAGATTACCTCAAGTGGCATAGTGAGGAGAACAGGCGGCCGTTGGGGCGGAAAGGTCCTCGAAAGCAGGTCACGTACAGGAGGTCCCTACCGTGGCAGGCCACCCACAGGCCTCAGTAGACCAACGATCTCGTAAAGTTCGCGGGAATCCATTGGATAAGGGCGTCACAGGGCCGATCGACCGATCTGTGGGCAGAACATTGGGGAGGCCTATGTCCAGCAGTCGGACGTCTATTGGCTGAAATGATTATAATGAATTTAGTAAATGATTTTACTTAAAGATCTACCTGTAGTTCCTGTCTCTTCTTTTCTTATTAAGAAGGCCTACCTATCAATAGTTGGTTACATTGATTAGATATTTTTTACTGTATTTTAATGCTTAGGCCATTGGGATTAAATGGCTTCATAATAAATTCAGTCATAAATGAACCATGAATATTTATATAGGTCGGTACTCCGTATTCTCTTTTTCGGAGAGTCGTATAAAAAAGCAAACTTCTCTCTTCTTAATCTGTGTTATTGTTAGGTACAAAAGCAATAAATACGTAAGGCGTACAAGATTCCATAAACGTGACTTCTTCAACCTACTTTGTATGGAGCATCTATGTATGAGTATGTGGGAGTTGCCATTCAATTTATTCGAAAGGTCAGTACTTAAGCGGGATTTATAAGGGACCTTTTAAACGGCTTTTTTCACACCAACGCGTATCATTGAAATATGTTGCTCCATACATAGTTACATTATTATAATTTTGAAACCCATATGTTAATATTTTAGTTTATTTTTCTTCATCATTTCAGCCAATAGACGTCCACTGCTGGACATAGGCCTCCCCCAATGTTCTCCACACAGATCGGTCCTGTGCCTCCCGCATGCAATGGATTCCCGCGATCTTCACCAGATCGTCGGTCCACCTTGTAGGAGGCTTGCCATGGCTGCGACTTCCTGTACGTGGCCTCCACTCGAGGGCCCTTCCGCCCCAACGGCCGTCTGTTCCCCTCGCTATGTGCCCTGCCCATTGCCACTTGAGGGATTATTTTTCTTAGAAATTAATCATTTGTTTTGCCCAAATCTAAATATTTCTGCCAATTTAAATGTTATCGCATATTAAATACTCTTATATTACAATAACGTTTAATTAATTAAGGTAATTATGGAATGAAAATAAGTATTCATAATCCTTACTTTGATTGGTCTTAATTAGTAATTATTATTATTATTATCATCACGTTCAAATATATATACATGCATTTGGTTTCTATCAGGCTTAGGTGGCTTAATTTGAAGCCATTCCGTAACGAAAGATAATATATCCAAACAAAGGAGAAACACAGCGCGTGTTTTAAATTAGGCCCTCAGGTATCATGTTACAAGGAAACTCAGGTATGGATTTATTCTGTTGCATAAAGTGAAACAAAAAGTTTAAATAAATATTTATTGGCAACAGTTACAGTTTTTCAAGATGGACGCTAAAACGAAACTTTGTTTTTAATATTTAGAAAGAATAAACCCAATTTTTTTTTCTACGTAGGCATAATTATAATAAGCATGCCTTTTTGAATGTAGGGACTAGGGAGGGATATAGCCAAGCCACATATTCTGACTTTTTAAGTAGTGTAGTAGTGTTAGAGTAAGGGCGTGTAGATTTATAGGCTAAACCTGAGATCTTTTTTTTTAACATTATGGCAGACAAACGAGCAGACCGCTCACCTGGTGGTAAGTGAATTACCACCGCCCATGGACATCTGCGACACAGGGGGCATCACAGATGAGTTGCCGGCTCTTAAGGGAGGAATAAGCTCTTATAATTTCTTCTATAATTTAAGTTATAATAATATGGCCAGCTCGGCTTAAAAGCATTTTTTATGTGTATAATTATTATTATGTATGAGACACAATTCTTAATTAATTATAGTAATCTGTGCAACGCGAAAATCTAAAAACCTATTTTATGTGAAAATATTTTTGGTTGGATTAACATTTAGAAAATCCCACACACTCGATGCAAATATTTTCGTTGCCAATGAGGGTCTTTGCGTGTGAAAAATCCGCTAGATGGCGAACTGTTGGACTGAGGTCCGACATCAACCACATTGGTGGTTTAGTTTGTCAAATTGACATTTTGACAGATCACGTTTAAAAATAACCAATCACATTGTATATGAACCTCACTCTTATAGTACTCCATCTAGCGGATTTTTCACACGCAAAAACCCTCATTAAGTAAATGCAATATCAGTTTCAACGTCATTAATGAACGTTTATATTGAGAGAATTTGTATCTGGTTTATTAAATTAAAACAAGTAAAAAACATATTGCTTTTTCTTTTATGTAGTAGTAAAATAATAAAATAAATGAGCCTGAAAATGTCGCACCAAATATCTTGTCACAAATTAGGATAAATAAATATGTTTTAATACTTTATGGAATCGAACCAAGAGGCCTTAAGGTGAAAGGTAACAATTTCGGGAAAAAAACAAAAACAACGCGAAAAATTTATTCTCGCCAAAAGTGGCCGCTTTTGGCGTGAATCAATTTTTCGCCTACAAAAACGGAAATCGCCTAAAAAAATAAATAAAAAAAAATATTTCACAACATCACATACATTGATCTGACTCCGAGATAGGACCGCTCAAGCACCTGTGTTACGGATATCAGAATCAACAGTGGGATTACAAATATATACATATAATACTTTTCCTTTGTAAATACATACTTATAATACATATAAAACACCAATACAAACAGAGATATTCATGCACACAAATGTTTGTACTGTGCAGGGATCGAACCCGCAACCCTTGGACCAAAGGCAGCATTCACTACCACTGTTCCAAACGGGTCGTCATCCGGTCAATAGATCCGGTTTAGTAGCTAAGAATTACAATCGATTGGCGTCGCTAGTGTGACCTACACGTCACCTTAAACGTAGAGGGTTACTGTTTGTTTTTTTGTTAAGCTATTGTGTAGTTCAAGCAGACAATTGTATAGAAGAGAAAAAAAGTAGTTGGCAATACTGACTACCATTTTCTGCTCCACTTTCTTACTTGCACACTGTCTTGTCAAAATGAATATTAGTATCAAGTTTATACAGCTTTATACATAAAAACTCACCCACAAGTTGTGATGACAAGGTAAAAAATATTAGGTCTTATTTTCTCTTTACTGCTTCTATCGACACACTGTTGGACATTTTTGTATTGTATCACTAGCTGCGCCCCACGGTTTCTTGCACACTTTTCCAAAAAAGTCCGATAGTCATAGTCTTAACACCAGAAATAAACATAGGCTTGCCGTCCCGGTCCTCAGACTTCATAAAATCGGTAAATCGTTTGTTGGCTTAAGTATAAAGATTTTTTATAAATTACCACAAAATGTCATTAACCTATCACTGGATAAGTTTAAGTCTCATATTAAAACCTGCCTAAGAAAGGTTACTATAGTGTACAAGACTATTTAAATGATAAGGATTCTTGGTCATGTTAATTGATTAATCTTTTGAGTTGTTATTCATAGTAGTCTATTAACTTTCACTATTGTATTTTTTTCTCTTCTCAATTGAAACTCTGTAACATCAACAATGTTTCAAAAGAGTAACTACTGAGTTTCTTGCTGGTGTCTTCTCAGTAGAAATCGACATTCCGAACCAGCGGTATATAATATGTACCTACTATTTAGACATTCATAAGTGTTCTGTGTGGACCTAAATTGAATAAAGAATTTTTTATCTTTATCTTTATTTTTCACCCGAGAGGGTAATATGTATATGAGACTTGTAGCCTGTGCGTTATTCTAAAGTGAAACTCGTTGCGCATGTATTTTCTCCATCCCACAATATGGATACCTTCAAACGAAGCGGGAAGAAGCATCTCGCGGGCCAGTGTGGCAGTTACAACGGAAGTGATGACGTGACATGGCGTCCGTTGTAATTGCAACGTGGGCTCTCCTTTTGCTTACCATCAGACATAGGTGAGCTAACATACTGTGTCACAATAAAAAAATACCTAAAGTATTGTCAAGTTTCATCAAAATTAATTTATTTAGTTGTTTTTGTGTCAACGAGCAACTAACATCCTTACATACGTCCTCAACATTCACATTTATAATATATAATATTAAATATACATCACAACATCACATACATTGATCTGACTCCGAGATAGGTCGCTCAAGCACCTGTGTTACAGATATCAGAATCAACAGTGGGATTACAAATATATACATATAATACCTTTCTTTTGTAAATACATATTATAATAATATACGTAGGCTAAAGCCAACAACACCCAATCAATTTCGACATTGACACAACACTTCTCATTTATGAAGGATCTGCTGACGTCACGACAAAAAGAAGACACGTAGGTGTAACGAGGTGACCCAGCAAAACCATTGCCATAAGTTCGACCGCCCGCGGAGACGTCGCGCCGTCACCTACAAAATTGTCGTGAAAGGGTTGCCAAGTAATATACCAAAAATGCGCTGTAATCGGCCCCCTTTAGGTTTGTGTGGTAAGTTCTGTACCGGAATCTATCATTTGAGATTCCAGATCTCTGTGAAATTTACTTTAGCTACTCTAGTGTATTTAAGTGAAGTAAGTCTATTGAGATGACCAAGCCGAACTGTTGCATTAAATTCAACCAGCGTAAACTTTGACCGATTTTGATATTTTTCACTTGTTCAACCATGGTGTAAAAGTAAGAAAACAATACTTAACATCGGATACGCTGGTGATAAAATACACTTGATTAAGTTCCCTGATTTGTTTTTATGTAACCTAATATACATTACAAAAAAGCAGTTTGGGGTGATAGGAAAAGGTTGGCATCGCACTTGTGACTTTACATGTGTTAGGTCTATGGACGGTGGTGGTGATTTGTCGGCCTTATTCGTAAGCTATCACATAAAAAAAACATCCTACCAAATATTAAAAGAGCACATAGATAAAAATGTTACAGTATGCTCTAGTTTAGTATTAAAAGCAATAAGCTGGCAACATTGTGACTAAGGTACGACAAGGGCGGAAGCAATCTCGGGTATGTCGATTCTCGGGCCAATGGACATGGGTTAGGTGCTTCTACACGATGGTCGCCGGCAACATATGCTTCAAGATCTAATACATACGTATAATATACACTTTCTGTGAAACAAAATGGGTAAGTTCAACCACGTTCGACCAATCTCAACCATCAGCCACGTACGCAGGATATATTATAGTGCTCAAGTGTGTGCGCAAAGACAAGTGCACTGTCTATTTCTTACACTTATATTCCGAAGGGACACCAGCATGGCACGACCGGAGAAGTATTGGGCGCAGGACCAACGGCATAACGTGCTTTCCGAGGCGAGGTACATGAACGCCGACTTCCAGACTCCGGGCTGACACTAAGAATTTCTTACCGAAAAGTTAGGTACAAACTTTGGCGCAACCCAGGCATCATCATTATTCATCAAAATAGTCATTAATGATATATGATACATACATTGTACTGAAAATTTTAATTTAGCAAGAATTGTTAAGTAAATATTAAATTTATATTAATGATTGTTAAAATAAGTAACATACAAAAATTAAAGACCTATTTTATTTGCCAAATAAGAAAAATACTGTAATTCTTTTGCGAAAATAAACAAATAAATTTAGGAAAATATTTTTAGGCACATATTAATACGTTTTTATTTCTAATTAATGGAGTAGGTATGTACATTTATCGAAGAACTCACAAATTAAATATTTATCTTGAAAAATGCGGGACTCATTGCGAAGGATGAATGAGCAAATTTGGAGCTAAAAAGAAAGTTCAGGTCCAATTTGGAAGATAACTAGGCTTTTAGATAGGATTAATTAGTATTTTCAGGTTTGGTACAAATATAAACGCTGTATTTTAGGAAAATCAATCCACAAAAACTCGTTGTCTTTTAACTTAGTGTTTAGTAAATGGTTTCACATAAGTTTTTACCCCAGTCAATATTTTTCACCGATTTCAAAAAAGGAGGAGAATCTATGTTCGACTGTATGTTTTTTTATTATATTTTTTTATGTATGTTCACCGATTTTTCCGCCAATTGTTGACCTATTTGCACATTTTTTTTTATTTGAAAGAACACACTCCCGAATTGGTCCCATTTTCATCATGTCAGGATCTGATGAAGAGATCCCAGAGAAATCGAGGGCAACCCTCCAATTTTATAGGCACATGAAATGTTTTTGTATTTTTTATCAAAGCTGCACCAGTATTTTCGCCTGATTATATTATTTAGGTGGCTCAGCTCATGATGGAAGGTCAACGGTTAGGAGTTAAAAGATAACTCTTTCAATACCGTATTCACATTGAGGCTGATAGTTATTGGCGCGGCGGGGGTGAGAGGGCGGTTGGAGCGCTATGAAAAATGAAACACTAATAAGCATGAAAAAAAAATCTACGAAAATAAAACCGCCTTCAAAAACCACTAACTAAAAAGTATCAAATAATATTTTTAACACTTCATACACTTCAAATAACATTTTATAACAGTACACTCGAGAAAAGGTGTTACCGAAGTCGGCCCCTAATCCCTGTTGAATAATTGAATGAAGTATTTATTACAAGATAGTCTTGGGCGCCGACTTCGGGAAAACCTTTTCTCGAATGTACTGTTATAAAATGTTATTTGAAGTGTTAAAAATATTATTTAGTAGTTTTTGAAGGCGTTTTTTTTTGATCGGACGGTTCTACTTTTGACGAACCCGAAATGTTATTACTTGTTTATCTACCAGCTTCGAGCGTTAACATAGAACGGTTCACAACTGTACCTCGATTATTGAAATGTGTTTAAAAGATGAAATCCCCCGATGTGGCTACGTCACGAGACGATGCTGCAAGTGATGAAGTGATGCCTGAACCTCAAAATCATCTTTCATTTAACAATAAAATGATAAAGCGTTGCTGCAATAGTGTACGCCTTTACTCATAAAAATATATTTATCATAAATTACGTCTTAGGAGAAGGTGACACATGACTTGACCCGTTGTAAGGGGCCGGGACGACTTTTAAAATGCCACATCACCATCCTAAGGGAAATCTCTATTTCGGGTGAAAAATAAACTACAATGAAAGATTTTTTTGGACTTTTTGTTCAGTCACCTTCAAACCTTTAAAAATGTATTCCTTTGCAAAAGACCGGCGGGGGACTTTTGACCCCTCTGTTTTTGCTGGCAGGAAACTACTCCATCCATTTTTTTATGTGATAGGTGGAAGACGAGCAGACGGATCGCCTGATGGTAAGCAAATGCCGCCGCATAGACATCCGCGACACCAGTGGAGTCACAAGTGCTAACCATTAAACCCCCGGATTGGGCCTCTGGTACCCTCACTCACTCAACGAAACACAGCACAGTGCTGTTTCATGCTGATATTCTGTGAGGCCGTGGTATTCATGCCGAAGCGTGGCTCTCCCACTGGGAATTTGATTAAAAATAATTTATGTATCTACATGAAAGAAACTAGAGAAGAAGGGGTGTTATACCGAGGGGGAAGTGTCATTAATATTGTATAATATGTGTCACGTAACCTATATATCCATATAGGTACGTACCGACGTTACCCAATATAGATTCAATAGCAACGCTTTTGATATTCGCATCACACGTCTCTATTCGTCAATCTGTTATTGGGATGAATGAAATTGGGAATGGCTGATATATCGCTATATATTTGCCAGCATATAGAGCAATGCTTTATGACGTATTGCCTAGTCAGGCGTGGCCTGGACGTCATTGCAAGCGCTAAGTTCGCTATCAAAAATATCTGTGAATAGTGCTAGGCGATATACAGAGCGATGGCAGCTCAGCGGTCCTTCCTTTCGGGAGCACCGGGTTCGAATCCGAGCATGCAAATCTTGATTTTTCAAATCTATGTGCGTATTTTTACCATTAGCTCGGCGGTGAAAAACAACCGTGAGGAAAACTGCACGGGTCGGATTGATTCTGAAACTTGTAACCATGATTCAGTTGGTCTGGTTCCCCTGTTAAAAGGTTGCGAAGGTCTCCAGAGCGACAGCTTTGGACACAGCTGGGAATTCTACGCTAAGATAAGAGAGTGCAAGGCGATATACCCCCGCAATGTGATTGAAATGGCTTGTTTCTTAATTTATATCTTTACACATTTTTGTTCTTGTAGTAAGCAAAATTTACAACAAGCGTCAAAATTTAAATAGGTTCAAAGAATATTTATTTTTCTTATTTAAAACCATACACAGTCACTTACATGAGAAAACAATTATTGTGGGTAAATTACAAATGTCATCTAGGTTTGGCAAACTTACTTAGTTGGTCAATTTTCGTACATACTTGCATTGTTCATACAAAAATATACTTATAATTCTATTCGATATAATAAAAAACTTAACATTTTGATAACGCTAGTCTAAAACGGCTAAATTCTCAATCATTTATCACCTGCCGCATCTAAACAAAATAGCGCGTGTGAAATGGTCTGAAATAAAGATTATGTCGACAATTCCGTTTCTTTGTGATCATCGTTCATAAGTTTTTATACTTTATTTTGAGTGCAATAAAAGTATATTCATTCATTCATTCATCATCATTTCAGCCAATATACGTCCACTGCTGGACATAAGCCCCCAATGTTCTCCACACAGATGGGTCCTGTGCCGCCCGTATCCTAGGGATTCCCGTGACCTTCGCCAGATCGTCGTTCCATCTTATGAGGGGCCTGCCGGCTACGACCTCCCATACGCAACCTCCATTCGAGGACATTTTCTGCCCCACCGATTTTGCGACTACTTCTTCAAACAAACGAATATATTTCAATCTCCTTTTTTATGATTTCATTACAGTCTTAGACTTATTGGCAAACATTCGTGTAAAAAAAAACCACCTATCCGCAGTGGTTTCTATAAGGCCACCTGATAGGTAACGGTTACTGGTAGCAATTTCTTTAACCCTATCGTATCTCAGATCAGTTGAGATAAAATTCCGTGGCTGTTGGTCGGCTCAGCTATCGGACGCGTCCCCCGGTGGCGGATAGGGGAACGCCTCCCAGATATGGGAGGTACCGGCTTCGGCCGGCGCGGACCAAAAGCGGCACACCGTAACCTCCTCACTGAGAGGGGGCCGGGGGTCTACTCACCGAGAGTGGACTGCGAGGAAGAAAACCTCTATAAAAATCACCTTGTATACCGTAACCTCCTCATTGAGAGGAGGCCGGGGGTCCGCTCACTGAGAGTGGACTGCGAGGAAGAAAACCTCTATAAAAAATCACCCCAAACCGGCGGGTCGGCGTGCCTGCCGGGGAGGGTTAACTCGCTAGCGCTGGGGGGTCCGAGAGGACCTCTCTGGCGTGGGAGCGGGCTTGCCTTAATTGGCCGGCCCGGTGGAGACAACCACATTAAAAAACCATAAAGGACCGGCGTTGGGGCGCCCCGTTCGGGGCCTCGCGCGGCGTCGGTCGCCTTCGGGTGGCTGGGGTGTTACCCAGCCTGCTAGCGGCCATCCCAGGGGGAACTCCCAACCCCCTGGCGTATTTGGGTTACCGGGGTATCGTGCCTCTGCCCCGGTGGACTTCCATTGCAACGACTCTCGTGGGAACTTCATGGCATTTAACAAGAAAACCCAAAAAACCAAACCGAAATCTCCTACAACTAACGACTTGGCAATCTCCGAACAGGACTTTGATTTAGCAAACGAATTGGCTTACGACGACGCATCTTCCGTGGTCAGGCCCAGTCCTTCTCAGGATAGGCCTGCCACATCGGCTTTTTCTGGCGAAGCTGGCCCTTCTCAGGGTAGGCTTACCAATCCTTCCACCCACGACTTGGCTATGGACGACATGGCAGTGGAGACGTCAGCCCAGATGGCTGGCGTCCCATCAACGACTCTGGCGGCCGGTTCACCCGGCCAAGCTCTCACCGGCAGCAAGTTCTTTTGCGCAGGTGAACTGAACTTGTCGGACTCTGACAGCACGCTGCAAGGCGTGTCTGATCTAGAGTCCGTGGCTAACGGACCCGACAATGTTTTGGGTGATCGCGCCATATTTTTGCGGCCGCGCAAGCGTGCCGCCTCGGCAAAATCAAATGAATCTTCGGACTCATCGAAGTCTTCGGCCTCCAAGGCCAGCAAGGCATCTAAGGCCAAGCGTCGCCCTGGCCGTCCGCTTACCTCGGGCGACTATGTCGCTTTGGCCGAGTCAAAGGCGCAGGCGGCTAGAGCATTGCGGGGACTGGCCAAGGCGGAGTTCGAGGCTCAGGTCTCGGAGAATGAAAAGGAGCTCCGAAAGGTCCGGGCTGCGTCCGGGTATGGCAGGTCCAACATTTTGGATTACTCCAATCTATCGATAGCGGACCTTGTCTCTACAGCACAACAGGACGCGGAGGAGATAATCGGCCTCTCCCTAAAGTCTGGGCACATCAAAGGCACGGTCCAAAAGTCTTTCAAGGACCATGCCTGTTCGTTCCTGGCTCTTCTGTCAGAGATGGGGAAACGGACCACCTCTGATGAGACTGCTGCGCTCCAGACCACAGTCACACGTCTGTCAGAGGAGCTAGTCCGAGTGCGCGAGGAGCTCGCTTCCCTGCGAGCTGAACGGGCAGTGGCTGCAGTGACAGCGCCAATGCAGAAGGCATCAAGGGTGGCCGCGCGCAAAGCGCCGCCGCAAATCGTAGAAGCGGACCTTTTAGCCCAAATGGAGGTCCGCATAGAGGAAATGCTGTCTAAGAAACTGGCTGAGGAGCGTTTCTACACGAGTGCCCGCTTTGAAGGCATCAAGGACCGCCTCCTCCCCGAAGTGCGCATCCGTCCGCCTCTTGCGGCCGATAGAAAGAAGATGGCCAAAGAGGTCACCCCACCGGTGCTGGAGAGCCAAAATGATCCCCCGCCGCCGCCCAAGGGCAAGGGCAAAGGAGTGGGGAAGAAAACAAAGGTGCCAGATGCGGTTCCCTCGACTTCTAAGGCCCCTATAGAGTCGATACCTGTCCCTACGGTGGAAGATGTTCTCCTCCCCTCAACCACCCCGGCCAACGAAGGCTGGAATAAGGTTGTGGGTAGGAAGAAGGCCAATAAGGCAAAGAAGGCCGCGAAAGAACAGCCGGTCCCTACGATAAGTCAGCCCAAGAAGAAAGGGCAGAAGAAAAAGACGGGTGCAACATCTTCTGTCACGCCAGGCAAAGAAGCAAATGCGCCTGCCAAGAAGAAAATACTGGTCCCCCCCAAGTCTGCTGCTGTCGTTTTGTCCTTGACGGCGGAGGCTATTCAAAAGGGGGAGACTCTTGAGACAGTATGCAAACGGGCGCGGGGAGCGATTGGTGACGCCACTAGCTTAGGCGTTGCACCAAAAAAGTGCCGCTCCACTCGGCTGGGTGGTCACCTCTTTGAGTTTTCCGGAGCTCAGAGAGACACGCAGGCTGACACCTTCGCCGAAAGACTCCGTCAGGCGGTGGCAGGAGATGCAACGGTGACACGGCCTGTTAAAAGCGCCTCCTTAATGGTGATGGATCTTGACGATTCCATCACCAAAGAGGAGGTGGCCGCAAAGGTGGCCCAGATTGGCGGCTGCGCAGTTGAGGCGGTCAAAGCAAGCGATATTCGCACAGGCCGCGGAGGAGTTGGCGCCCTTCAGCTTCAGTGCCCCGTAGCTGCCGCCAAAGCGGTAATTAAAGCGGGCCGTCTTCTGGTGGGGTGGAGTTCTGCCTCGGTCCGCCTCCTAGAGCAGAGGCCGCTCAGGTGTTTCAAGTGCCAGAGCCCCGGCCACACCACCCCATACTGTCCCTCCCCGGCAGACCGCTCCGGACTCTGCTTCCGCTGCGGGGCCGAAGGCCATAAGGCAACAGGTTGCTCTGTGAAGCCTCGCTGTGCTGTTTGTGCCGCTTCCGGCCAGCGGGGCACATAATGGGGGCGAAGGACTGTCGTCCTCCCCCCGTGAAGGGAAAACCGCTAACGCCTGCTCAGGCCTCAGCTGCTGTCGCTGCCACTCCTCCGGTAGTGACTGATGGTGCGATGTCCGAATAATGGATAGGATCGGACATCGCGCCTTCATGCAGAGTAACCTAAATAACTGCCGCTCGGCCCAGGACCTAATGTCCCAAGCTATGGCCGAGTGGCAGATAAACTTAGGTATAGTGTCGGAGCCGTACTACATCCCGCCCCACTGGTTGGGAGACGTAGACGAGGTGGTGGCCATTTTTTCCCGGCCGTCTCAAGATTCGCTCCCCCTTTCCCTGCTGGAAAGGGGTTCAGGATTTGTCGCCGCGTCCTATGGCACTCTGGCCGTAGTCGGGGTTTATTTTTCCCCAAATCGGCCCTTCAGGGAGTTTGAGATTTTCTTAAACTCCCTGACTGCAGCCCTGGGCCGACTTGCACCAAGACAGGTGCTTCTGGCGGGGGACCTCAACGCCAAGTCGGCGGAATGGGGTAACCTCGTCACAGACGTGCGTGGTCGCGCAGTGGAAGCGTGGGCGGTGGCGTGTGGCCTATCCCTGCTAAACAGGGGCACAGACCATACCTGTGTGCGGCAAAACGGCGGGTCGATCGTAGACCTGTCGTTCGCCACCCCCGCGCTGGCTGCGCTCATACAGAATTGGCGCGTGGACCCGGCCGAGTCTCTTTCTGACCACAAATATGTCAGATTTGAGATCTCTGGCCGGGCCTCACGGGATAGCGCTGCTAGGCGCTCTTCACCCTTTCCGAGGTGGGCAATCACCCATCTCGATAACTCCATGGCGCGTGAAGCTGCCTTTCTCCAGGGGTGGTTCTATCCCCCCCGACCCGAGTTGGACCTGGATGCAGCTGCATCACAGCTGCAGAAATCACTGACCGAGGTTTGTGATTTTGCAATGCCTCGGTCCCGTCGCCCCGATCCCCGACACGCCGTACACTGGTGGTCGGACGAGATCGCGGGCCTCCGGGCTACTTGCATCTCAGCCCGGAGGGCGTACACAAATTGTCGACGCCGGCGGAGAAGGAGTGATGAAGGCGAGGAGGCACGCCTCTATGAGGAGTATCGCTTGGCTAGAAGTGCCCTTAAGCACGCGATTGGCCAAGCCAAGGATCGTGCCAGGGCCGAGATGCTGGAGGGTCTCGATCAGGACCCGTGGGGGAGACCTTATAAGGCGGCGCGCGCAAAGCTGCGCCCAACAGGTCCCCCACTGACCGAGACCCTCGAGCCGGTACTTCTCGGGAGGGTGGTCCAGGCTTTATTCCCAGCCCGCCGGGAGAATTTCTCCCCTCCGGCCATGCCTCTGCCACGCGGAACCCTACCCCTTCCCGAGGTAGATTCCCCCCCTCCAGTCTCTGCAGAAGAGTTCGGCGCAGCGGAGTTCCGTCTTCGGGGGAAGAAGACGGCCCCGGGCCCGGACGGTGTCCCGGCCAAGGTGGTGGCCATCGCCGCAAAGGAGATGGAGGAGAACTTCAGGGACCTCTTCGACCTGTGTTTCCGGGAGAGGAGGTTCCCTGCAGTTTGGAAGGAGGGGCAGCTGTGCCTCCTCCAAAAAATTGGGCGTCCGGCCGACTCCCCGTCGGCCTATCGGCCGATCATCTTGTTGGGCGAGGTAGGAAAGATGTTAGAGAAGGTTGTGTCTTTCCGCCTCGTCGCCCACTTGGAAGAAGTCGGCCCTAACCTATCGGACGCCCAATTTGGTTTTCGGTCGGGGCGCTCCACCGTCGACGCTCTGACCCGTCTCCGCAGGGAGATAGTGGAGGCCCAAGCTGAGGGGATGGGGGTTGTTGCGGTGTCTTTTGACATCCGCAATGCCTTTAACTCCCTCCCCCACGCAACAATTTTGGCCGCATTGCGGCACTTCAGAGTGCCGCAATACTTGCGGGATACGATCGCCGACTACCTGCGGGATCGGAAGGTGCTGTACACCAATGGACAGGGTGAGGTAGAGCGCCACACCGTAGAGTCTGGGGTTCCGCAGGGCTCGGTCTTAGGACCGCTCCTGTGGAACATTGCTTACGACTGGCTCCTCCGCGGCGCGCTTCCCCGGGACGTTGGCGTAATTTGTTACGCCGACGACACACTTATCACCGCCCGGGGGAAAACGTACGAGCGCGCCGCCAGCAAGGCATCGGCAGGAGGAAACCAAGTCGTAGCAAGGATGAGGAAACTGGGGCTCGAGGTGGCGCTCGAGAAGACCGAGGCCATCTTTTTCCACGGGCCTCGGCAGCGTCCCCCTCCAGATGCCCACCTCACCCTCGGGGGCGTGAGGACGGTCATCAAGGCCGAGATGAAATATCTCGGCCTTGTGCTCGACGCCCGGTGGACGTTTATTCCCCACTTCAGGGCATTAGCACCGAGGCTTATTAGAGCGGCGAATAGCCTGTCCTGGCTCATGCCAAATTTGGGCGGCCCAGGAGCTAAATGCCGGAGACTCTACTCCGGCATTTTAAGAAGTATGGCCCTGTACGGTGCGCCCGTCTGGGCAGAGGCGTTGAGCAACGCAATCCGCCTCCTACGGAGACCCCAGCGTGCAATCGCACAACGGGCCGTGAGATCCTACCGTACGGTAGGATTCTCTGCGGCCTGCGCGCTGGCGGGCGATGCTCCGTGGGAGCTGGAGGCCGAAGTATTGTCGGCCGTGTACAAATGGGCGACCGACAAGAGGGAGAGGGGTGAACCCTACTGCCCCAGAGAGCGAGAGGCGGCCAGGAAGGAGTGCCATAAAGATATGGTCACTCTCTGGGCCTCGGACCTGAGGCGGTCCGAATTCTGCCGCCTCACATCGGACGCGCTCGCCCCGGTACTTGACCGGTGGCTCGAGCGGCCGCATGGCTCCCTCACCTACAGGATGGTGCAGGTGATGACCGGGCATGGCTGCTTTGGTCATTACCTGCATCGCATCCGCCGAAAGGGGGCTCCTTCCTGCCACGAGTGCGGCGCTGCTGATGACACGGCGGATCATACGCTCGCGTATTGTCCGTCGTGGGACCAGCAGCGCCAGGCACTGGTGGCAAAGGTCGGCCAGAACCTCACCCTTGGCAGTATAGTGGAAGCTATACTGGCAGGGGAGGAGGCCTGGAAGGCTTTCGCCACCTTCTGTGAGGAGGTGGTGGCAGGAAAGGAAGCGGCGGAGCGCGCGCGGGAGGAAGATCCTTCCGCCGACGCGTTCCGAAGAGCGAGGAGGGGTCGGAGACGCCGACAATATGCGCGTCTCCTTCTCCTTGGAGGTGGCCAGCCGGCGCACGGTACTGGGGTACCCGCACCGGCATTGGACCGGTCACCTCCAGTGCTCGTTAGGGACGGTTGCTCACCCTCGGCTGTCCCTAACGCCCCCCCCCCCCCCCCAGCCCACCCGGGGGGGGGGGCAGCGTCCTGCCCGCCGTGTAGGCGGGCTCCGTCCGGGGGGTCGTGCACATGGCTTCGTGCCCGTCACCACGACCCCCCACTATGGACGATGAGAGGGTGCCCAGGGGTTTTAGTCGGTAGACCCCCGCCGTCATGCGGGGGGAGTCCGACATAACCCGTCCGCCCCCAGGCGGACGGGTATGCGTAACGCATTTCCCCTGGGAGAACAAAAAAAAAAAGTTGAGATAAAATATAGCTTTCCATTAAGGTGAAGGGTAAGGTGCGTTAACGCCGCCAATCGTTTTTTTATCCAAAATAAATTCAATATCTGCTGACTATTAGAGACTTGGCAAGAATATATACTATTTATGTAAATAATGAACAAATATTTGGCCTGTTCTGTACCTTATCCAAAAATTGGTGTACGTATAAAGCGGCCACTTTTGAGTATTACGTTTTTCGATCAATTCTCGTAAATTCGACATTGAAGTCGGATTAAGAGACTTCCTGCATCGTCCATACAAATTTTGAACTCGTCATCAATACCGCGTGTTTTGCCAAAGGTCCGTAATAGTTAAAAATAGATCCGGTTTAGAAAATGTATTTATCCTATTCTCAAGCACTCGACACTTAAGTCGACTTACAAGATTTGTATAGACGAATGTGAGAAATCTCTAAATTCGACTTCAATGTCGAGTGCGTGAGAATAGGCTCTCAGTTTTGCCAAAGGTCCGTAATAGTTAAAAATAGATCCGGTTTAGAAAATTTATTTATCCTATTCTCGAGCACTCGACATTTAAGTCCACTTACAAGATTTGTATGGACGAATGTGAGAAATCTCTAAATTCCACTTCAATGTCGAGTACGCGCGAATAGGCCCTCAGTTTTGCCAAAGGCCCGCAATAGTTACCTATATAAATAGATCCGGTTTAGAAAATTTATTTATCCTATTCTCGAGCACTCGACTTTCTAAGTCCACTTTACAAGATTTGTATGGACGAATGTGAGAAATCTCTAAATCCGACTTCAATGTCGAGTACGTGCGAATAGGCCCTCAGTCAGGCCCTTTGAATTTTTGAATTTTTAAAAAAAATATTTATCCCATTCTCGAGCAGTCGTATAAGATTTGTATGAACGAACGTGAGAAATCTCTAAATTTGACTTGTCGAGTGCTTGAGGACGATCCTTTAGGTTGTTTATTACTAAATAATATTATTATAAAGTTAAATGCTTCAATTGTATCTTACTTACCAAGTTGAAGAGGCGACTTTTACTTGAGATCTCTATAGTGATGCGATTCGTGTCCAATTCTGTAATTCAACATGTTTTGCTGTTTCACTCGATTAGAACTCAAATGATTTGCTTTTAGTTTTTTAAATTTTCGCGTTGCATTATGACTATAATTAATCAAGACGAGCGGACTCACCGGCTCGTGACCACGGCTGCTGTAACGTAGCCGAAACGTCGAGTAAAATATGTGAGTACACAATGTTGTATCACATAATAAATATCGTGTTGATTCCCGTCATGATTAATTATAGATTTGCCTTTAGTCTTTAAAGTTACCTTAAAATAATTTTCTCTTGTTAATTTTAATAATGATCGCATGTACAAAAGTTTGTAGTAAATTTTGACTTATCAGTCCTCAGCCATAGTAATAATAAACCAAACCCAAAAAGTAAAGTTTCATACTTTGTCCCATTGTCCTTTTTAAGAACGGATGGGATAAATAATGAACATTTTGAAGATGAAAACACACAGCCCGGTTGAGTCCGTATCTCGCGCCATTTTTAACGGAACCCTTATAGATTCGTCATGTCTGACTGTCTGTCTGTCTGTCTGTCCGTGTGTCCGTCCGTCCGTATGTCACAGCCACTTGTTTCCGAAGCTATAATAACTAATGATATTGAAACTTTGGTAAATAGATGTACTTTGTTAACCGCATTACGATTTTTACACAAAACTAAGAAAAAAAAATTTTTAGGGGGGAACCCCATACTTAGAACTGAAACTCTAAAATTTTTTTTATCAAACCCATACGAGTGGGGCATCTATGAATAGGTCTTTAAAAATTATGTTGAGGTTACAAATATATTTTTTTCTAAACTTAATACTTTTGCGCAAAGATGCTCCCAAATTGGTAAAATGTGTGTCCCCCCTCTCTAACTTCTATAATAAAAGAATTATAAAACTATAAAAAAAATAGTGATATTCTATTATCATGAAAACTAACAACGTAAATTGGTTAAACTAGATCTAGCTAGTAGTTTTTTTATGCGTTATAAACCGTAAACCAGCAATTTACCTTCCACACATTATATCTTGCTTGCTGCTACGGAACCCCGTATGGACGAGTCCAACTCGCTCTTGACCGGTTTTTTTAAGTGTTACAGGTGGCAGATAAGCAGCTGGATTCACTCTGGTCGAGTCATTTATGCCAAAGCGTGGCTCTGCCGTGGTTTTTTTTATTTTTTATGTGATAAGGGGCAGACGAGCATACGGATCAGCTGATGGTAAACGATTGCTGCCGCCCATAGATAGTTGCCACATCAGTGGAGTCAGAAATGCGCTGCCAACCTTTAAACCCCCTTTCCCCAGGATTGGGCCTCTGGTACTCTCACTCACGCAGCGAATCACAGTGCTGCTTCTCGTCAGTTTTCTGTGAGGCCGTTGGAACACTCCGGTCGAGCTAGCCCATTTATGCCGAAGCGTGGCTCTCCCACGGTCAAAATAAGATAGTAGATTTTTTGCACTCGAGTGTTTTGCGGATGTGACTCGTCTCATCACTATCTAAGGTTTAAAGTCTAGATATTACGTGGTCTCCACAGTTTGTCCCTGAGAGCTTTTGTCTCTTTATGCATTAGTTCCAGTCATTAGCTGAGCTGTGTTTAAAAGCTACTTTGTTAGTCTTTGTTCAAGACAGCTAGTATAGATGTATATATACCTTGACCTTGTAAATTCCAATTTACGCTTACTTATAATTTAAGTTTACGTTGGAAAATTACTTGCAATGCGACACGATTATTTTGGCCGATCGTAAAAATAAATATAGACACGTGTCAGTCTAAAGACTTCTTTTACCCAAGTAATTAGTTTATTTTTTTTAATTAAAAAGATTCGTTAGATTTATTTTACAATTCTAAAAACCGTACCTCTCGACATTTTATACAAAGCCGCCTTCGTTCTAAAGTACTCCTGTAAGAGTAAGGCGCGAGTGACGCTAATATATTAATAAATAAATAAATAAATATTGAAATAAATAAATAAATAAATAAATATTGTAACAAACCATTTTTTTCTGTACCATGAACCATCGGTTGTTTATGTAAAACTTCCTCCTAATTCCAACAGATGGCGCTGTGCGTAATTACATCGCGCATGTATTATTATTTTCTGTTTGTATAAGACCCAGGGTTAAGTTGCCTCGGGCTGTTAATAGATGGCGCTGTGCGTAATTACATCGCGCAAGTATTATTATTTTCTGTTTGTATAAGACCTAAGGTTACGTTGTCTTGTATTGTTAATAGATGGCGCTGTGCATAATTAGATCGCGCATGCCTTTGTGATTTCCGATTATATATAAGGGTCGATGACTTTTGACCAGTGATCTCTCAGGTTACGGCATTGGAAGCCTGTACAGTAGTTCTCTGGTGGACAGTGGACGTTGGCAATCGGTAATAATATTATCAGATACCTCCGACCGAGTCTACCTAGGAGCTCTGTACTACGGTGTACGTGGACGTCAGTTGGCTTATCCCGGCTGCTGACGACCGGTACCTGTTAAGTGCCTCGCGCCTAGAGATTTGCATACTTTTTTGAACGGGATATAATTGTACATAAATTGTTCTCCTTAGTCATATTGCAAGTAAATTGTCATTAAAACCACCACCATCTTTGACTCGAGAAACTCCCCTTCTACATTGGCGCTCAACATAGTGGCCTCTTTGGACATGAAGACTGAGGGTGACAACAACTCGGATAGCGCTGACCGTTCCTTCAAGTCTTCGACTTCTACGGGTAAACGTCGTGCATCAGGGCCGTCATTCAAGGTCAACAAGCCCAAAGAGACAAAGAACCCGAAAACTACAGGAAGGACATCAAAGATGGCGGTGTCGCTTACAGATGACCAATTTAAATGCCTGTTAGCGACTATTGGTAGCAAAGGCGGAACTTTTGCCTCTTGTACCGCTTCTTTTGACGGCGCCAGGAGTCCGGAAGGCGGTTGAAGCGTTCCTGGCCACTGTCAGCGTTTACAAGAGAGTCGAGCGCATAAGCGATGAAGACGCCTTGACCAGCATGCCACTCCTGCTCAAGGAAGAAGCCGGTATTTGGTGGCAAGGAGTCAAGAGTACCATATCGACGTGGGAGGAATTTGTAAAGCGCCTGCGCCATGCTTTCGCACCGAAGAAGCCTGCGTACATAATATATCAGGAAATAATGGGGGAAAGACAGGAGCTTTACTGCCTAACTGAGGACTTTGTCGCTACGAAGCGAGGGCTATTTGCTCAGCTGCCCGGTCCTAGCCATACAGAAACGCAACAGCTTGACATGTTATACGGACTATTGCAGCTTAAAATCCGTGACAAGATCCCTCGCGACTCCGTAAAAACATTCGACGAGCTGTTGGATGCAGCTAGAGGCGCGGAGCAGACGCTCCAGGAAGCAATGCGGTCCCTTCAGCAGGAGTGTGACGACGATGCAGATCCGCAGGAAGCGAGAATCCCCCCCAAGAAGGTTAAATGCAGCTTCTGCAGAAAATTTGGACATTCCGTGGAGCAGTGTCGTAAGAAGTTAAACAAGGCTGCCGATAAATCGTCAGTACCCGAGGAAGCCGTGACGGTCACGAGTCACATTCCAATCCTTACCCCTGCGACTCCACGTTTCTCGTGCTATGGTTGTGGCACACCTGGTGTCGTGAGGAGCAATTGCCCTAATTGCCATTCAAATAAGACCACGGCCAACGAAGTAGGATTTTGCTCCGTAACAGCGAAGACTGACGCGAGATCTAGGCCTGTTGTATACATAGATATTGATGGCACTCAGGGAGTTGCTCACATAGACACGTGTGCGAAATCTAGTGTAGCCTCCTATAGTTTGTACTGTTTGCTCAAGGACAAAGGGTATAGTTTTCATAAAGAAAACACTATTGTTACTTTGGCTGATGGACTAAGGAGGAAGCAGTTAACTTTAACCGCAAAGGTAAATGTCAAGTTAGCAAATCGAGTCATTCCTACAACTTTTCTCGTTCTACCTAATGCAAGGAATAACCGTACACTCCTTGGTGTTGGTTTTATACAGGATGCCGGTATAATTCTGAACCTACCTCAATTTACTTTCGAGTTTATTGACGATACGGTGGTTCACGAATTGTACCGGGAAGATTTCGTGACATTTTCCGACAACGCTCTAGAGTTATCTCCAGTTTTAATAGATAGCCATTCTTTTGAGCCCAACATGCCTGAGCCTAGCATGCCAGAGCCTAGCGCAACGGAAAACAGCCTAACTCGCCCGTATGGACCGCTGATTCCGGTAAGTCTCTCGCCGCATAAAAGAATACGCCCAGGTCACTTAGATAGGTATTCGCCAGTCCTGGACGTATTATATAATGACGCTCGGCTAGCCATAGGTCAAACAGATGTCACGTTATCACCACATTCTGAAAGCTTGTTTTCAACCAATACGAAGGAGTGGACATGAAAGCAATGCAGAACTTAGATCAGTTAGACATTGACATTTACCTTTGTTTGTAATTGTTTGTTTTTATTTTGTTTTTATCTTTGTTTATGTATGTTTTCTTTGTCGGGTCGCCTGCAGTAACATAGGGGGAGTCTGTAACAAACCATTTTTTTCTGTACCATGAACCATCGGTTGTTTATGTAAAACTTCCTCCTAATTCCAACAGATGGCGCTGTGCGTAATTACATCGCGCATGTATTATTATTTTCTGTTTGTATAAGACCCAGGGTTAAGTTGCCTCGGGCTGTTAATAGATGGCGCTGTGCGTAATTACATCGCGCAAGTATTATTATTTTCTGTTTGTATAAGACCTAAGGTTACGTTGTCTTGTATTGTTAATAGATGGCGCTGTGCATAATTAGATCGCGCATGCCTTTGTGATTTCCGATTATATATAAGGGTCGATGACTTTTGACCAGTGATCTCTCAGGTTACGGCATTGGAAGCCTGTACGGTAGTTCTCGGTGGACAGTGGACGTTGGCAATCGGTAATAATATTATCAGATACCTCCGACCGAGTCTACCTAGGAGCTCTGTACTACGGTGTACGTGGACGTCAGTTGGCTTATCCCGGCTGCTGACGACCGGTACCTGTTAAGTGCCTCGCGCCTAGAGATTTGCATACTTTTTGAACGGGATATAATTGTACATAAATTGTTCTCCTGCATATTGCAAGTAAATTGTCATTAAAACCACCACCATCTTTGACTCGAGAAACTCCCCTTCTACAATATTGAAATAAATAAATATTGAAATTTTTAGCTTCTAAACTGGCTCTATTTTTAACAATTGCGGGCCTTCGGAGACTCAGAAAACCTGTATAATATTACTACTGTTTATTTTAAGTTTTATACATAGTATTATGTTACTTGATGGTTTTATATATATGTATTTCATGCACATTACCAATATCAAAAAGTACCAATATTCATTCATTTAAAACTGGCCTTATTGTTCGGTCATTTTATATGGGGATGTCTAAAAATATACGAATTACGAAAAAAATTCAGACAATCCGCTTCCGTTGTAATTACAACGCGGGCTCTTCTCTTGCTTACCATCAGGCTGAGGAGAGTCAATATACTATGTCACCATTTAAAAAAAAAGACAAAAATAGTTCTTTGTCTATGATCATGATGATAACAAGTAATGACTAGTAGAATTGCGTATTTTATAATTATGAAACTATACACTGATTCAAAACACGCAAATGAAAATCCAGTATTTTGGTATTAGGTGAGGATCATTCTTCTTGGTGCCTCGTCATTCTTGAAGGTTGGCTGCCAGTTTCTTGAACTGCTCTTTATCTTTTGCGAGACAGAAAAGTTCTTCCACGCTAGTGATCCCAGTCCACTCCCGTATGTTTCGCAATCACAATTTTTTCCTAAGTCCAGGACGCCTCTTCCCATCACATTTGCCCATCATAATAAGTTGAAGTATCATGAAGCAACTATTATGGTGAGGATTGAACACAATCTTTGGCAGACCTATATTTTTCTATGTGATAGGTGGCAGACAAGCAGACAGACAACCTGATGGTAAGCAATTGCCGCCGCCCACGGACAAGTGGAGTAACAAGTGCGATGCCAACCTATTAACCCCCCTCCTCCGGATTGGGCCTCCAGTAGCCTCACTCACGCATCGAAAAACTGTACAGTGCTGCTTCAGCTAGTTTTCTTTGAGGCCGTGGCCTATCACTCCGATCAAGCCGATTCATCCCGAAGCGTGGCTCTTCCACAGTCTGTATTAGTCAAATAGGCTATATGAGCCTAGGCATAGGTACAGCAACGCCTTCATCAGCAGCAACCCACAATCGTCCACTGCTGGACATAGGTCTCCCCTAATGCACGTCACTGCTCCCGATTTTCGGCCACTCTCATCCAGCCCACACCAGCCAGCCTTCGAATGTCATCATCCCATCTTGTCGCAGGGCGTCCTACACTACGCTTACCGAGTCGCAACGCCTTACGGTCGGCAATTTTTTTATTTTGCATGGTGTACAAACGTGTACATTCATCACTGCCCGGCGCATAAGGCAGGTTCAATAATAAATACGATATGTGGCCAGTCGTGAATCATTTGATGACCAAAAAATTTTTTTAAATTTTTTTTATTCGCCATAAAAGTGTTTTGATTATATGACATCAATTTGAAGAGTTACAAATCTGATATGACACTCGAGGGCATGACGGATGAACGTACCGAAAGGGGTCTACACGAATATTAATGGAAGCGCTGAAAGGTCATACATACATTAAATTAATGATGTCTTTAGTAAGGTCAGGCGTTTGTCCCCAAATTGGTGAAATGGAAACTATAGGCAGACGGCTATTTTGCATATGTTATTATTAATAACTATTTGATTTATATTTACCCGTCTCTTGCACAGGTCATTTTCGTCGCTTGTTTCGTAGTAGGGACTCAGCATCAAAATTATCTTAGCGTTCAAATCTAGCGTAAGAGAGCATCGGAGCATTTGACAAAAGTCACTGTGAGCACAATATCCATAAAGAAAAATATTAAGAATTTTTGAGACCAAACAATGCCATAATTTCTTCCTACAAGTAACCATAATAATATAATAAATAAAATAATGATGCGCAGGATGGCTGGCAAGAGCTGGATGCGAGAAGCCATGGATAGATCACAGTGGCGAACAATTGCAGAGGCCTACGTCTAGCAGTGGACTGCGATAGGCTGATGATGATGATGATGAAATAAAATAAGTTACTTGTAGGAAGAAATTATGACATCGAAGAAATTATGACATCATTTTGTCTCAAAAATTTTTTTACTACTTTTATTTATGGATTCACCGTTGTACTTTTCTAAAAATGTCTCATAATCGCCACACTTATTACAAATCTATTGGCGGCGCTAGTTACGTGATGCGTCACCTTAAGGTGTACTTTAAAATGCATCTTGGCGTGTACTAAAGATGTGTGTAACTCTTTACTGAAACGACTCGACTCAGCCAAATGATTACTGTTCCAAATCTCTCATGTTCGCTCCGCATGTATCATTCGACTCAAATGGATCTCGAGTTCGAATGAGCTGAATGATCCGATGTGCCGAATGATCCGAATGATCCGAGTGAGCCGAATAATCCGAATGAGCGGAATGATCCGACGAGCCGAATGATCTGAATGATCTGAGTGAGCCGAATGATTTAAATGAGCGGAATGAATCACAGATCTATCTGAGAATAGATGTTCCAAATGAAGTGTTTCACTGTTCTGCATCACTGCACTGATCCAGTTGCAATTTTCCAATCTTTTGAAAGATACGTTATTGCCAGGTCTGGTGTACTACATACAGAATATTTGAGCATTTGACAATAGACAGCTACTATCTATACTATTTATAAAGAGGTAAATTCTAGAGACAGCGGCAACGCTTATATGTAATCCGAAAACACGAAACTCTTGCGCGATATAACCGACACCTAGAGCCATCTATTGGAATCAATTAGAATCAATTCTCCGTAACGAAGTGCGGGCGGGCCAATAGTCTTTTTTACCCGACTACGTAGAAGCAAAAAGGAGGGTTATGATTTTGACCTGTATGTATGTAGTGTTTGTTTGTTCATTTGTTCCCTCATAACTTCTAAGAAAGTTATCATATTTGAACAAATGAGGTGTCGTTATAAGCGTCTTGATTGTCTTCTGGTTATAGATGATTAGGTTACATTAAATTGATTACAGTGCCCTCTAGGCGACTTAGAACAAGGAACTAAAAAAAAAATTGCTGGACGGTACCGTGTGGGGTATCATATAAAAGAGCTTTTTAGCACATTCCAAATATGTAATTTCATTTACAAAACTAAAAATATGTTAAATAAAAATGAAGTTTAAAAACCAAAACCCGACTACCAAAAAACACTCTCTAAAAAGTACGAAACAAGAACATTGTCTCTGCTGAAATTATTATGCTGTATTGCCGTGGTCGTATGCCACCTACTGTAGCAAAACAGATGCATTATAATAATAAAATAAAATCAATGTGGCTTGCGACTACGGCGATACGGCATAATAATTTTAGCAGAGACAATGTTCTTGTTTCGTGTTTTTTTGGTAGTCGGGTTTTAGTTTTTAAACTTTATTTTTATAAAATGCTCAGGTAGTTTCGGTAGGTTTGGAGACATATTTTTGAAGCTGACTTTACCACATATTATGTTTGTGTGTTTTGTATTTAATACCACGGCCATAATCGTAATTATTTAGGAGTATAGCAACATGATGGTAGTTCAATGGTATTATACACATAGTTTAATAAACCCGTTAGTGGTTCTGATGATGATGATGAAAGGTTATTTCCATAACGAGATCCGATATTACCATCTATGATACCTTAATACTTACTACACTAAAATTCAAGATGACAAAAACAAGCATAGGGTAGCAGTATCTTTCTATGTGATAGCTGGCAGTCCAGATTTGGGTCTCAGTCACCCTTACTCACGGAACGTAACACAGCACAGACAGGCCGTGATCACTCCAGTCAAGCTGACCTTTTCATGCCAAAGCGCGGCTTTCCCACGGCCAAGTATGTTTAGCGATATCATCTCATTTATTTTTATCTTTAACATTTTAGTGCCTATTTATTTTTGTGCTGCACATTTCATTGCTGTTTACTAATCGTATCAAATATTCCAGTCGACGAAGCGTGAATTTATAATAATTTATTCAATTGCTATTGCAACAAACAAACCAGAGAACTTTATTATAATTTGAATAATTTTATACGATCTTCATCTTTTTTGCCATTATTTTTTTGTGATAGGATGGCAGACGAGCTAACGGATCACCTGATGGTAAGCGATTGCCGCCGCCCATGGACACCCGCAACACCAGTGGAGTTACAAGTCTAACCTTCAAATCCCCTTTCCCCGGATTAGGCCTCCGGTACCCTCACTCACGCAGCGAAGCACAGCACAGTGCTGCTTCATTTCGGTTTTCTATGAGGTCGTGGTATCACTCCGGTCGAGCCGGTCCATTCATGCCGAAGCTTAAGCTCTCCCACGGTCGAATCTCTGTCTGTCATTGGGAACCAGAAGGGCTTCGTGGACGTTCGTATTAAGGGTTTTGCGGATTTCCTTGGACCATCTCAAGGGCGTTTACTGGTGACTTTTTCCGTCACCATTAGCTGCTCAAAATTAAGGCCTTTCTCTCTGGCTACATGGTCAAAACACTATTGAAGATACAAATTTTCAAAGAACACTTTTCCTCAGTATCAGCGTAATTTAAATTCATCAAAGATTCATCCTAAAAACCTCAAAAACGTAATCAACTTTCGTTTAAATAATCTCTCCAATTACCTACTGGAATTGGTTAATTGCCAATGAAGATAAAATCAATCTTTGATTATTAACCAGTTAACAGTTTTACCATGGATTAGTTAAACTATAAGAAATTTAACTATTTGTTTTTGTTTCCCCGTTTAACAAACTATATAACATGTATTGAATGTATGTACACTTATAAGTAATTAAACATTATATAGGTACTGTGTAAAATTTATATTTTTATAACTTTGCTGTTTTTAGATTCCATGCTCGATCGTTAGTTCAGGTCTTGGAAAGTGTGTCTAGTTTTTCTGGTAATAACGTTAACGTAAAACCACGTGGAAGTCGGTGTCATATTTGAATCATAATGGATTTAGATCGTTTACCTATTAATAATGTCCTCCAAACCGATATTTCTGTCATGGCGGCCAATCTCAGCGATCGCCATCGACGCAGGACATATTATAGTGCACAAGTATTTGCGCAGACACAAGTGCACTCTCTATTCCCGTACCCTCTTATTTCGATGGGACACTAGTGTGATACGACCGAAGAGGGATTAGGCGCAGGAGAACGGCGTGCTTTCCGAGGCACGGGGGTACAAGACCGTCGGGATAACACTGAGAATTTCTTAACAGAAAAACTCAGGTGCAAAGTTTTTGGCCCGACCCGGGGATCGAACCCGCGACCCCAAGCGCAACCGTCGCTTTAAAGTGCGACCCACTAACCATTGCGTCACCGAGTTAGTGAAAGAGTTTACCTATTACAGACACTATAAACCTACAGACAATTATGAACAACTTGATTGTCATATCAAATTTATTATTATTAATGTTATTAATGATGATTTGAAGATCCGTTCATACTATTCTCAAGCCAAAGACTCGTAGCAGTCAGTGTCATATATTACCTATCTTCCTTTAAAATATAAATGAAATATTGTCGTCGCCTAACACGAGTATTTGCGTCCAGTACAAATTGTTCTTAATACAGAGTTAGTAGAGAACTTACTACCATGTATCTCAATTTTTTGAAACCGTTTATCTGCAGCAATATTTCCAGACAGTCGAGGCTCGTACCTATATAGACACATTCAAGGCGTGCGTAGGCAGACACTAAAAGGCCAGCATTGTTTATGTAATATTTTTATTGCTATAATTCTTCTTTGGAAGTTAATTTTAGACGCTTAATTAAAACGATTTGCTTAGCTATCAATTAGGTGCAAGTAATCTAAAGGGTCGGTAACAAAGGTCGTTTCGGTTTGCCAATGATGTCCCGAATCTCACCAAATAGGTCAACCGTGAAATTACTATCGAGTAAAATAATTAACGTTCAAGAAATCTTGACAACTAATAAATTTGTCCAGATTGAGGAAGCTTTTCTTCGGTTCTTTTCCAATTAATTTTGTATTTGAATTTTATATTGGACCGACATTAAAATGTATGAAAACCATTGATAGCATAGCAGGTTTGGATAGTCGAGAGATCACTCGACTATCCAAACCAGAATATATAATCGATGTTTTTTTTAAAAAACCCACATCATGCACATAATGCACAAGGTCAAAATTTATCTTTAAACCTACCTACCTGTTAAGGTTTAAAGGTTGGCAGCGCCCTTGTGACTCCACTGGTGTCGCGGGTGTCCATGGGCGGCGGCAATCTAAACTATAACCTAGGCCTCTTTAAGGCTAGAGTGAGTTTTTCACAAACAAGTATAGCCCATTCTAAGGTGGGCCATGCTTGAGATCTAAACCTCATCTTGAGGTCAAATGCCTGTCTTTCGTTTTATAAAAAAACACACCTTTTTATTTAATGTTTTACCTATTTTGAATTGCAAAAACAAAAAATACTGAGTTTAGAAGAATAAGAAGATTCAAAGACTTCTCATCAAATTAAGGCGCACAAATATTAGGCCAAGTTTAATTTGAAATACATTTTACTCATCAACAACTTTAAATACCTATCCAGCATTGAAGTCCGCAAAGCCGGGACAAAAATATACATAATTATTTAAGTTACACAATGACTTCTGCGTCGCTAAAGTAATTATAACTTTTGAAATAACCGGGGGATTTGAGAATAGCCCCAATAAATACGAAAGCAACCCCTGAATGTTTTGGAAGTAAAATTATTAAACATTGACTTAATTTCAATTTTTCCGTAAATTGTCCTAATATTATGATTTGCGTGTATTTATTTAAACAATTTCAACAAATATATGTCTGTTTTAGCTAACCTCCTAATATAGCCTTTTATTATTTTAACAAAACATATCAAATAAACAAATAAGAAAAATACTTAACCCCTTACTGCATGGAATTTTGTATCTATATGAAAAAAATACATTAAAGATTGAGGTGCACATTTTCCGAAAAAAAAAAAATTAACCAGTAGTTTTTAATTTATGTCATAATTAATCATCGATGCATATATGGTACAACATGGTACAACAGTTTTTACCAAATATGGGACGTTATGAAGTAATGTAATTTTAAAAAATCTCAAGTTCGTTGAACCCACAGGTTCAACCTTAGTGACCACTTCAGGCAGTTAGTTTAATAATAAAAGACAGCTTGATAAGGTTGACAAGGACAAGCATTTAACAAAAAAGTACAGTACTTAGTTTTCTTTTTGAGTTTATTCCTTACATACATCATCATCAAGTCAAATGTACCCCATGCTAAGTAAAACTTCTCGTTCTTTTACGCCAACGTAACCGGTCCTAATTTCCTACATAAAGACAAATATTTCCACTTTATTATAATTATAGTATAGGTATCTTGTTGATTGGGGGAATATTGACTATTTATGCATACAGTACCATATATGGTATAAAAGAACATGCCGCAAATGCATAACGTCCCAGATTTACATCGATATATTATTGCATATATATTGAATAATAGTAACGTGCTTACGCGCGTGAGGTATTTTTTGGTTATTTAGCTTTTGTCCATACATAAAAAAATCTACAAGTAGAACTATCCATCGATAATATTTTAATAGGTATCCATTAATAATAACCTTTAAAACGGTCTTACTTCTAAAATGACAAATAATTTCATTTACATTTTGTGAAGAATTGGAAATATGGTAGTTGACCTTAGTGAATTAGATTTTATAAGTTCAATTGTATGTGTATAAATGACTGCCGGCCGTGTGGTCCCCGGCAGAGTAGAATAGGCCTCCCTCACTCTTATCGAGGTGTCGTAAAAGGCGACTAAGGTAAAACTGCTGGCATGATCATCAGCACACTTTGCATTTATATCAAAACCATCGCTAACCCGTCTGCCAAGCGTGGTGAGTATGGCAATTACCCCCTCATGTGATGGAGGGAGGCCCGTGCCCCAGCAGTGGGGACTTAAATGGGCTGACGATGACGATGAAATGACTGAATAGCTCATCATACCATACACAGTTAAGTGTAGCAGAGAGTGGTCTAGGAGATAGAAATAAGGCGCAGAGTGACTTTGAGAACTTATTATTCGGGCAGAGCTTCCGCTAGTACAAGCTGTTAGATTAGAATGTCTCGGTGAACAAATTGCTGTCGCTTTTATACAGCTTCGTTAACAACCTTAATAGCTACTGAGTTGACAATTTTAGTACATCCGGTTAGTTTCCTAAATTTAAATAATTGCAAAACTATGTGTAGATACATTTTAAAATATTAATAAGGATTTACGTAAGTATTACATAATTATTTCAATTACAATTTGTAATTTATGATTAAATGTATATATTTTACAGGATACTGATTTGACAATTAAGTACATCCGGTAAGTCTCCTTTGAAATAATTGTACATCCGATAACTTTCCTTGATAAATTAATTATATAATTAAGTGTAAATTTATTAGTAATATTAATTAGGATTTACGAAAGTATCACATAATTATTTAGATGTTATTTGTGATATATGATCTAATTTATAATTTCACTGTAATGGCGCCATGTTGTTGGCGCCATTAGATATTAAATTTATTTAACAATTTCTAAATTGATAGATTTAAATTATAATTTATATTAAAATGAACATTAATTATTAAATAATGATTTATGATTAACTCCGTTTCAATTATTTAATTATGCTTTACTATAAATCAACAGGAAGTCTAGGGTCGGCCGCCATTCGCTAACATTCGGCCATCCTGCAACGGCCGTGTCCCACGGCGATCAGACACTATTCCATTTCCCGTACCAATGGATACCTGAAAATAGAAAAGGAAGAAGCAGAGTATATTTTCGTGATTTAGTGCTGAAAGTTCAGAGCTACTTCAGGATTTAGCAGGTAAAACTTGTTCTTTGTTACTGTGTCACTCAGACATTAGGTTAGACAGACTTAATTTTAATATCGTTAAACAATAGTTCTTCAAATATGGGTTGATTTCTCAATTTTAGGTCACACAGACGATCCTCGCTTAAGCCGCATAGATAGCCTTGACATAGGTCGCAAAGATCACAGCTTTTAGTCCAGATTTGGTCTAACATACGTTTATAACCTTAGGTGACAAAGACATTTTAGAACTTAGGTCAATCAGAAATATTCCAGTTTAGCTCTCTTAGGTCACACAGACGTGCTCTTACGTAGGTCTCCAATGTCACACAGACGTGTTACGGCTTAGGTCTCTTAGGTCACATAGACGTGCTTTAGCTTAGGTCTCCTATGTCACATAGACGTGTTACAGCTTAGGTCTCTTAGGTCACATAGACGTGTTACAGCTTAGGTCTCCTAGGTCACATAGACGGGTTTTAGCTTAGGTCTCCTAGGTCACATAGACGTGTTACAGCTTAGGTCTCTTAGGTCACATAGACGTGTTACAGCTTAGGTCTCCTAGGTCACATAGACGGGTTTTAGCTTAGGTCTCCTAGGTCACAGACGTGTTACAGCTTAGGTCTCCTAGGTCACATAGACGTGTTACAGCTTAGGTCTCTTAGGTCACATAGACGTGTTACAGCTTAGGTCTCCTAGGTCACATAGACGGGTTTTAGCTTAGGTCTCCTAGGTCACAGACGTGTTACAGCTTAGGTCTCCTAGGTCACATAGACGGGTTTTAGCTTAGATCTCCTAGGTCACATAGACTTGTTACAGCTTAGGTCTTCTAGGTCACATAGACGGGTTTTAGCTTAGGTCTCCTAGGTCACGTAGACGTGTTACAGCTTAGGCCTGCTAGGTCACATAGACGGGTTTTAGCTTAGGTCTCGTAGGTCACATAGACGTGTTACAGCTTAGGTAACGCAGTTTAGTGGGTAGTATATTTATATTTAACTACTGGTGACCTTATATTTTACAACAGGGTTTTTTTTGATACTGTGGTATGTATATTGCAATATTTGTAAATAGGTTTATTCAAGTATTCTAAATGCAAACTAAACATTAATAATAATTTCATAATTCTCCCGGGTCGGGATTAAACCCCCAACTTTTTGACGTAATCTTTTAATGTTACAGGTCTGCTGCCCATTTTTCAACTCCTTTCTTATGTATTTTTTTTGTTTCAGCTCTTCAAAAGAATAGTTTTGGTCGTAATCAAGATCGTATTTATTATTCTGCCGCAAGATTACTGGATGCTGTTACGATTTGATACTAGTGTATTAATGTCTCTGTTTTACTTCTTAACTATTTAGAAATAAAAGCTTATCCGTGTGGTTCTTTTATTTACATGTAGGTAATTAGGTTCTGGATTCTTTTTACACACATTAATTACTTACATATCTAACTTTAAAAGATAGATTTTTTTTTAGTTTGAGTTCTCACCATTTTATAAACAAAGTTAATATTTACACATCTAAGAATATACATATAGGTAGATAGTTAGGATATGTTAGTACTGTTTTTTTTTACACATTATATACACAACTTATTAACTAGCTTTCTAGTAGGTCGATGAGATCATCTCTATCGACCTCTCTATCGCTCGATGAACTATCCGCATCCGAAACAATAGATTTATATGGCCTTAATACCTCACCCCGTACAATTGCGTCGAATTTTCTGTAACCTTTCATCCCCTTCACGCTGCAAATTGTATACCGATCTATATTAGGTTGTGCTTTGCAAACTTTGTAAGGACCAGTGTAAGGACTCTTAAGTTTTTGTGAGACTTTTGTAGACGTGTCTCTACTAGCACCACCTTTCCACAAAACCAATTGACCTACTGAATACTTTATGCACCTTTTCCGGGTTCGATCAAATCGCTTTTTCATGAGAGTCATGTTTCTGTCAATACGCAATTTAGCGGTTTCTCTCCTATTTTGCAATGCCTGTTCTTGAGAGGTAAAATCTAGAGGTTGCCTTGTGGGGTAAGCTGGTAAACGAGAATTTTCGTGGCAAAACATAAGCTTGAAAGGGGCAAAAGATGTAGTTGCGTTGTGAGTATTATTTATTCCCCACACGACATCAGATAGTTTCTCGTCCCAAGTACTCTCACTTTCAGCCATGGTGTTAAGGCCATCTATGATCGTGCGATTTACACGCTCAACCTGGCCGTTTGATCTGGGACTTGCTATGGCATTCAGTATGTGTTTAAATTGGGATTCTTCAGCAAACTCCTTGAAATATCTACTGGTAAAAGCTTTTCCCCTATCTGTTATAATCCTAGTTGGTTGGCCAAACAGTGCAACTATGTCCCTTAAATGCTTAATGGTCTCTATAGAACTACAATTCCTAACAGCCCTGGCGAATACGAACTTTGTAAACGAATCAATTACAACCAAAACGTATGTGTTGCCTTTTCTTGTTTTTACAAAAGGACCTAAGTGGTCGGCGTGTAGAGTATGCATGGGTACTGGTACTTTCTCAATTGTGTATAACTCCCCCTGCGATTTCCCGTAGTCTGACTTTCCATACGCACATTGCAGACAAGACTTTATATACTTTCTTATAAATCGTGTCATCCCGGCGAACCAAAATTGGTCTTTTATGGTTTTTTCACATCGTTCAAACCCTGGATGCCCTATTTGGTCATGGTATTTCTGCAAGAGGCCATATTTAGCTAACTTTGGTATAACGAAACGCTCTCCATAAAAGGTTTTTCTGTACAGAATATTGTCCCTAACGATATAATTATTAATTATGTCTGGATTAGTAGTGTTTTCTCGCAACTGAGTGATTATGTGTTGGGTGTTATCATCTTGTAATTGAAGTGTAATTAGCCAGTCAGATTCGGTAATTTGAAAGATTGGTTGAGGGTTCCTACTTAAGGCATCTACATGCTTCATTCGCTCTCCCGCTCGGTATTCTATTTGCAAGTCAAAATCTTGGATAGCCAACCACCAACGAGCTATACGAGGGATTAGGTCTTTTTTAGTTAATGTGGTGCGTAACGCTGCACAGTCAGTTACTACTTTTACAGGTATTCCTACCAAATAAATACGAAAACGTTTTAATGACTCTACTACGGCTAGGGTTTCGAGCTCGTAACTATGATAAAACTGTTCCTCTTTAGATGTTACTCTACTGAAATATGCGATTGGTTTTATCGACCCATCAGATTGATGCTGCATGAGAATTCCGCCTAAACCTAGCTTGCTGGCATCGGTATGCAGCTCAGTAACAGCTTTGCTATCATAGATTGCAAGCACTGGCCTCTCACTTAATCTGAGTCTCAATGTCTGGAACGCAGATTCCTGTTCCTGACCCCAGTACCAATCCACATCTTTCTTTGTAAGTTTTGTCAATGGAAATGCTATTTCGGCAAATCCCCGAATGAACTTTCTAAAGTATGAAGTTAACCCAATAAATTGACGAACCTCGTGCACATTTTTTGGCCTTTGGTACTCTGAAACGCAATTTATTTTAGCTAGACCTGGACGAATCGTACCAGCAGAAATTTCATAGCCCAAGTAATCTACACTCGTTTTTAGGAATGAACACTTAGCTAGGTTTAATTTCAAATTAGCCCTTTCCAATAGGTCCAAAACACGATTTAACAATTTTATACCCTCTTCTACGGTTACTGTAGGGAGCATGACGTCATCAAGGTATGTAGCAACGTCATTACGCACGTCATTGAGTGCGAGACGAATTAGACGTGAAAATACGGCAGGTGCATTGGCTAGTCCAAATGGCATTTTAAGAAATTCGTACTGCCCAGAAGGTGTCACAAAAGCGGTTTTATTTATTGAGTCGTCCGCCAGTTTCACCTGATAATAGCCTTGGGCTAAGTCTAGTGTCGTAAAATAACACTTGCCAGACAATTTTGAAACTTGATCGTCGATATGAGGCAGGGGATAGCGGTCTTTTACCGTTTGCGCGTTTAATGCCCTGTAATCTACGCATAACCTGTAGTCTCCACCTTTCTTTTTAACTAATATAACTGGACTTGCAAACTCAGACATCGACTCACGAACTATTCCAGACTCTATTAGATCCTGTACTTTGTCGGTGACAATTTCATTTTCCTTATGGGAAAGTCTATAGGGTTTGAAGTGGACCGGTTTATCAGTCGTTGTCTGAATATGCATTTCTATAAGATCTGTACAACCCAAATCTTTAGTGTCTTTTGCAAAAAGGTGCCTGTAATTATTTAATAAAGCCAAAAGTTCATTGCGCTTCGAATTTTCGAGATCTCCTACGTCAATTTGGTCTTCTGATAGTAAGGTGCAAAGAGAAGTCTGAACGGGTAGATCAAGAGTCATGACGGTCTGCGCATTATCTGGGACAGGCGTTACAAGCTCAGCACGTGCTATTAGTTTATGACTAGGAAAAGAGATAGTTTCGTTACCCATATTTATACATTTTAACCGGCCTTCGATGCAGATAATTCGTCCAGGGATAGCATAACATAGTTTGCCTAGTTGTACATATACAGAATTAGTTAGAAAGGATAAGTCATCATTTGATTCAATGTCTACAAATACAGTAATAAAGCTAGCGCTTTGAGCTGGTATACTAACACTGCACTTAAGGTAGACGCCATATTTAAAATTGTAGTCTAAATTTTTCAATTTAATATTATGTAGGCCATCATTCAAAGCTGGTGTTTTCATAAATGTAACAGAGTTTGATGTAGTTACTAAGCTTACTCCGGATTGATTTATCATTGGCTGGCCAATAATAAGATCAATATCTAATAGATCGTAATCTGTTATTTCGACTAAACCGCCTAACCGCACGTTATCTATTAGCACATCTACATGTGACCTGCCCAGTGACTGTGTGTGTGCGCCGCCAAACCCTTTCATTACAGCGGAAGATGGAGATATTGCTAGGTCTAGCGCTTCCGCTTTCTTTTGTGTCAAAATATTTAATTTACTCCCAGTATCTATGAGTGCCACAAGTTTTTCTGTGCCTATGTATGCGGGACATTTGTAAAGGCTTGAGAAAATATTTGGGGTAGTAAACATTATACGACTGACCTGGTTTGATTCGCCTTGTTGCCGTGAAGTCCCAGGAGTGGCCTTGAACCAGCAGGTCCCTGTTGTATGTCCGGTTCGCTGGCAGGTATCGCAGCGCTGTGTAGCTCTGCAGTCCCGCGCCTCGTGTCCAGCTCGACGACAAACGTAGCACCGCTTTACACCCATTTGCTGCATTGTGGTAGAATTTCCATCGGCACCTCTTCTCCACGTTGATCTTCGTGACTGCATTGCGGTCTCTACTTTCTTGTAGTTCTCCAAAGACGACAAGTAGCCATAGTAGAGAAGCTCAGGCTCCTGGCACTGGTACGCTTGAGCGTTTGCCCGCAGCTCTAAGGGCAGACCTCTGATGATGCAAGAGATCGCTTCTTGCCCGTATATGTTGCACTTTTTGAGTAGCGAGACCTTGTCGTGGTAATATTTGGTCATCGTCTCAGAGTCATTTTTCTTTCTTGCCAGCATTGATTCCAGCTTGTCCACGTAATCGGTAGATCGTGGAAAAGCGGTTTTAAGTGCGTTTTTCCATCCCTCCCAGTCCAGATTATAACTGTCGAGGTCTTCATACCACCTTCTAGCGGAGCCACGCAGACGAAGCTGCATTACGAACTGCTTCTCCGTAGCATCCCAACCGTACACGTCGCCAAGCTGGTCAATTTTATGTAACCAGCTGCTGATGTTGCTGGTGTTGTCTTCAGGCCGGAATTTGGGGATGACTTCTGCATCGGTGTGAGTCACTCGGTGTCGCTTCTTCGGTGTAGGCGTGGAGTGTTGTGGAGAAGAAAAAAAATCGGGTTCTTCATTAGATTCTTCTTCATTCGACGCACATTCTTGGCTGAACTTCCTCTTTCGTATGCCAAGACCAGCTGCGTAGGGCCCCGACATTATCAACTATCCCACTTCTGAAATGTAGCAGAGAGTGGTCTAGGAGATAGAAATAAGGCGCAGAGTGACTTTGAGAACTTATTATTCGGGCAGAGCTTCCGCTAGTACAAGCTGTTAGATTAGAATGTCTCGGTGAACAAATTGCTGTCGCTTTTATACAGCTTCGTTAACAACCTTAATAGCTACTGAGTTGACAATTTTAGTACATCCGGTTAGTTTCCTAAATTTAAATAATTGCAAAACTATGTGTAGATACATTTTAAAATATTAATAAGGATTTACGTAAGTATTACATAATTATTTCAATTACAATTTGTAATTTATGATTAAATGTATATATTTTACAGGATACTGATTTGACAATTAAGTACATCCGGTAAGTCTCCTTTGAAATAATTGTACATCCGATAACTTTCCTTGATAAATTAATTATATAATTAAGTGTAAAATTTATTAGTAATATTAATTAGGATTTACGAAAGTATCACATAATTATTTAGATGTTATTTGTGATATATGATCTAATTTATAATTTCACTGTAATGGCGCCATGTTGTTGGCGCCATTAGATATTAAATTTATTTAACAATTTCTAATTTGATAGATTTAAATTATAATTTATATTAAAATGAACATTAATTATTAAATAATGATTTATGATTAACTCCGTTTCAATTATTTAATTATGCTTTACTATAAATCAACAGGAAGTCTAGGGTCGGCCGCCATTCGCTAACATAAGTTTAAGGAAGTAGGTGGTATTGCTGGTTATGTTTGTCTAACTTTTTTATGCGATAGGTGCCAGCCAGACGAACAGACTGATCACTTGATGGTAATTTGGTCTTAATTTATTTACATTTATCATTTTCCTTGCCCATTGGAAACCAAAAACAGGTACTTGCACTCTCTCGGAGTCAGATCAATGTAAGTAATGTGATGTTGTGTAATATTTATTTATTTATATATATTTGTAGAATCTTTTGTTGTGGGAATCAACGCTACCCTAGTCTCAACCATAAAATACCACCACTCTAATTGAGTCGTTAAACCGCGATCAAAACAATATCAATGAACAGTTAATTAAATGAGGAAAATTTATGGTACGGGGAAAAACAAAGGGATTTTTACCCATAAAATATAATAGACTAGGGGACGCACGATAATTACTTTCAGCGCCGAAACGAAATCGAGAATGATTTTATAATTTTTGACATCGTAAAATGGCTTTTATATTTTCAGTAGGTAAAACTTTAATGGTGTTTTTAAATAGTTGTAAGAATATGTAAAAACCGCTATTTTCTGATAGATTTATATATAAGGTTTTGTTGAAATATTATTAAGATTTTGTATAAACCTTAAAATAAAATACGCCGATAATATGATATACCAAAAAACACTGTTAGAGACTCAAGTGTTAGTTTGAAAACGTAAAACGCGAATTTGGTATCTAAATCACAATGGAACTAATTTATAATAACTTAATTGTATCTAAATAATAATGTAGAGTCAATGCTACGGTAAATATTAAAGTGAAGGTCAGTATATTTCATAGTTGTACGTAGGTGAAATCTATTCTAGACTTGTGGGTAAAGGGGAGCTGTCACAATACAGAGACGCTCATGTTCACAGAGCAAGTGCGCGCAAGCGAAATGTTCATTGCACTGCAATTGTTTCGCTATTATTTTCCAAATTAGCTTGAAAGTATCAGCCTATAACGGTCCAACTGCAGGAGGGCAAAGTCCTTCATCATAGAATTCAAATCATCGCTACTATGATGGGATTAGGCTTAATCACAACGCTTGCCAAAAACGGATTGGTGATCACAAACTTAAGTTATGTTCGAGAGATTCGAAACAAACTTTGCATGACCCAGGAATCGAACCCAGGACCCCGAGCTTACGGCCCGGTATTAAAATCACTAGAGCAACAGGGCGAGGTGTCGTAAAAGGCGACTAAGGTAAAGCTGCTGGCATGATCATAGCACCCAGAGAAGGAAAACTCTGCATTTATATCTAAAACCTCGCCAACCCGTCTGCCAAGCGTGGTGAGTATGGCAATTACCCCTCATGTGATTGAGGGAGGCCCGTGCCCCAGCAGTGCACGATGAATAGGACGTCGTAAATTGACTGAACCTCTTGAGCATTAACATTAGCAGCGAGCTGTCATTTTTGACAGATGAATAGGACACACTTCGCATCGATCGGTGGATACATCATTTATCGTTGCGGAACATTCCAGCGATAAGACCGCCGAAATTGTACAATTAAGTTTCTGTAATGCCTTTTAAAGTTGTGTTTTTTTTGTGCAATAAAGTATATCTATCTATCTATCTAACATTATCCGAGTTCTATATTGTGAAGGTTAATTCGTGTACATGCATCTCGAGACCACACTGTGACCCGGCCACATCATCGCCAGCAGAGCAGAAGCCCTATCAGGTTAGTGTTCTTCTTTGTCCTGCTATTATAAGGTTCTTGAGGGAAGGAGTCCTTTAAAACTTAAATCAAATTCGTATACTATTATTGCAACATCGTATGTCCTAAGAATGAACTATCGCACTCGGTATTTCCGGACAGATACGACCTGCAAACCTTCAAGAAAAGAGCATTTTCTTTTTTAAAAGGTCGGCAGCGCACTTGTGACTCCTCTGGTGTAGGTGTCCATGGGCGGCGGTAAACGCTCACCATCAGGTGATCCGTCTGCTCGTCTGCCCCCTATCCCATAAAAAAAGAGACATTGCTGTAGCAAACTGCCGTCTTGCCACACCACTATTGTAGAAATCCTTATCCAATCACCGAAGCGGCAATTGTCAGAATGTCTCATATCTTACTATTTTCTAGCTTTTTTATGCAGTCGGTAATAAAATCGTTATAATTCATTTCCATTCGTCATAATGTTACAAAAACAACCATGCTATAATTAACCTGTCCAAAGTTAATCGTAACGGCACATTGAAATAAAAAGCCGGAACCCATACTGTAGATCACAGGAAACGCTTTCGTATTATTTACGACATTATTTGTGGGGTAAATGGCAGTTATATTTTATGGTAACCCGATTACATTCGACCCTAGCAGATTGCTAGGGAATTAGACGTTTTTACGTGTGACCCGGGAAAACAGGAGCCGAGTCACGTATCATGGTCGCAATGCATGATTTATTCTGTAAGATTTTTTTATCATACCTACATTGTTGAGGTCGCTCGAAAACGTACATACCTATTTAATCATAAGTATCCTAGAATACGGTATACGACTACTTATTTTTTAATTTTGCAATCAAAAGACCTCTCAATGATAGAAACGTCGTTGAAAGAATCACTTGATTCTCATTTAAACTACCTGAGATATCACAACTTTAAAATCACATTATTTTGGGCAAACCCAAAACGCTCCATACAAATGGCTACTTAGATGTGACGTCACACTTAAGTATTTTGTATGCATTTCATTTTAATTTTGTATGGTAGCTATTACAAATGTTTCGTTTATGTCAATGGTTCTATTATAATAATTGGTGCAAATTGTATGGGTTATACAATGGTATAATTATTTTTTAAAAATTTCATACTTTTAAAATGGACTTGCCCATGAATCTTTGAATGACCATTAAACCGGCTAGACGTTATATTTTTAATTGAGAATTTTTACCTTTAGCACATATTGACCTATATTTTGACAAAATATTTATATTTTGTAAAATCTTGAACTTAGTCATATACCCTATTGGGCAGTTTAGATGACCCGTTTAGCGCGTTGTTTGGGCTCCGTTAAGACAGAGTAATGTTAGTTGATGAAATAGATATTTGTGTTGGATCTGGGTGTTTGTGGTACCTTTGCTGTTTCTGGTTTCCATAGTACAAGGGAAAATCTTAGTTTGTGACTAATAAAATTTATGTGATGTTGTCTCTACTTATTTATTACTAGTGGCCCGCTCTTACTTCGTTTCGGGACATTAGTTTCACTTCATACCAATAGATGGCGCTAGGTGTCGTTTATATCGCGCATGCGTTTGTTGTTTTCTGATCACCTGTAAACATTGGCGCTGTTTGTGATAGCGGATACCTAACGGATATCGACACCAAGCCTCCCGCTGGCTCGAGACCGCTCACCGGACATTCCATCCCTCGCGGGACGTGACTGTGCCGGTGGGGTCTGGATTCGTCAGCGGGGTGAAGCCCTATCCCGGATTGACACCATGGACACCTAGGCTTGTAAAAGGCCGCGCCAACTCCTCGTGCATCTCAATGCACGGCGAAGGCAACTACCGATATGGTCACCAACTCCACAACAGTCACTCCCGACCACTTACGGGGCCGAGAGCAAATCTCGGTAAGACTTACCTCTTCTTTAATAGCACAGAATGATTAAATGCTTTGTCATAATGCACTCTTATTAACGTGGTGTATGACGCCGTCAGGCCAAGTGTAGGGACGATTTGCGCAAGATAGCTGGCGGGACCTGCAAGCGACTAAGTCGAGGATCCATCAAAGTGGCGGACATTTGAAGAGGCATATGTCCAGCAGTGCACTGAGACAGGCTAAAGAAGATGATGATGATTAACATACAAACAAACAAGTAACATTGTTAAATAATAAAATTATTTTACAACTTCGCTTACAGGTAGGTAGGCAGCCACTGCTATACTTATTTATTAGGTTAAAAAAATAGAATATAAAATTCCTCGAATTTAAATTAGAACAAAACAATATATTTATGTTTTTAAATATGCATGGATCCTATCTTTGTCGTAATGTATAATATAATTTTGTCGTAATGTATGATACTGAGAGACCTAAATACCTACTTAACAGAATAATCTAGTTAATTTCAATTGCGATTAAAGGTCAAATTAAAATTCAATTAATTGACTGATATCACATTTGTTATTTGCTTTTTATCCAGTGATAGTGGCCCGCCCTCACTTCGTTTCCGAACATTAGTTACACTTTATACCAATAGATGGCGCTAGGTGTATATTACATCGCGCGTTTTGTGTTTGTGGATTACCTATAAGCGTGTCTGTAGAATTGACCTCTTACTAAATTGTATAGATGACATTCAACATTTAACTTTTCTGCCCTCGATCTTAGCAGCCAGAAATTTTGGTACACAACTGAAATCGATTCGCTTACCATCAAGTTTATTATGCAAAGCAGTTGTTTTTCCCGGCTGATTCATTTCATTCTGTCTGAGTGGAAATTTAATTTGCGGAACAATGTTATCGGCTGTGAGAGTTCAAAAATACCGTTAATTTTATTTTATAAAAACAGACTCTTTACATGCTCTTGTAACGCAGTTCATTTTCAAAAGTTCATTTGTTGATGAAGTAGGTGTTTATCTTGGACCTGTCGATCAATCTTTCTTTAAAAAAAGTTACTGCTAAGTTTCTCGCCGGTGTCTTCTTGGCAAAAAACTACATTCCAAACCAGTGGTAAACATGTTGACTTACATAAGTGTTCTGTTTTAATTTTTCAATTAATCAATCCAGTTTTTTTATTGATGCTGGGGAATGCCTCCATATGTAAGTATACTCGGGTTATGACGGGTTCTCCTTCGGTGGCCGGAGGAGGCATACCGGCTAAACTTAAAAGCTACCTCATTGCCAGAGTGAGGTAGAGACAAGAGTACGGGCTTAGGAACTTTACTTCAGGTTCAATCAATCCAGCATGGGTTTGTCAATTGTTAAATATAAGCCTTTTTCGTGCTGCGCCATAGATTTTCTCCTAGGGTCTCTTCATCCAGTCATTGCTAGCAGTTCTACGGTTAACGGTGATAGCGTGAAACCTGACAATTAGGTTTTTTTTTGTGGTGGCATACGAGCTGCCGAGCTGCGATTGCCGCCATCCATGGACAGCCGTGATACTAGTGGAGTCACAAGTGCGCTGCTAAGATTTAAACCCCCATTTCCCCCCCGAATTGGACCTCTGGAACCCCCACTCACGCAGCGAAACACAGCACAGTGCTGCTTCACGCCGGTTTTCTGTCAGGCCGTGGTATCACCCCGGTCGAGCTGGCCGAAGAAGCGTCGCACTCCCATGGCAGGTGTGACACTTGGGGTCTTAATCATCAACACTAATAGTAGCTCAGTTTATGTAAAGTGAAATGGACGGTGTCATTGCCTCTCATATAAGACTAATTGTACAAGTCTAATTAGACAAATTCTACTCACGTTCGCAGTTTGGTATCAGCCGATGCGGGCTTCTGATTGCAAACTGTCTAAAATACTGCACTTGTAGCAGGAGTACAAAAACTCCGACACAAGTGGAGTCACAAGCGCGCTGCTAACCTTTTGGATTGGGCCTCCGGTACCCTCACTCACTTAGCGAAACACAACACAGTGCTGCTATACGCCGGTTTTCTATGAGGCCGTGGTATCACTCCGGTCAAGCCCATTCATGCCGAAGCGTGGCTCTCCCACGGCAGGTGCGACACTTGGGGCGGATAATCATCAACACTAATAGTAGCTCAGTTTATGTAAGGTGAGATGGACGGTGTCATTGCCTTGTTTGTCAATTCATGCTGAAGCGTGTCTCTCCCACAGCAGGTGCTACACTTGGGGCGGATAATCATCAACAATAGTATCTCAGTTTATATAAAGATAAAGATAAAGATAAAGATAAAAACATTTATTTGTTTAACACACACGACACACATGATTACAAATGAAGAACAAAAAAAAAAAAAAAACAAACTTCTGATGTTTATACCAGTAAGACAATACAACACATTAAAATAAAGGAAAAATAAAAAAAAAAAACCTACTAGTTAAAATATTTAAGGCGGCAATATATACCTACATTGTGTCCAGGTGTGTCGCGGTGCATACAAAAAGGAGCTCACTCAGCTAAAGCCACGACTTAAGGAAGGGGTAGGTACCTTCCTGTGAGCCATGGCGCTGGTATATATGATGGACCGGACGGTGTAATTATTACTACCCGATCTAAAGAGTCCTGAGGACTCTTTAGATCATCGATACATTACAGAGTCCTCAGATTTTATAAAATAAGTAGCGGTCGTCCACAGCTTCACTCGGTTGAAATTAGTTTTATGTGGCTGTCCCAATGTCAAAATCCACAAGTTTTTTGAATTCAAACTCGATTATTGGTTTATTGGTTTTACGATTATTGGTTTTATTACTGAGTTTGACTGACCAGATGGCGCAATTGTAGTGACCCTGCCTCTTGTGCCAAAGGTCGTGGGTTCGATCCCCACCCTAGACAAACATTCGTGCGATGAACACTTGTGTTTGTTCAGTGTCTGGGTGTAATATATGTATTTAAGTATATATTTGTGTTCCTCTGTTGTCTGATATCTGTAACACAAGTGTTTAAGCTACTTAGTACGGAATCAGGTCAACGTATGAGATGTTGTGAGAATTATTATTATTATATCCACTTTTCAACTCTATCATCAGATCAGCTAGATTTGACACAAAAATATATAACTATGTTTACCCAACAAGAGAATAAAACACTCACAACTACCAGCCGCAATCTCGTGTCAGGACGGATATGAGCTACCACCTCCGGCCTCAAAACGCTCTATTCAACGTAGTTTTTCATATCCTTAGGGCCTAACTAATAAATTTAGCTGTGTTTAAAGCAAATGGGAGGTCAGTGGATAAGAAAATCCGCCATACAAACAGGTCATAGGTATACCTATACCTTTTTTTATGGTTTGAATTTGAGCTCGAACGTATGGTGGCTTTAGTAATATTATAAATGATGAATGCGATTTACATGAGTGTATCGTAATATATTTAATACAATATGAAAATGTAATTATTTAGTAATTTTATGTTTTTGACATACACTCATTGATAGACTTTTTTTTTTACTGTAGATAGGTAAGCGTTTGACCATATTTCACCTGATGGTAAGTGATAATATGGTCTAAGATGTAGCACGATTACCTAGAAGATACCTTTTCACACGCGCTTTGAAAACCCCCAAATTGCAGCCTCTAGGGAACACCTCCTCAGGCAGCTGATTCCACTGTTTCGCAGTACGAATAATGAAACAGGATTCAAACCTCTTTGTTTTGGTATTTCTAACTTTTGGTATTTCTACCATGTGCCGGTGTCGATTGAGGAAGACTGTTTATTTTTTCTTTTATGAACCATGGCAATGGTATCTTTGGGCCTCTTTTAGACTAATTATGTTTATGCGCTCTCTTGTTATTGGGTTGATGATGATAATTCGCTTATTTAAGCTCGGCGATTAGGATAGCATCACGGTGAAACCTACACATTTCAGATACATTCTCAAACTGTAAATCTCACCCAAAATACACTGGGCAGCAAATTAATCCACAGATCATCTTACATTATGATCAAATAACTATAAACTAACTGGTCTGGTTTCTCCTGTATTAGGGTGGGGAAGGTAAAACGGTAAGTATCCTGGGCCATCATCCAATCGTTAGGACGTAGCTGGGAGTAATTGCTGAGATGTAGATGAAAGCTCTAAAAGCTTAGTTTTTTTTCATTATATAGGTAGCAGACGAGCTGACGGATCACCTGATGGTAAGCGATTACCGTCGCCCATGGACACACCTGCAACATCAGTGGTGTCACAAGTGCGCTGCTTACCTTTTAACCCCCCTTCCCCTGGATTGGGCCTCCGGTACCTTCACTCACGCAGCAAAACACAGCGCATGCACTGCTTCACGCCGGTTTTCTGTGAGGACGTGGTATTACTTTGGTTGAGCCGGCCCATTCATGCCGAAGCGTGGCTCTCCCACTTTTAAAAGTTATTAAAAGTTTACTGCAATGTAGAAGTTAACAAAAATATAATGTGCATCTACTCGTAACAATCCGGGATAGTAAAACTCTACCAACTACAAACACGCTGCGGAGTCTCAGGACGGATATGAGGTACCATTTAGCCCTGGGCCTCCTACACTTTCCCACGTTATAGATGCTCCTCTGAAGAACGCCTAGCGTTTTTCGGGCCAAGTACACTGAGCCAAAGACGACGTATGCAGGATTTATTGTTTCTTCAAAAAATTGTACATGGTACCTTAATGTGTCCTAGAATACTAAATCGAATTCAAATTTGTGTTCCCCAGCTAAGTAGTTGACGTAAACTTAATCATTTTTTCAAAATCCCCCATCATAGAACCAATCTGGGTTTGTATGCGCCAGTTACTAGATTTGTAATTGCATATAATGAGTGGCACAATCTGCTCGAACTTGACATTTTTCATCACCAAGCCAATTTATTAAAAAGAAAATTTTTAAAAATATAATGTACCTACCTATATTTTTTGTTAAACTTTCCCTTTAAGTAAATTACTGTAACCTCTAAAATATCATGATGTGCATGTCTGTAATCGATGTAAACACTAGAATAGTCCCTTGCTTTGTAAAATGTATGTAAAATGCTTGTGTTTATATTGTTGATGTGCCTAATAAATAAATAAATAATAAATAAACGTTGATTCATCGCTTTACCGCACAATGTCCTAGCAGAATTTTTCAAACTGAATGTCTTTAAATGAAGCGTGTTTCAGCTGAGAAACCAAGATTTTATTTTCAAGGATAAACTTCAATGTTACACATTTCTTGTTGTTACAAAAAAGATGCAAAATCATTATAACTGCGGCTTAGTGTCAGAAATTAGTAACTGCTTTTTGGGTAGTATTAATAGTAATAAAAGTGAACAAAACATACAATGTTTATCTACTCGTAAAGTTCGGGATAATAAAACACTCGGAACTACAAATGTCCACGCCACATGGACGGATATGAGGTCCCGCGTAGCCCCGGGCCTCAAAACACTTCCCCAATGTTGTTCCATCGCTTTGCCGCGCCATGTCCTAGTAAAAATCTTTTAACAGAAAGTCTTTGAAGCCTGATTCTCTTGAGAAGGCAAGATTGTAAGTTCTCTTTGTAGATAAAAAAACGACTCTATTGCATTAATGTAGAATTAGCTGAAAAATAGGCACCAGGGGGCGTGCCTTCGGCTGTGACGTCAGAGTGGCGTGATGGTGGTACGAGTCGGAGGACACAGACAGACATCGGCGTCTTTGCGCTGCAACCATCGGATCGGACAGACGTTCACGAGCTAGGATTAGTTTAGGACCTAGGATACCTATTTGTTATTTTTTAAGTACTTCTATTAAATTCTTTTGTTTAAATGATCTTTTTTTTTAAGCATTAATAGTCGAAATTGCTAATTTCAGAAGTGGGATTCCTAACCACATCTGTGTTTGTTTTGTTAGACGATTAAGAGATTCGTTAAATTTAGTTATTTTTAAATACCGATCGCAATGCCTAAGGAATCTAGTGGTAAATCTCGAAAGCGTGGACGTTCATCCGATTCAGCTATCGAACAACAGCTTCAAACGATAATTTCTCGTTTGAAGGCGTTGGAAGATACGCGGGTTCTCAATTCAGGTGAAGCAGGTGCAGGTGCTGATGCGCGTGCCCTCCCGGCGCCACCCGAGCCGCCGTCGGCGCGCTTACACTCGCTCCCGCCCTGTGCATCTGATCTAGCGAGTGTGTCTGCGCAAGTTCAAACTTGTACGGACGGCGCCACGGCGGGTGAGGCGAGCGTGGCCGCATCGCTACCACCGAGTACGACGCCGTCTGCCGCAGATTTCATCATGAGCGAGGTAGCGGATAAACTTGCGACCGCGATCAGTGCTGCAAACTCGGTGAGATCCAACCATATTTATATTTCTAGTTTTGATCCTTCTTTAAATGATTTTAATGTGTGGTGTGAAGAAGTGGATTATTTGTGTCGTGTCAACCGGTGGGATGATCGTGAATGTTTGGCCCGGATAGGTCATTGTTTGAAGGGCGATGCGCGTGTGTGGCTTAACGAATGGTCAAGTAATGAGCGTACGTGGTCTAATTTTAAACGTGATTTTCAATCTTTGTGCCCGCGTAGAATAGATAGTGCGAACATTCTATTCGAAGTTATGCAGTCAAATTCCAATCGCTATCCCACATACGCTGAGTATGCTAGACGTTCATTGTTGCGATTGCGCGTTGTTAGAGGATTGAGTGAAGATCTGATTAGTGAAATAATAATTCGCGGCATTACCGACCCGCAGATTCGCGCGGCTGCAACGAACGCTCATTTGTTGCCCGGTGATTTAATTGCGTTTTTGTCGATTTATGTCAAACCGGTTCAGACTACCCCCGTTCGTAGCAAGTATAACGAACCTCAAAGTCATTCTCGAAAAAGAGAATATTTTAGTACGCGAACTAAATGTTTTAAATGTAACGGTTTTGGCCACAAACAAACCGAATGTCCTAAACGTGCGAAATTAAATGATACGGTTGATAGACGTGTGTCGTCAGCCCCCGAATTGCCTGCTACCAATCGAGTCTCAAGTAAATCTGATCCATGTAGTTTCTGCAAAAAGATGGGGCATAAAGTAGAAGATTGTTTTGCAAAACAGCGTAGCGAATCGCGCGGCAAACCTAACGTCAACTTTTGTCATGAGCTCCAAGATAATTATCAACGTAACGATATCGCGTCTGCTGTGATTCAGGGCGTGCCTGTAGATATTCTTATAGATAGTGGCTCGCAAATTTCTCTTATAGCGGAATCGGTTGTGAAACATTTGCGATGTACTCAGACGCCATCCTTTTGTACCTTGCGTGGCATTGGCAGCCAAGAGGTGGAGTCTAGTTTTTCTACAACGTTAACTATTGAATTGCCTGAGATTTCCCTCGAAGTAGATTTTCATGTCGTCCCTGATTGCTATTTGACTATCCCAGTCATATTAGGTACGGATGTCCTTAATAGAGATGGTGTGGTTTACACTCGAACACGCGGTGTGCAGCGCCTCACGCAATCACATTCTGTGTTTAATGTGCAGTCGAGTATGCGTGACCAGATAGACACGGCTGTTGAAGGTGATGATAAAATTCATTTGCTGAAAATTATCGAAGAGTTTTCGGAATTTTTGGTCACTGGTACCGCCACTACGACCGTAAATACTGGGTCTATGCATATTCGGTTGCAAAATGAAACCCCTGTAGTGTACAGACCTTATAAAATGTCCTATCACGAAAAGATTCGCGTTCGGGAAATAATTGGTGATTTACTAAATAAGGGGATAATTAGGGAGTCGGAATCAGAGTTCTCTAGTCCTATTTTACTAGTGAAGAAAAAGGACGGTAGCGACAGGATGTGTGTCGACTTTCGGGCGTTGAACGCGAACACAGTGAAGAATCGTTATCCATTGCCACTTATTGAGGACCATATCGATCGATTGGGCAAAGCCAAGTTCTTCACAAGCCTCGATATGGCTACAGGCTTCCATCAAATTCCAATGGATAGCGATTCTATTCGCTTCACTGGCTTTGTCACCCCCGAAGGACACTATGAGTACTTAAAAATGCCGTACGGACTCGCCAATGCACCTGTCGTTTACCAGCGCATAATAACTGATACCCTGCGTTCCTTTATTGAAGCTGGCAAGGCTTTAGTGTATATCGATGACGTTTTGATACCAAGCGAGACAATTATCGACGGATTACAGACGCTCCGCGAAGTGCTACGGACTTTGACTACGGCAGGTTTTTCAATTAATTTAAAATAATGCACGTTTTTGGCAAGAGAAGTAGATTATTTGGGGCGTACGATTAGCTATGGTCAGGTTAAGCCGAGTCAGCATAAAATCGAAGCTTTGGTCAAGGCCCGTACGCCGAGCAATGTGAAAGAGGTGAGACAGTTCCTCGGTCTTGCAGGATATTTCCGGCGATATATTCCCGGTTACTCCCTCAAAACGGCTTGTATTACTGATTTACTTCGCAAGGGTGTGCAATTTCAGTGGACTGACGAGCACGAACGGGTCCGTAAAGACATTATTGAGCGGCTAACCAATGAGCCTGTGCTGGATATTTATGACCCTTCGTTAACCACCGAAGTGCACACTGATGCGTCGTCACGTGGGTACGGTGCCGTTTTACTACAAACGGACGCTGAGGGTCGTAAACGGCCTGTTGCGTACTTCAGCAAAGTCACTCAGGGAGCAGAGCCACGTTATCACTCCTATGAGTTAGAAACGTTGGCTGTGCTCAAATCGTTGCAACACTTCAGGCATTATTTAATCGGCAACAAGTTTAAGGTCGTAACAGATTGCAACGCCCTGAAACTAACCCAACGCAAGAAAGATCTGCTGCCTAGAATAGCTAGGTGGTGGATGTATTTACAGGATTACGACTTCGATCTCGAGTATCGTAAGGGGACTGCGCTATCGCACGCAGATTACCTGAGCCGTAATGCAATTAATATGTGTCAAATTCCAAGGCCACATAACTGGGCCCAGATAGCGCAGGCCGCTGACGAAGAAACTCGGTCGTTATTGCAGAAGTTGAATGACGGTTTTTATGTTACATACCTAAAGGCCACCGGCTTAGTTTACTGCGCATTTTTCACGATGAGCATCAGCATATCGGTGTAGACAAAACGACCGACCTAATAATGCGTCATTTTTGGTTTCCGGGATTAAGGCAGTTTGTTAGAAAATATGTTCGACATTGCATTGTTTGCTTATCATACAAAAAGGTACCTCGTCAACCTTTGCAGCCTATTAGCTCGTGGGGAAAACCTAGTATTCCTTTTGATACTGTGCATACAGATGTCTTAGGGCCACTTCCAGGCTCAGATGGCTATAAGTTTGTTATTTTAATAATAGACGCATTTACCAAATTTTGTTTATTGTATCCGATTTTTAGGCAAGATTTTAATGAACTGAAACGTGTATTTGAAAATGCAATTTCTTTATTTGGCACACCTCGTTTAATTGTATCAGATCGAGGACGTATGTATGAGAGCTCATCGTTTTGTAAATGGATTAATGATTTAGGTAGTGAGATTCATTTTATAACAGCTGAAATGCATCAAAGTAATGGGCAAGTTGAGCGGTACTGTCGTACTGTTATGAATATGATCCGAGTGGAAACAAACTTTCGGCAGGAAAGTTAGTCTAAAATTCTATGGAAGTTACAGCTCAATTTGAACATTACGTTACAGAAGTCTACCCGACGCTCACCCTTAAATTTATTGATTGGCAGTGATGGTGCGACGCCCGTCATACGATCCGTGGTTCGCGACGTTGCATATGAAGCCGCCAGTCCGAACCGAGAATCTCTGCGTGAGCTGGCGCGGCAGCGCGCTAGTGGGCTGCTTGAAGAGAATCGAGCGCAGCAAGATGCTCGTGTGAACGAGCATCGCAGAGTACCCCAGCAGTTCCGCACCAATGACCTGGTTTTCGTAAAGAAAACAAGCCAGTCTACTGGCAAGTTAGACTCCGGGATGCGAGGCCCCTACGTTGTCACGAAGATACTGCCACAAGGTCGATATGAGCTCCGACTAGTCAGTGGGTCGTATGGTAAGAGTACGCGAGCTGCGGCCCAACATATGGTATTGTGGCGGGGAGAGTGGACCCCCGATGTGTGCGCGGCATTCTTTGAATGTGAGTATAATTATGTACTTACGCTCTTTGGCTATTCACGGTGCGCATCTCGAGAGCTCTGCGCGTATTACCTTATAACCCTCTGATAGCCTAGTTGTACTACTGCTTATTGCTATGTTATTTTAATTTCTGGCACCCTGAGGGCTCTGCCAGCTGTATATCCTGCGGGCTCTATACTTGATAAAATTTGGCACCCTGAGGGCTCTGCCTGTGGTACATCCTGAGGGCTCTGTTCTTGTTGAAATCTGGTACCCTGAGGGCTCTGCCAGTCATACATCCTGAGGGCTCTGTATGGTGACTAGAAACCTGAGGGCTCTTCTAGTGCTTATGGTGTCTATTTTTATGTTTTACATCCTAGGCTCCGTTTAACATAAAAATAAACCCTTTTAGATTCTTATTGCTACCTCAAGTGAAATGAGTGTATGTTTCCATGTTATTTTATTGTGTTCTAATGCAAACAATGTTGTGTTGTGACGATAGGTGCCGCCGACGAGGACACCTCCTCGGACTCGGAAGACAGTGAGGAGGGAAACACACGAGAAGTCCAAGCGGAGGTCCACACTCAACCATCACAGCCACGTCAGGTGCTGCAAAATTTGGCGGTCGAGGACGAGCCGACTTCAGGAACGGCCAAATTAGCTGAAAAATAGGCACCAGGGGGCGTGCCTTCGGCTGTGACGTCAGAGTGGCGTGATGGTGGTACGAGTCGGAGAGGGGGACGCAAGCTGGGGAGCGAGGACACAGACAGACATCGGCGTCTTTGCGCTGCAACCATCGGATCGGACGGACGTTCACGAGCTAGGATTAGTTTAGGACCTAGGATACCTATTTGTTATTTTTTAAGTACTTCTATTAAATTCTTTTGTTTAAATGATCTTTTTTTTTAAGCATTAATAGTCGAAATTGCTAATTGTAGGTTAATGCTTTCACCATCGCTTTTAGTGTTTTAAAGGTGTCGATTTTTAGAGTGGAAAATGATAAGGCTCTTAAATTATCGTAATAGACGTCAAATATATACTTCAAGAGAAAAAAACTTATGTTCGAATCGTAAGACCGAATATTTAATTGCTTTGATTTCTAAGGAATTCAATGACAAAAAAACTCGAAAGTTTCTTCAAATAATAATGTAGTGAGAATCAAGTCTAGTACGTTATAATTCGTACAAAATGTTTTACGAGCACAATTCTGTTGCTGAATAACTCATAGTTTTCGGGTATGATAGTTTATTAGACAAGACCTGAAGATTCATCCAGAATCCAACTCATACATGACAGGAATAAGATTAAAGAACTCGCGTGACGGCAAAGAGATGCAATGTTCTTATAGTAAAATTTGTAACGGCCTTCTCGTGTACTACAATAGTGGTTTTTCCAAAACTATAATATCAGATTACAATGACTAAACATAATACGACATCTGACGACCCGTTTGGAACAGTGGTAGTGAACGCTGCCTTTGGTCCAAGGGATGCGGGTTCGATCCCCGCAGAGTACAAAAATTAGTGTGCATGAACATGTCTGTTTGTATTGGTCTGAGTGTTTTCTATGTATTATAAGTATGTATGTACAAAAGAAAAGTATATTATATGTATATATTTGTAATCCCACTTTTGAATCTGATATCCGTAACACAGGTGCTTGAGCTACATATCTCGGAGTCAGTTCAATGTATGTGATGTTGTAAAATATTTATTTATTTATTTATTAATAACATGTATAGACAGGGAAAACCGAAATATTATTTTCTTTATTACATGACTGTAAACCAAGTTTACTATATCTTATCTTATCTCTTAGGGGCCATTTTCATGGGGCATGTCGACCCTAAGGGATCTTTTATACCTCCTCTATCCTTTACACTTCTACTCATGGGAAATTCGTTTCATCAGCGTCACGATGTCTTTGACCCCAGACGCTTTAACACAATAACACTCATATTATATACAAGATATGCACAAATTCATCTGCCGCAACGAGACTACTAACAAAATATTACTACAAATTCAGTACACGATTTTCAGCAGAATAACGGTCCACCTTGAAAATACCCATTAATAAACTTTTCGGATTCGTTTATGCAATAAGCGATCAGAATAAATTATGTCACAAATCTTACGCTTATATGGCCGAAACTTTATAAGTTAAATAGGAATATGAATTGGCTGATTATAACTTTCCTGAAAAAGTAGATAAAACGATACAAAAGTTCGTAAAAAAATTTGGCTTACCGTCTTTATCGCTGAGCAAGGAATCACTACATCTTTATCCTACTAAAAATCTTCAAGTATGAAAAATAGTATCTTTCGCTGTCTGTCTGTTTGTATATGGCATACATAGGGATGTATGCTTAGATAAACTAGGCAACGGATTTTGATGTGGTTATTGTAATCGATATATGTAGTTCAAGAGGAAGGTTTCATTTTGAATAACCTACATGAATATTTTTTTATGTGCTAGGTGACAGTCGAGCAGACGGAGCACACGTGATAGTTAGCGATTGCCGCCGCGCATGGACACCCGCGACACAAATATTGATTCCACACGATTCCAAAGCCAGGCTGGTATCTAGTAGTAAAATGAACTCATCATCTTCATCATTTAAGCCAATAGACGCCCGCTGCTGGACATCTCTCTCTCTCCTGTCGATTCCCTCACTGCTGAGAATCGTGACTCCTTCCGATTTTGTCGACCAGCTGACGCCATCGGCTGTGCTCCGCCGCTCGGTGCAGGGCAGTGCTTATCGGAATCTCGAGCTGTTTTGCTATCTGGTCTGACCATCGCTGGGGACTACGACCTCTCGGTCTTCTCCCTTCTACTTTACCGGTTACAATCAATTGCTCCAAGCTATCCCCACTCCTTCGTGCAATATGTCCAAAATATTGCACGATACGTCGCAAACAGATGGCGGACAAGCGCTGAGTATCCTCTGTTTTTAAATCTTTGAGGATCGAGACATTGGTGCGGCGGGCAGTCTATGGTATTCTTAACATGCGGCGCCAGCACCACATTTCGAAGGCGACGATTCTTTTCCGGTCGGCTGCCTTGATTGTCCACGTCTCGACACTATAGAGGGCGATGGGGAAGACAAGTGTGCGAACAAGGTGTATCTTCGTTCGATTTGATATGTTTCTGTCCCTCCAAATCTTACTCAGTTCAGTCATTGCTGTCCTAGCCATTGCACACCGTCTAATTTTAGATTTGAACTGGTGCCATTGTTTGTTTGGTTCCAGACCTGCGGTGATTATCTTCTGTAACTCAGGTTCCGTTATCCTTTGAAAGTACTCGTACTCCTGTGGTGTTATCCTCGCCGTGCGTTGAGTTTTCTTGCGACACAATTTTAGGCGCACTTGGAGATCTGCAACTAACAGTTGGTGATCGGAGCCGCAATCCGCTCCCGGGAAAGTTCTTGTGTTTGTTATAGACGATTTCCATCTACCTGCAACTGTAATGTACTTAGTCTATTTGGTTACGATATCGGTCACCAGGGGACTTCCATGTGTACAGCCTTCGTTTGTGTTGTTTGAAGCAGGTGTTTGTTATAGTCAAATTATAGCTTACACAGAAATCTATCAACTTTTCGCCCCTTTTGTTTCTAGTACCGATTCCATATTTTCCTATTGTGTCGCGGATGTGGTCATCGAGTTCCGTGTTTCCAGCCTTCGCATTCCAGTCCCCTTGGACCAGTATCATCTCGCGTTAGGATATTCTGTCTATTGTAGTCTGTAAACTGCCATAGAACTCATCGATCTCTGCTTGCGATGATTGAGCTGTTGGTGCATATCATCATCATCATCATCATCAGCCCATTTAAGTCCTCAGTGCTGGGGCACGGGCCTCCCTCAATCACATGAGGGGTAATTGTTGGTGCATGTATCTGTATGATATTAAGAGATAGTGGGGTGCAGTTTATACGGATGGACATTATTCTGTCGTTGATGGTATTATATCCAGTAACGAATTGCGTAAATTTTCGTGGTATTATTATCGCTATGCCGTTTTTACTCTGCGTATCGTGACCTGAGAAGTAGATTGTATTCCCAGAAGCTGATAATGCCCTTCTCCTCAATATTCCCCACATAGATCGGTCCTGTGCCGCCCGCATCCAATGGATTCACTCGACCTTCACCGGATCGTCGGTCCACCTTGTGGGGTGCCATGGCATTAACTTCCTGTACGTGGCCTCCACTCGAGAATCTTTCCGCCCTTAGGGCCGTCTGTTCTCCTCGCTATGTGCCCTGCCTATTGCCACTTGAGGCATGCAATCCTTTTGGCTATGTCCGTGACCTTAGTTCTCCTGCGGATCTCATCAGATTTGATACAATTTTGTAAGGTGCTTCCGAGTATAGCCTTCTCTCCATTGCTCTCTTGGCGACTTTGCACCTCTTTAATCGGCACATTGTAAGCGACCAGGTTTCAGTTTCGTATGTAATTACTGGCAACACACATCGAATCACACGCAAGCGATTATCATTCCATCCCCATCATCTCAATGTATGGCGGTCTAATACTGTGCGTTTCTCGCTGAATTTTCTACCACGTACCTCAGTCTTGTGGAACGGTTTGGCTGCGGGAGTATTTCCCGACGGCTACGACTTAGGAGCCCTTAAGAGAAGAGCGTGCTCCTTTTTAAGAAGGCCGGCAACACATTAGCGATCTCTCTGATTTCGCGGTTATTCATGGGCGGCATTGATCACTTTGCTTGACTCACTTGCTCGTTTGTCGCCTCTAGCATAAAAAAAATGTAATAAAAAAGGAAAACTCCGAAGAATTTTAAGTAGGTATCAACGTCTTCATTTCAGCCTACACATTGCTAGTGTGTTACATAGAAGGCAATATACAAGCTAAGGCTTCTCACAAACCTCGTTTCGTAGTCACAGCATTATCTCTATTATTGAGTAAATGACGCTCTCGAATATAAAGAGTTCCCCGAACTTCAACCGACGCCATTCAGTCGGCATTATTTCGTTTATCACAGAAATTATGTTAATCGTCTGCTGTAGCTAAATAACCTTCCAATATTTTTTTTCTGAACTGCCCTTTTTCGGCTTAGTTTTTATTTATTTATTTATGTAAGGTACACTTACAGGTTACAATCTACAACACAAATGTTACAGGTTTTGGTTAATATAGAATATTACCACAGATGTTAATATAAACAGTGGGTGGTTCGATATATGTTAGAGTATTCTTAGTGATCAACGTTCAGGAAAAATAAAGATCTAGGCGGGGGAGTCTTTTTACGGTTCAGTAGCCAAATTGCATATAACCAAACCCTTAATCTTTTAACGTAATAGGTGGCAGACGAGCATACTAAAAAATTTATCAGTTCTTATTTCTGCCGCACCGCCAAGAAAGGGAACTCGTTGCCGGCGCATGTATTTCCCCCTTTCTACAATATGGATTCCTTCAAACGAAGCATGAAGAAGCATCTCGCGGGCCAGTATGGCGGTGCCAACGGATGTGATGCCTTGACAACGCTTCCGTTGTAATTGCAACTTGGGCTGTTCTCTTGCTTACCATCAGGCTGAGGAGAGCCAATATACTGAGCATCTATAAAAAAAACGGATAACTTGATGATTGGGCGAATGCTGTCGTTCACTGACACATTGCAACTCAAGTGTAACAAGTGCGCTGCAAAACTTATACCTCCCCTTTCCGAGATTAAGCCCACCGTTTAGCGAAACACAGCGCAAACGTTGCTTCACATTGGTGATAACTACAGTAGTCTTAATGAATTATAAACATTCAGAAAAACAGAAGTAAAGGCAAAGTAGCTGACTTAAGTTATGGTACTAAGACAAGTTACATTAATTATAGGCTTATTTATTTTATTTAAATTGTGTAAATAGGTAATTTGGTTCTACTATTACATTGTGGTCTTGTGGTTCACTGGTTATCGTACACAAAGCCAACCAATACCAGTTTTATCTTTATCATCATCGTCATCGTCCATCGTCAGCCCATTTAAATCCCCACTGCTGGGGCACGGGCCTCCCTCAATCACATGAGGGGTAGTTGCCATACTCACCACGCTTGGCAGACGGGTTGGCGAGGGTTTTAATATAAATGCAGAGTTTTCCTTCTCTGGGTGCTGATGATCATGCCAGCAGCCTTACCTTGGTTGCCTTTTACGACACCTCGGTAAGAGTGAGGGTGGCCTATTCTACTCTGCCGGGGACCACACGGCATCGGATCTTTATCCTACGAACACACGGACCACACCACACGGAACCACATGGATCTTTATCCTACGATCTCCTTAAAAGCAATCTTCAAGATATTAATAAGTTATTATGTCACTAATCGAAAAGATAAATGAAAATAATCTGGGCAAATGATAATCTTATACTATTGATGCAAAACAATAATCTTCACACACCGTTAATCCATATTCTATCACAACATCGTGTACAAAATGCCATTACTATGTTACGAGAAAATAAATACGGTACCATAAATAAAGGGAATCCTATTACTTATCGCCGTTCGGGCTAGTGATGTGCTCAATTAGATTGATTTGAGTAACAGTACCCACTGTAAGGGATTTAGCGAGTATACCTTCGATTTCAGTATGAAGCTTTGCACGTTATACTGCTTTCAAGTCGCACGGTGACCAATTTCAACGACTAGCTGGCGATGAAATTGTTGGTTACTTTTTATTTTATGAAGTAGTGTGATTCCTATTATATCACTGCTACTTTCAATAAAGTACATAGTAAATAATGAACAAAATACATTTGAATTACCAACTTTCTAAATAAATAGATATACTTTATTGCACAAAATACACAACTTAAAAAACTAGGCATTACAGCAACTTCAATGTACAATTTTGACGGTCTTGTCAATGGAACCGATATAGGGCAAAGGACATTTGATAGTAGAGGAGGGGTAGGTCGTTTAACTCTATGTTTTTTTCTTGATAGGAAAAAGGTGCGTATTTTTGTTCCGAGCTGCTTATATTTGTCTGGGCGTTATTAAAGACGTGCCTGAAGGATTTTTGTCATTGCCGAGGACAGTAGATGAATTCATATTTTTAGACATAATTTAATATTGGCCCAGAATTAGAAACAATGAAATTGAATGTCCGCATAATATCTCCTACATTTTTTCGACGTAAATAGATAAGAAGGTATCCTAAAAATGGCCACTTTAAGCTTCTATAATTAAAAAAAAACTCTTATTCGCCACAGTCAATTTAAATCACTTGGCGGTGCAATCGTCGCGGTGTTACCTTAAGCATAAAGTTACGGCGAAATTTTGGTTGATTAATATTTTTCGATATCGATGAGCAATTTGCGAAATTGGTATTTAAAATACCACAAACATATTTTCTGGCACATCACTAAGCCGAGGAATAAAAAACATTTATCAAGATATCGACTCCCTCATCTCGTTAACCTGAGACGGTTATACTTAGCATTAATGTATTGCTGATCTAGATTTACTTACTTATTCGAAGTTTGAAAAAGGAATGGATTAGCTTTCTCCACAGAATAAAAATAGGAAGCATGAATAATATGAGGCCGCCCTGTAAATGGAAACTTAAGGATGTTCAAATAGCTGCAATCATCTAGCCCTATCTAAACTCGTAGCTTTAATTTCAAATGTTGACCCATTACAACATTTTTAGCCCTATTTTTTTATGCTAGAGGCGACAAACGAGCAAGCGAATCACTTGATGGAAAGTAATCAACGCCGCCCATGAACATTTTTAAGCTTTCATAATAATGTTTAGTTTTCAGATATGGTCCTGTGTCAGTTATTTCTTTATCGTTTACATCCGGAAAACCTTATAATAGGTATCAAAAAAAATCAAATCAAAATCAAAAATGTCTTTATTCAATTTAAGTCCATACAGAACATTTATGAATGTCAAATATTATGTAATCTACCGCTGATTCGGAATGTCAATTTCTACCGAGAAGAATCAGCAAGAAACTCAGTAGTTACTCTTTTCAAATAATATGGTAATTACAATATTCATTCTTATACAAATTATGATTACAGTGACAGTATGATATACAATGCTTATAATCAATATCGTTTAGATAAATCGTCAAAGAAAAATTATGAAATGAATTATACATTAGAGGACAGGCGAAGAGATCAATCGTGAATGAAATCCATTTAGCATGTTAGGTCACCAAAATAATAAACAAAAATCAGTTTTTCCATACACAATAGAATATCCTCCCGGCAATAATGTATGGAACAACTGTTTTTTTTTGCTTATTTTGTTGATCTAATATGCTAAATTCACTTCATTCACCATACAGCATATGTGGTCTTCGGGATGTAAACGATAAAAAAATAACGGTAAGATATACTTTATTGCGCAAAATGCACAACCTTAAAAATCAGTCATTACAGAAACTTAAATGTACAATTACGGAGTCTTATCGCTGGAAGCGATTTCTACCAGAGAACCTTCAGGCAATGGATAAAGATAAAAAAGAAAAAGATAAAAAAATCTTTATTCAATTTAGGTCCACACAGAACACTTATGAATGTCAAAATAGGTACATAATATCTACCGCTGGTTCGGAATGTCGATTTCTACTGAGAAGACACCAGCAAGAAAATCATAATGTATATGTATGTAGTCAATAACGATGTTACTTGCCAAATTTCATAGTTCTGAGCAACGGGTTGTACCCTTTAGGCCCTTACTAAAGGTTCTGATTCCCTTGGAATGATCATTGTACGAGTGTTCGGTTTTTACTAAAAAAATAATTACTAATATTTTAGGTGACCCATATAGCGCTCTGATTTGAGCACCAGTCGAAGCGCAAAGGTCAGTTCGATTCCAGTACCAACTTAAATGTTATATTTTTGTGTTGGGCCTGGGTGTTTGTGGCATCATCGTTGTTCATGGTTTCAACCTCATTGTGGAACCAGGACAATGTATATTTTTAAAGACTTCAAAACAGGAGGAGTTACTAGGTTTGACTGTAGATACAGGGTGTGTCTGTGGACATTTACATCCCTTTAACCACGTGCTCTACCAACCATTCTGAACAACATTTGTTCTACGACTTTTCGAAATTAGTCGAATTTTTTTTCGACTCCCCATACAAAATGACCAAGTCACATGACCAACTTTGTATGAGAAGTTGAAATTCTTTTATCCGAATTTCCAAAAGTCATAGAAGAAATGTTGTTCAGAATGGTTGATTGAACACGTGGTTAAAGGGATGTAAATGTTCACAGATACACTCTGTTTATTGTTTTTTATGTATGTTCACCGATTTATCCGCCAATTATCAACTGATTTGCACAATTCTTGCCAAAAAAATTGAGACACTAAAAAGTATGAGAAAAAAATTCTACATAGCAATTACACTCGAAACAGATAACTCGAGGGTACTGTTATAAAATGGTATGTGAAGTGTATAGCCGACATAGCTCACCTGAATTAGCAAACTGAAGTGGCAGTGGGCTGGTCATATTAGCCGCAGAACTGACAGCCGTTGGAGCCGTAAAGTCCTTGAGTGGAGACCGCGACTCGGTAAGCGTAGTGTAGGACGCCCTGCGACTAGATGGGATGATGACATTCGAAGGCTGGCTGGTGTGGGCTGGATGAGAGTGGCCGAAAATCGGGAGCAGTGGCGTGCATTAGGGGAGACCTATGTCCAGCAGTGGACGAGTGTGGGTTGCTGATGATGATGATGATGTGAAGTGTATGAAGTGTTAAAAATATTATTTTATGCTTTGGTTTTTACATAGTGGATAAGATTTATTTTTTAGGTATCAGACAAGCAGACATATTACCAGCACTAGTAAATTTACAAGTGTTCTGCCAACTTTTTACCCCTTCCCCTCGAATCGGGTCTCCTGGGCCCTCGCTTACTCGGCGAAACACAGCGCTGATTCACGCCAGTTTTTAGAGGCCCTGGTATCATTCCGGTAAAACCCACCCATTCATGCCGGAGCATGGCTTTTCCGCGGTTAAAGCTGTATTGAAGTGTTTGTCTGAGATATCTGTTATTTATGGGCCTTTTGATTAATGTAGCGTTATTTATGGGAGTTAGAATTTAAAAGTGTGTTTTTGAGGGCAAAAGCTAAAGTTCATGTAGGTACTAAGAAAAGTGAGTAAATGGCAAACACAAAGAGGCATCATTTATCAGTCCACTTGCCATTCTAGTTTGAACCTTAAGAAAGTCATAAAAAGTGTTTTCACTGAGTCTTGTGTGTTGTGCTGTTATTGATTGTCTAACTTTACATTGACTTTTACGAAGAATCGATTTCTATGTGAGATATGACTATGACTATATTAGTAAATGTTTTTTGGTAGAATAAAGTATAATGCTTTTCAATTTAAAACAAAAAATCCTCAGTTAAGACACGTTAAACTACCTCCGTCGGTTCGGTTAGCGTAAACGTCAGATAAGCAGAAGTAACTGCTTTTTCTTTTGAGGTGAACATGAATAACCGTCACTCAGCGGTTAAAGCACACTAAAAGTTCGATTACCGTTGCAGACGAGTAGACGGATCGCCAGATGGGTAAGCCCCCCCCGACACTAGGGCCGCCGCCCATAGACTCCACTAGTTGTCTAACTTTACATTGACTTTTACGAAGAATCGATTTTTATGTGAGATATGACTATGACTATATTAGTAAATGTTTTTTGGTAGAATAAAGTATAATGCTTTTCAATTTAAAACAAAAAATCCTCAGTTAAGACACGTTAAACTACCTCCGTCGGTTCGGTTAGCGTAAACGTAACTGCTTTTTCTTTTGTGGTGAACATGAATAACCGTCACTCAGCGGTTAAAGCACACTAAAAGTGCGATTACCGTTGCAGACGAGCAGACGGATCGCCAGATGGTAAGCGACTGCCGCCGCCCATAGACTCCCGCGACACCAGGGGAGTCACAAGTGCGCTGCCAACCTTTAAACCCCCTTGGTTTAATTATTGGATTGAAACTTGGTGAACTCCGCCTTAAATATGAAAATATCTCACCGTTTAGTACACGTTTGCTTCCAAAGCCTACCCCGGCTGAATGATTCAGGATTTCGGAGGTCCGATAATTACAATGAAGAGACAGCCGTTTATCCCTAGCAGCCTTTTAACAGGAGAACTAAACAAACTGAATCATGGTTTCACGATTCAGAAACTATTCACACGCATGTTTCCTTGAGATGTTTTCCCTCACCACCGAGCTGATGGCAGAAATACGCACATAGATTTAAAAAATCCAGGAGTGCGTGCTCTCTCTTATGTATGAAAGGCGCATTCTTATGCACTGAGCTACCATCGCTCCATTCTCCAATGATGTTTTCTATAGTCCAATATCTACATTTTTATGTTGCTACTATTCAAAAACAAAATCTCATTTAAAACTATTTGAATATGCATGTTTGATAAATTGAGTTGCAATCAGAATTTCATGGTTTTCTGAAAAGTTATGTAGGATTTTTAGCGGATATTTTTCAGCGGAACTCTTGCACAGGTATTTAATATCTACCATGTTCACCAAAATATTATATCGTGAGTAAATATGTTTTAATGAGTTAACTTCAGAATTAGCGAAAGAGAACATTTGCTTTTGCAAAAGGTAGACATAACATTATAAGCAAATGGCCCACGTAATGGTAAGTATTACCTAATGATCACCATATACCTATGACAATGTGCTTTGCTAAATACAAAGCCTTCAAAATCAAATATTTTTCTACTGACATAGCTGTCTTAGCTTTTAAGGCCAGAAACGCATCCGCAAAAACTAAAATTGGGTCAGGTTTTCTAAATGCCAGATGTAATATATAACTTGGAAATCCCATACAAATATATGGAATTACTATATATTTATTCGCCAAATGAAGTAAAGTATCAACTTATTTACTGTTTCACTACAGGGGACAGGCATCTATCAAAAAAAATCTACTCATCGCTTTCATGATGGGATTAGGCTCAATCACGACGCTTGCCTGGTGCGGGTTGGTCATCACAAACCTATTTTGCACGATCCGGGAATCAAATCCCTGGCTGTGATTCCCGGATGATGGGCCTGCCCATGGCCCGGTACTTACACAACTAGACTGACGGGCGCTCTGTGAACGGTAGTAAAAAAAACACCCAGACACGTGATTGTTCAGTAATGAAGATGTCAAAAGTAAACCAACGTGTGGCGGCATATAACAGCTAAGAGGCTCTTTCAAATGGCCAAAATTTGTCAAGAAGTTAAGAAACAAGTTATTGTTTCCACCGTTGGGACGGGAGGGGCGTCAAGCTCACTTATCAAGGCTTAACAAGGATTTATGTGGTGGGTTGTCTTATTTTTGTTAGGCCTATGATATATTTTGGGGAGGCGGAAATAATTTCCGCTTATACGGGCATGTCTGACGATTTGCTCACAAAAAGTTAGAAATGTATAATGTAGTTTACGAATCACAGTGGTAAAATATATTTTTTTATGAAAATAAAAGTAATTTATTCAATTTAAGTCAATACAGTTGTATGTAAACATGTTTGTATTCCATTAGTTCGGATTGTAGTTTTCTGTCTATAAGACACCAATAAAAAAAACCGGCCAAGTGCGAGTCGGGCTCGCGCACAAAGGGTTCCGTAGCAGCAAAGTCCAAAATTACAGTTAAATCAACCTATCTCAAAAACTATAAGAGATACTTTGATCAAACCAAAAATCGTTGAAAGAGTTAATTAGCATGCATCACCTCTATTTTTTTTAGAATTTTATACCCCGTAGTTATAAAAATAGAGGGGGGGGGGACATACTTTTTACGACTTTGAGAGCTGATATCTCAAAAACCGTTCACTTTAAGAAAAATGTTTTATAGAAAACTTTATATCATTTTAAAAGACCTTTCCATTGATACCCCACACGGGTATGTACATCGAAAAAAAAAATTTCATCCCTCAGTTACATGTATGGGGGGCCCCACCCCCAATTCTTTTTTTTACTATTTAGTGTCATATTTTTGTAGCGGTTCATACAACACATATTCCCATCAAATTTCATCACTGTAGTACTTATAGTTTCCGAGTAAATCGGCTGTGACAGACGGACAGACGGACAGACGGACAGACGGACATGACGAAACTATAAGGGTTCCGTTTTTGCCATTTTGGCTACGGAACCCTAAAAACACAGTAATAACTCTTTAAAAAAATGTTTTAGATTATATCACCACAATTAATAAAACTGTAAAAATATTGTGTTACTAATGTCAAAATTTTTTGGTCAAATGCAAAATCGTATATTTTGTAATAACCTTATTTCTATAGACAACGTATAAGGCAATCAAGGATGTATTGAGAAGCCACGGTAGGGATATCAATTTCTTTAAATAAAGATCTAAGGGAGTCGCGCCATTTTTTTCTCAATCAGCTTCTAACCCACTGCAGGGCAAAGGCCTCCATCATAGAAATCTAGTCATCACTACTATGATGGGATTAGGCATAGGAATCACCATGCCAATTGCGGATTGCTAATCACAAACTCGAGCTATGTCCGAAAAATTCGAAGCATACTTTTCGCTAGGCCCGGGAATCGAACCCAGGACCCCGAAATCACAGCCCGGTACATAAACCACTAAACCAACAGGGCGTTGCGTGCCATCTAAGGCCTTTAATTACGTTTTCATCTGTAATAGTCTATATGTATCAGCTTATCCCCATAATAGTACCAAGACCAAATTTTATGATATGATGCTATGAAAGTAGCTGAAATAAATAAATAAATTTTTCACAACATCACATACATTGATCTGACTCCGAAATAGGTAGCTCAAGCACCTGTGTTACGGATATCAGAATCAACAGCGGAATTACAAATATATACATATAATACTTTTATTTTATAAATACATACTTATAATACATACAAACACCCAGATCAATACAAACAGACATGTTCATGCACACAAATGTTTGTACTGTGCGGGGATCGAACCCGCAACCCTTGGACCAAAGGCAGCGTTCACTGCCATTGTTCCAAACGGATCGTCAAATAAACCTGCTTCACCGTTTCAACATCAATTATTTGTTTTATCTTTCTAAATCTATTATGTAGCAGAATTAAGTGAACCTGCCAGGACAGCTATATAGATAGATAGATAGATATATATTCATTATTGCACAAAAATAAAATACAAGCATATTACAACAGCAACAGACAGTACAATAAGGCGGTCTTATCGCTTGTAGCGATTTCTTCCAGACAACCTTTAGGTAGAGGAAAGAAATATCGTATTCGTAATAAGGGAAGACAGTGCAAAGTAATTTAACAAATGAAATTGAGAATGGCAGAAATATACATTATTTTATATATTAATATTATTACATTACATAAATAATAATAAACAATACATACATACCCAATAATATATACATAGATAATTTATAACAAAAATTCAATAAAAATATTTCTTATAGATAGGTATAAATGACCAGAGAGCAGACCACATAAAAAAGGGAAGAAGAGAAAACTATATGTGATATATCCCCTGAATACCCTGAGATAACACGAGTATCTAAGCAAACACTAGTGTACTTTTTATTCCCTCTCCCTTATACAACCAGTGCAATCAGAGTGCAAGGGACGCAGGACTAACTGCTTTGATAACGAGCTCTGAAATTAAATGTAAATAACAGCCTTAGCCCGTATGGATCCTGGATCGATTACCGGTGGGGTCAGTTTAGGAAGTAACCTTTCTAAATTGTTTGGAAATTGGGTAAGGAGGAAAATGCTTTATTCTATCATCATCCAGATCCTACTCATATTGCAGGAACTTCCTACCTTAAGTTTGAGACTAAGGTGCAGCACAGTTATTATACCCATTGGTTGATGGATGCTTATAACACCCGTAGTTTTTGTCGTTTTTTCTATTAGAATAGTTGATATTTTTTAAAGCAATTTTTGCAATTTATTCTTCAGTAACACACTTAAAAATTCCATCTCGTGTTCAGGCAGGGCTCGAACCCACACCTTCCACAATCCGGGTGGATGTTCTACTAATTAGACTACTGAACGCGTTACTAAGCCGACGAAATTTGTAAGTGCATGATTCGACATGAGCTGTCATCAATATTACAATATCCAGTGGAAATATTATTACAAATATTTGACCACCGGTTAAGATGAGACTGCTAAATCAATAATTAACATTGTAAATATACCTAGAATATTGATGACAGCTAATGTCGAATCAAGCACTTACAAATTTCGTCGGCTTAGTAACGCGTCCAGTGGTTTAATTGGTAGAACATCCACCCGGATTGTGGAAGGTGTGGGTTCGAGTCCCGCCTGAACACGAGATGAAATTTTTAAGTGTGTTATTATTAGAATTATATACGTCGACTTGACTCCAAAATACCTAAATAGTTTAGGCACTTTTGTGGTGGGTATCAGATCTATGAAGGTAACATAAATTTAATAGGTTATAATAAATCTTCCTACCGATTTGGTTACGGCGGCCGATCCCAACGATCAACCACGTACGCAGGATGTATTACAGTGCACAAGTGTGTACACTAATCACATAACTCTTAGGAATGTAAAGCAAGTATCTAAGTAAAACATTTATTGATCACAAATACGAATACAATTAATACAAGATGTTAACAAAGGTGTTAATGTTAAGGTATGTTAAGGTCCAACCTCAGCATGTGCTGCAACTGCTTGAATCCGCTGCAGCATTGGTTTTCAGTTTGGATCTTGAGTGACGTCATTAAATGTCTGGTTGAACCAGTGATCGTGTGACATTCGTACTGATAAAAAATAAGAATAAAAAATAATACAACAAATAATAAAAAAAACAAAAACCACGCAACATATACAACGCGCGTGAGTGCCCAGTGTGCAGTGAAGCAGGGTGACTACCGAATACACTCATATATATAGCCCACTCGTAAAACTGTTTAGCCTAGTCTCTCTCGTGGCGTAATATAAAGTACAATGTATTCGTCGAGACTTCTTCAACACATAACAGTATAGTAAAAAGTTTAACAGAGCATGCGAAGATTTTTATGCTATCCTCGAGACGATGAGACAGAAAATATTGACGAGGCTTCCAAACGCTGTGGTTAAGTAACATTTTTATTTAACAAAGGTAAATAGCGCACTGCACGCCGGTGCGCTTTCTAGTGGTAGGAGTGGGTGCTATTGCTGCAACCCTCTGAGGAGGTCTGCCAATTTTGTTTGGGGTTGGGGTCATACGGACTGATGAGTGACCGTAAGCCTTACCTCAGTTAACAGAGACGGGCGTCGTAGGGTTTTTAGTGGGTAGGTATACCTCTGGCTCACCTTTCCAGAGGGAGTCCCACATACCCCGCCAGTTCCCCCAACCTGACGGGACGGTGCGCAAAGCATTTTCCCTTCGAGACCAAAAAAAATTTTTTTTGTGAGAAGGATAGAATAGAAAACATTTTGAAAAATCATAATGCATAGCACAGTTTAACACTTTTATTAGATAGTACAAGCATTGAAGATTGCAGGCGGTTAATTAAATAGGTATGACGTAGAAACGTTAATGGAATAGGTACTTAAATAGGTGTAAAGTGTAAAAGCAATTAGGTTTCAACCTCAGCATGCTGCTGCTATGGCACTTAAGTCCTGAAACGCTGCGCATATACTCTGAGTACTAGTGTTATAATAACTACTTGGGTAGTGTAAGTAATTATTTTAGTCCAAATAAGGAAAAAAATAATAAATCATTTCAGCCAACAAACGTCCAATGCTGGACATATGCCTCCCCCAATGATCTCCACACAGATCGGTCCTATATCCAAGGGATTCATCATCATCATCATCATTATCAGCCTATCGCAGTCCACTGCTGGACGTAGGGCTCTCCAATTGTGCGCCACTGTGATCTATCCATGGCTTCTCGCATCCAGCTCTTGCCAGCCATCCTGCGCAAATCGTCCCTCCCACCTAGCCAGAGGGCGCCATACATTACGTTTGCCAAGACGCGGTCTCCTTCTAGTTGTCCAAGGGATTCCCGCGACCTTAACCAGCTCGTCCTCCACCTTGTGAGGGGCCTGCCTCGGCTTCAACCTCCTACACGCGGCCCCCACTCGAGAACCTTTCTGCCCCAACGGCCGTCTGATCTCCTCGCAATGAGCCCTGCCCATTGGCACTTGAGGCATACAATTATTTGGGCTATGTCTTTGACCTTGATTCTCCTACGAATCTCATCATTCCTGATACGATCACGCTAGGAGACTTCAAGCATAGACCTTTCCATTGCTCTCTGCGTGACTTTCAGCCTTCTTAAGCAGATCATTGTAAGCGGCCACGTTACATGATAACAATACAATTTGACGTACTTACTAATCTTTATTTCGCTTAATCGCGTGTAAACTCACGCGTCTGTCATAAAATGATTTTCTTGTAAAGGTCTTGTTTCCCACGGTTTGTAGTTATTCTACAAAAGAAAATTCATTAGTAAATCAAATGTGTGGTAGTGGTTGTACTTGTAGCCGGTTAATAGTTATTTTTACCCGACTACGGCAAAGCAAAAGGAGGGTTATGATTTTGACAGGCTATGTATGTATGTATGTATGTATGTATGTATGTATGTTCATCTGTTTCCACGTAACTTCTTAACTACTTATCAGAATTCGACAAATGACATATCATTATAAGCGTCTTGATCGTCCGCTGGTTATAGGCTATATGAAGTTTCGCAAAATCTAATGTGGCGCCCTCTAGCGGACAAAACATACAGAGTAAAAAAATAAAGTTATGATAAATATGCCGTGTTTGGTATCATTTGAAAGCGCTTGACTTGTACATTTTGAATATATATATATATTACTAGCACTTGGACACCAAAATAGTACAAATAAAATAAAAGTAAAAAAACTAAAACCCAACTACGACAAAAAACGTCGCTGAAAAAGTATAAAACAAGCCTTCGTTGTCAATTTATGCAATATTCACTATGTAGAGATAAAATTTCATGTTTGGAAAGGCGTAGTCACACGTTAAATATACTACCCTTTGACAACGTGTGACTGCGGATTTCCAAACATGAAATTTTATCTCTACATAGTGAATATTGCATAAATTGACAACGAAGGCTTGTTTTATACTTTTTCAGCGACGTTTTTTGTCGTAGTTGGGTTTTAGTTTTTTTTAATACGCAGACAGTGAAAATACACATTAAATTAAATGATACATCATCAAACATTAGGGGTTGAAGTATGAAATTGCCGATGAATATAAAGAGTTTTTGAAAGGCTGCGTTTTCCATAACATTTTTTTTTTAATTTTTAAAGTAAGTATGAATGTCACTGTTTCATATTTTTCTGTGCTTTAATGGACAACGTTCAGGTACATTTAGAATAGGTATTCAGAAAAAAGCATTGCTTATTTAAAAAATTATTAATGCTTATAGCGTCAATTCTGTCTAACAAAAAAAGAGTCACTTTCACGATTTTTTTTCTGCATCATGAATACAATTTTATTTTATCTGATCTGTAAATACCAGTACATACCTTAAAACTATGGTCTTTCATCATATTTTAACCACCTATGCTATGTTCACCGCACAAATGTTTCTGGGATTCGAACCAAGAGCTCTTGGAACTGAAGGTAGAGTACATTACTATACCTTCTTTATTATATACTAGTGGCGCGCCCTCATTGCGTTTCGAGATATTAATTATACTTTGTACCAACAGACGGCGCTAGGTGCCGATTACATCGCGCAAGCGCTTCGTGTTATCGGATTTTTTTTATATGAGAGGTGGCAGACGAAAACGTTACCTATAAACGTTGCCGCTGTTTGTTGGACTTACCTCTTTATAGATAGTACGAGTATAGATAAGATATACTATTTATGTTGCACTTTCCTTCTCTTCGCGATGGATCTGGCTATAAGAATAATTTAAGTAATTAATAAAGTAAGTGAATAGGAATTTAAGTTCCTTGGTGACAAATATAAATATATATTTATTTGCTTAAAACATTAATGAATCATCGTCTATCGTAATAAGGCTCAATTTTGGATACCACAATCAAAGAACATTATGAAACTGAGTTCCTATCTAAACGTAGAGATTTCATCGCGGTAATGAACAGTGGTTGGTAGGGTGATTAGCACGGTAGAGCTGATTTATGACTCTACATCCCAAACGAACGAGGCTTGAAATTTAGCATACATTGTGAGCTCTATTACCTGATCATTTGGAAATATGTGATAATCTGCATAGAGTCTTCATCATTTTCATCATTGTAGCTCTGTAAATGTAAAAGCGGTTGAAGTACAATTTTCTTGTATGCAATACCAAACGGTTCAAAAGTACATTTATGTTGCGTACGGCTAAGGAATCAAGAATAGGGTGTTACTAAACAGACATAATAACTAGCTAGCTTTTAAGTTTTGTATGTTGTGCAATAAAGAGCATCTATATATTTATCTTTTCTTGAATATGTCCAGAGAATTCCATTCCTTAGCCGTACGCAACATGAATGTACTTTGACAATGACGACCCGTTTGGAACAGTGGTAGTGAACGCTGCCTTTGGTCCAAGGGTTGCGGGTTCGGTCCCCGCATAGTACAAACATTTGTGTGCATGAACATATCTGTTTGTATTGGGCGTTATCTATGTATTATAAGTATGTATTTACAAAAGAAAAGTATTATATGTCATTTTCATCATCATCATTTCAGCCAATAGACGTCCACTGCTGGACATAGGCCTCCCCCAATGTTCTCCACACAGATCGGTCCTGTGCCGCACGCATCCAATGGATTCCCGCGATCTTCACCAGATCGTCGGTCCACCTTGTGGGGGGCCTGCCACGGCTGCGACTTCCTGTACGTGGTCTCCACTCGAGGACCTTTCCGCCCCAACGGCCGTCTGTTCTCCTCGCTATGTGCCCTGCCCATTGCCACTTGAGGCATGCAATCCTTTGGGCTATGTCTGTAACCTTAGTTCTCCTGCGGATCTCATAATTTCTGATACGATCACGCAGGGAGACTCCGAGCATAGCTCTCTCCATTGCTCTCTGAGTGACTTTGAGCCTCCTTAATCGGCACATTGTAAGCGGCCACGTTTCGGTTCCGTATGTCATCACTGGCAACACACACGCATTGAAGACTTTCGTCTTGAGACACTGCGGTAGGTGGGCCGAAAATATGCTGCGTAGCTTCCCGAACGCTGCCCAGCCGAGTTGGATTCGTCGATCGACCTCTTTCTGGAAGTTGGACTTACCAAGCTGGACTTTTTGTCCGAGGTAGATGTACTCGTCTACAACTTCCAGTGCAGAGCTTCCAACTTTTACCAGAGTGGGTACGACATGGGAATTCGACATGATTTTCGTCTTGTCCATGTTCATTTTCAGACCCACTTGTTGGGAGACTCTACTGAGGTCGTCAAGCATTGTGCCTAGGTCTTCCAAGGTCTCAGCCATGACTACGATATCATCAGCGAATCGAAGGTGCGTCATGTACTCACCATTTATATTGATGCCAAGTCCATCTCAGTCCAGAAGTTTAAACACGTCCTCCAACAGAGTGGTGAACAGTTTCGGCGATATAACGTCACCCTGTCTCACACCTCGCTGGAGAGGAATGGGTTTTGATTCCTGGTCCTGAAGACGGACTGACATTGTGGCGTTTCCGTACACAAAAACATAAGAAAAGTATTATATGTATATATTTGTAATCCCACTGTTGATTCTGATATCCGTAACACAGGTGCTTGAGCTACCTATCTCGGAGTCAGATCAATGTATGTGATGTTGTGAAATACTTATTTATTTATTTTATTTATTTATTTATATATATATATATATATATATATATATATATATATATATATATATATATATATATATATATATATATATATATATATATATATATATATATATATATATGTATAATAAGAAGTTTAACAGAGCATGCGAAGATTTTTATGCTATCCTCGAGACGATGAGACAGAAAATATGGACGAGGCTTGCAAACGCTGTGGTTAAGTAAGATTTTTTTTTTAACAAAGGTAAATAGCGCAATGCACGCTGGTGCGCTTTCTAGTGGTAGGAGTGGGTGCTATTACTGCAACCCTCTGAGGAGGTCTGCCAATTTTGTTTGGGTGGTCGTTGGCCGCAAGCGGGGCCATACGGACTGATGAGTGACAGAGACGGGCATCGTAGGATTTTTAGTGGGTAGGCATACCTCTGGCTCACCTTTCCAGAGGGAGTCCCACATACCCCGCCAGGTCCCCCGACCTGACGGGACGGTGCTCAAAGCATTTTCCCTTCGAGACCAAAAAACATTTATTTTTGTGAGAAGGATAGAATGGAAAACATATTGAAAAATCATAATGAATAGCACAGTTTAACACTTTTTTTAGATAGTACAAGCATTGAAGATTGCGGGCGGTTAATTAAATAGGTATGACGTAGAAACGTTAATGGAATAGGTACTTAAATAGATGTAAAGTGTAAAAGCAATTAGGTTTCAACCTCAGCATGCTGCTGCTATGGCACTTAAGTACTGAAACGCTGCGCATATACTCTGAGTACTAGTGTTATAATATCTGGGACCAAGTAGTGTAAGTAATTATTTTAGTCCAAATAAGGAAAAAAATATCGTCATCATTTCAGCCAATAAACGTCCATTGGTGGACATATGCCTCCCCCAATGACCTCCACACGAATCGGTCCTATATCCAAGGGATTCCCGCGACCTTAACCAGCTCGTCCTCCAGCTTGTGAGGGGCCTGCCACGGTTTCAACCTCCTACAGCCGGCCTCCACTCGAAAACCTTTCTGCCCCAACGGCCGTCTGATCTCCTCGCAATGTGCCCTGCTCGTTGCCACGTGAGGCATGCAATTCTTTGGGCTATGTATTTGACCTTGATTCTCCTGTGGATCTCATCATTTCTGATACGATCACGCAAGGAGACCCTAAGCATAGACCTTTCCATTGCTCTCTGCGTGACTTTCAGCCTTCTTAAGCAGGTCATTGTAAGCGGCCACGTTACAAGATAAAAATACAATTTGACGTACTTAGTAATTTTTATTTAAATTATTGGTAATCGCGTGGAAACTCACGCGTCTGTCATAAAACGATTTTCTTGTAAAGATCTTGTTTCCCACGGTTTGTAGTTATTCTACAAAAGAAAATTCATTAGTAAATTAAATGTGTGGTATTGGTTGTACTTGTAGCAGGTTAATAGTTATTTTAATACGTAGACAGTGAAAATACACATTAAATTAAATGATACATCATCAAACATTAGGGGTTGAAGTATGAAATTGCCGATGAATATAAAGAGTTTTTGAAAGGCTGCGTTTTCCATAACATTTTTTTTTAGTTTTAAAGTAAGTATGAATGGTACTGTTTCATATTTATCTGTGCTTTAATGGACAACGTTCAGGTACATTTAGAATAGGTTTTCAGAAAAAAAGCATTGCTTATTTAAAAATTTATTAATGCTTATAGCGGCCAGTACAGCCAACCTAGTCAAGAAGTTCCAACTACCTGACCCGACAACCCAGGACAGATTGCCCTGGCGCAGAAGGATAAGGAGAGCCGACCCCACCTAAAGTGGGAACAGGCAAAGAAGAAGAAGAAGAAGCTTATAGCGTCAATTCTGTCTAACAAAAAAAGAGTCACTTTCACGATTTTTTTTCTGCATCATGAATACAATTTTATTTTATCTGATCTGTAAATACCAGTACATACCTTAAAACTATGGTCTTTCATCATATTTTAACCACCTATTATGTTCACCACACAAATGTTTCTGGGATTCGAACCATGAGCTCTTGGAACTGAAGGTAGAGTACATTACTATACCTTCTTTATTATATACTAGTGGCGCGCCCTCATTGCGTTTCGAGATATTAATTATACTTTGTACCAACAGACGGCGCTAGGTGCCGATTACATCGCGCAAGCGCTTCGTGTTATCGGATTTTTTTTATATGAGAGGTGGCAGACGAAAACGTTACCTATAAACGTTGCCGCTGTTTGTTGGACTTACCTCTTTATAGATAGTACGAGTATAGATAAGATATACTATTTATGTTGCACTTTCCTTCTCTTCGCGATGGATCTGGCTATAAGAATAATTTAAGTAATTAATAAAGTAAGTGAATAGGAATTTAAGTTCCTTGGTGACAAATAGAAATATATATTTATTTGCTTAAAACATTAATGAATCATTGTCTATCGTAATAAGGCTCAATTTTGGATACCACAATCAAAGAACATTATGAAACTGAGTTCCTATCTAAACGTAGAGATTTCATCGCGGTAATGAACAGTGGTTGGTAGGGTGATTAGCACGGTAGAGCTGATTTATGACTCTACATCCCAAACGAACGAGGCTTGAAATTTAGCCTACATTGTGAGCTCTATTACCTGATCATTTGGAAATATGTCATAATCTGCATAGAGTCTTCATCATTTTCATCATTCTAGCTCTGTAGTATAATTTTCTTGAATTCAAACATAACTTCGGCCAGTACATCGAAGCCAGCCCAAACAGCAGCCACATAACTAGGTATTCTCTTGAAGGTCCGGCGGTATTTCACACCAAATTTGCATGGAGTAGGTACTGCTGTCATCTTTGTGATGGATCTGCTAAATACTGGCTGCATTGGAATCGATCAAAAACCGAGCCAGAAGGATTGTTGGCGACGCTGAATTTTTTGATCGCAAATTGTTAAGCCTTGAACACAGGCGTAAGGTAGCGTGTCTTTCGGTCTTTTATAGGTTGCATTTTGGAGAGTGTCCAAAGGAATTACATGATCTCATTCCACCGGTCCCCTATCATCATCGGGACACAAGACAGAGAAGGGGTTACCACCCTTTTGTCGTAGATATATATATACTTACTTACATTTTTTAATTCTAAATATACACTAGAATATGCCACCCTCGCTCTTACCGAGGTGTCGTAAAAGGCGACTAAGGTAAAGCTGCTGGCATGATCATCAGCACCCAGAGAAGGAAAACTCTGTATTTATATCAATACCCTCGCCAACCCGTCTGCCAAGCGTGGTGAGTATGGCAATTACCCCTCATGTGATGGAGGAAGGATCGTGCCCCAGCAGTGGGGACTTAAATGGGCTGACGATGATGATGATGATGATGATGATACACAGTGTTACTTAAAAATAAGTTTTGTGTCTGTCCCGTCGTATTTTATTATTTTGAAATTCAACACCTCAACTACCTTAAAATAAAACTTAAAGAAATCCACACCCAGTTACTAAGCAACAAATCTCAGAAACCTACGAGACAGTTTAGAATATAAACTTACAACTGTACTGAAACAGTGGCTCGACTTCAACTCTTTCAATATCTTATGGACCATAAAATTTAGTATCCATTCCTTGGAACAGCATGGAAGTTCTAACGAATATGAGTAGGTACCTTTGTGTTGTGAGACTTTAGAGGGGATCGTGTTGATAAATAATGGAATCTCTAGTTAGTATTCTGTTAAGTATTAATACGTTATTAAACTTTCAAATGTAACTACCGAGGAATGAGTGTATGGAACAGCATTTTTTTTCGCTTATATTGTTGATCTAAATACTGTTGATCTAACATGCTCCTGCTCATCTCCAAAGCTGGGTCCAAAGGTCTGAATCCTTATACCATGACTCAAGATTTGGGGAGTCTGGTAATTACAATGAAGCGACTGCCGTAAGACCTTCGCAACCTTTTATCACGGGAATCAGACCAACTGAATCACGACACAGAAGCTATTTGGAAAGTGCTGGTTTCCTCACGATGTTATCCTCACCACCGAGCTAACGGAAGAAACTAGCGCATAGATTAAAAAAAAACAGAGGTGCGGATTCAAACTCTAACCTCCCACATGGAAGGCGCGTTATAATCCATATAGCTACCATCGCTCTCATATTGATCTAAAATGCTAAAGGGGCTTTATTATGGATGTAAGTTTTTTGTGCAGATGTGATTGCTGCAGACCATAGACACCCGCAACCCCAGTGGAGTCTCCAATACCATCACTGACTCGGCGACACATAGTTCACGCCGGTTCTTTGGGATGCCGTGGTATCAGTTCGGTTGAGCCGGCTTTTTTATATCGAAACATTGCTCTGCTACGGTCACCCCTTTAAATAAATATTTCAATGATAATTTGATTTGAATGACTGGCGCATAACGTGCGGTTCATGTGAAAACTGAACAGTGCACCAGAACGTATTGTTTTGTGACCTGAACCACATATATATAGCGATCTATGACCTGAACTGATCAAAACTCGCACTGTATCATGAACCGTACTTATTTATTCAAAACATCACCTTTGAGCTATATACGCTTACAGAAATAATGTTGCAGGTGCGATGCAATGACTCACAGCGCCATCTAGTTGCATTTCGTTGTATTATTTTTATAGGCAAACAAACAGTACCCATAATAATATTCTAATAGAAAACTTCAAAAACTATGCAGTACCGAAATTTCCAATTCAGATAAGTTTTAGCTCAAATAAGTATAATGATTTTGAATGAATGAACGTATAATTATATACACCAATATTGCTGATTCTATAGAAAATGTCTTTACTTTTATCACTAAATTTAACTATAGGGACAAACTTTGTAAGTTGCTGTCAGCAGTTTTATTTAATAGTAGGAGTTCGCTCCCGCGACGCAAATTGGTAACTGCCTTATTTATTTATTTATTAAAGACACACCAACAATGCATGATCTGTTCGCTATATATAAATTACAATTCTCTCTACAGTTCTGATACATGTATCAATTATAGGTGAGTACAGCTTTCTTAATATAAATGTGCTAGAATATTTATTAGTTAAATCTTAAGACGACTTAAGTATTTAATTTAAATTACAATTTCTTTTATTTTTATTCACTTAAACTTAAGTGCCTCTGATTTTATTAAGTGTAAAATCTTACCTTAGAATTTGGCGTAAGTATCATTAAATATGTCTAAGTCCTGCATATTGCCACAGAGTAAGTTGTCGTTGTAAGCTGTCGGTTTGAATTCTGCTTAACGGTATTGTATTTACTTGACGACGATACTTCATATTCGTTAGAACTTCCATGCTGTTCCAAGGATTGGATACTAAATTTTATGGTCCTTAAGATATTGAAAGAGTTGAAGTCGAGCCACTAACTGGGTGTGGATTTCTTTAAGTTTTATTTTAAGATAGTTGAGGAGTTGAATTTCAAAATAATATCCATATAATCCAAAGAGTAGTATTATATAATATAATCCATAGGCTACGACTTACATTGACATGCATTGACATGACATTTTTAACAGACGTTAAGTTGAAAAAGAAAGAAATAATAAAGAGGTAGCAAGTAGAGGGCCCTTAGTTATTGGTACCCTTAGACAATTTAACACCTGTCTAAGTTGGTACCTTTTGTTACAGTATAATTCAAAGAAAATAAAACTTGATTTTTTTTTGGTCTGATAAGTTCTAGGAAATTTTTAACTTCAGGAAAATAACCAAGTAACCAAGTGTATATTTTATGGGATATATTGATTTTTTGGTATATACATATACCTCCCCTACACATCTGCCCTATTTGGATTTATTATAATGGGGTCCTGTCTTACCTTTGTTCTTTATTTTTAAATCTATATACATATTTCTGCTCGTATATGCGTAGTTCGCCCGTGATGGAACACATCTTGAGAAATCTTGACGTTTCGGATAGTTTCTGTGACGTGTGACTATGATTCAGTTGGTCTGGTTCCTCTGGGTGGTGGAGGAGGTGGAGGGTGGACAGCGGGAATAAGCTGTCCACCCTCTGCTTGTCCACCCAGGGTGGATAGTGAAACAATTGTAATAAATCGTTCCTTTGTCAAAGCGTTGCGAAAGTCAGACAGTCGCTTCACAGTTATTACCAGACCCTCCAAATCCTAAATCATGGTCTAAGCGTACCCCGGGCTCTAAAACAACAGCTTTTGACGTAACCTGGAACTACACGCTAAGATGAGAAAAAGGCTAGTTACTGGCTACAATAAATACTGCTTTTTTTTATAGAAAGGCCAATCAAGATGATCTCACTTCGCCTGATGGTAAGCGGCCGTGAAATCTAAAAATGAGTTTGACAGGCACAAAAGAACTAATAAAGTACCCATTGTGTCATCCTCACCCTAATAGCCTGCTGAGACGCCGTTTCACGCCCCGCCTAAAAGACCCCGGATTGTATGAAGGAGGAAACACGTGAGCTGGGAGGGCATTCCATGTCTTGATGGCTCGGGGCAGGAACGAGGAGCCAAACCTATTGTTGCGCGCCGCCATTGTCTGGATGGTATGCGGATGGCTAACGCAGACGGAAAGGGTAGGATGGGATAAGTTGAAATAACTCATCAGAGCATTCCCCACTATAAAGGCGGTAGAGAACACTCAGACTGGCAATGTCTCTACGTAGCTGAAGAGGTTCTAGGGACTTAGTCACCTCATAATCTCCAACAATACGGATAGCACGTCGCTGCAACCTATCGAGAGCCTCCAGCAAGTACTTAGCAGAACCATTCCAGAGATGGGAGCAATATTCCACACACAATAAATACTGTTTTAACCCCTCCGGCCAAATTGGTAACTAAGATTCACAACCAGTTGCCGAAGAAGAACTAACATTCTTGCTACTCAACCAGTTGCCAAAGGCGATATTTTTTTCTTTTTGCATAATTGCCTGGTTGTGACACTCACAGTTACTAAAGAAGAACTATCCATGTGAGCCGCTCCTAGACGATCGTAAACTGCAACATAAAGCTAAGATAGAACAATACTTGGAGGTTTTACTAATGTTAATATCAGTTTTATTGCGGCACTTGAAAATATGCGTCTGATCCATGTATCTTGGGGCCACTTTTGCTCCTAAACAATGTTTTTATTGACAAGCTTATCTGGTTGTAGTAAGGTTTATAATAAAGTAGCATGGATGAAGATGATTGGCACAATGTTTGAAACATGTACTACTTAGTAAAATTTATTTGTTAAATCTGGCTGAAAACTATCAAATCTTAACAGTAGATGACGAATCTATAAGATAAATAATGTATTTAAACATCTTTTATATCTTCGGTGGCAAACTAGCTTGCGGCTCACCTGGTGGTAAACGACTACTGCTACCTATGGTAGCCAGACTACTGCTACCTATCAATTAAAAACTTTATCTATATTTATATTTATGTATTGTCAGAGAAGGCGGAAAATAAGAGAATTATTTACGATATCTATAAACTTAACTTTTATTACAAAACCGTACTACAATTTTTTCACCATTTTTCAACATAGACTTAGTTTTAGACCATAGATGCTGTATCCTTTTGTTATTTTACCGCTCAATCGAATGACATTGACGTTGTTGTCACTTGTTATTCCGCCGTTTTGTCATTGGCTCGCCACAGCATTCTACTTCTTTTTATCATCATCATCATCAGCCTATCGCAGTCCACTGCTGGACGTAGGCCTCTCCAATTGTTCGCTACTGTGATCTAGCCATGGCTTCTCGCATCCAGCTCTTGCCAGCCATCCTGCGCAGATCGTCCCCACACCTAGCCAGAGGGTGCCCTCCATTACGTTTGCCAAGACGCGGTCTCCACTCTAGAACTCGTTTACCCCATCGGTTGTCGGTTCTGCGGCTTCTTTTTATATATATTATCTTGAAATTGAATTGAATTAAATGTTTATAGAATTAAATGCTTCTAATGTAAAGTGAAATTGTAGCATATGGGCTCTGTAAAATTTTATTGCCTAAAATAAACGATTATTGTTATTTATAAACATATTTTATTTTATTTAATTAGCAGCGCTTAAAACATGTGACTCTACTCTTGATGCGGGTGTTAATTGGCGGCGGCAATCGCTTGCCAGCAGGTGATGCGTCTAGCTGGCCTGCCACCTATAAAAAAAAACTGGAGTTACCACCTTTTTATTTTTAGACCTTACAAGAAAGTTTCCATACGAACAGAACAGTTTAAGAAATCTTTTAAATCATAAGTAAAATTTTCACGGGTTGAAGAATTTAAAAAGACATCCGCTTTTTTGGTCCAAGTGCCGGCCTGTATTTTTTTTTGCAGTATGATGTAACAATTAATACTCAGGGGGGTCCCTGAGTATTCATTACTATGGTACCAAAGCTATAAGGTCATTATCCTTGGTTTTATTTGAGTTCAAAAATCAACATCTTCATACATTTTCAGTGAATTAACTAACAAAAACATTTTGTTCGCTCTGCCAAATTTTTACATTTTGACAGTGAATGCTGCCTCTGGTGCAAGGGTTAACGGGTTCGATCCCCGCACATACAGTGCAAACATGTGTGCATGAACATGTCTGTTTGTATTGGTCTGGGTGTATATTTATATTATAATGTTATAATTAGTATGTATTTACAAAAGAAAAATATTATAAATGTATTTATTTCTAATTACTATTTTCTTTCTGATATCCGTAACACAGTTGCTTGAGCTACCTATCTCGGAGTCAGATCAAGTTTGTGATGTTGTGAAATATTCTCCCTTTTGTAACTATCAAAGCTACTTGTACAGTCAGCATCAAAAGTATCTTAACACTTTAGTACCTAGTCAAAGTAACTGTTCTTCCTATTACAGGCAGTTTCCAAGGGGTGCGTAAAAATGTTACTTCGATATGCTACTAAAGTGTTAAGATACTTTTGATGCTGTAACGAAAGTGTATTTGACTGACCTGATGGCGCAATTGGTAGTGACCCTGCCTCTTACGCCAAAGGTCGTGGGTTCGATCCCCACCCTGGACAAACATTCGTGCGATGAACACTTGTGTTTGTTCGGTGTCTGGGTGTAATATATGTATTTAAGTATATATTTGTGTTCCTCTGTTGTCTGATATCTGTAACACAAGTGCTTAAGCTACTTAGTACGGAATCAGGTCAACGTATGAGATGTTATGAGAATTATATTATGTTATATATATATATATATATCAGTCACAGATGTCAAACTACAAAATATGGCGTCGGCATCAACGCAATAGATAAATGCAGATTAGATTGGATGAGCCACGAACACAGGTCGACCCTCCGGCGCGAGTTTTCACAAGGCACTGTATTCACAGCGATGTCACTGAGCATACATAATTTATGAGCGGATCACGTTCCCGCAACATGGATATTACGGGACTACCGCTATTACAAGCAGTAAAAATACAGGAAGTAAACCAGTTTTCGATAAGCTACATAAATTTTGCATAAGCCTGATTTCGGAAATCGAGAGGATTTTGCGTGCTTCGCCCATACGTTTTGTATCCGGTTCCGGTAACCTTCGGTATTATTAACTCAAGTTTTTACCATTGGAATGAAAGCAAAGTGCTTTCTTGATCAAGAATAACAATAATAAACTCCAGTCCATTACGGCTACGGCGGCCAATCTCAACGATCAGCCACGTACTCAAGATATATTATAGTGCTCAAGTGTGTGCGCAAACACATGTGCACCCTCTATTCCCTTACGCTCACATTCCGATGGGATACCAGCGTGACACGTCCGGAGGGGGATTGGGCGCAGGACCAACGGCTTAACGTGCTTTCCGAGCATGACCGCTGACTACCAGACGCCGGGCTGACACTAAGAATTTCTTACCGAAAACTTGGAAGATTTTTTTTGACCCGACCCGGGGATAAACCCGGGACCTCTTACGCAGCCGTCGCTTTAAAGTGCGACCTACCACCGAGGCAGTCAAAAGAATGTCATCATCATATCAGCCCATATGCACCCACTGCTGAGTATAAGCCCCTTCTTTACCCCTCTTTCGGTCCCCTGCCAGCCTTATCCATTGTTTCCTGCTGTCGTTACAATATCGTCGGACCATGCATCGGGCAGGTCAATCAATAATATACGGGGTTAATATTGGAAGCTGTTGTACTCATTGTATTGGACATTTGAGATGAAATGTACATAAATAAATTAAAATATTTATTTTGATCTGCCATACTAAATCAGTTAGGAGAGAGAAATACTTATTTGTTTAAACTATGCTTTCGACCCGTATTTTTTGAGAAAAGTTGTTCAGTGTCATCATAGGTGCCATTTGTCATAATGGTTAGTAACAAAATAAATCCTTTAGAGTCACTGCGACTTTGGCTGACACTGATGGTTGACATTTGCGAATTTTTCCTCATAGAAGAGGGTAGAGTCATATGAATAAAAAACTGTTTAAAGCCCTTCACTGTACTTACATTTTTAAAACTAGAACTTTGTAATCCCTTTAAACCAGTGATAATAATAAGATGCACTCAAAACTTATCAAGATTTTAATAAATGGATACGAAGTAACGTTTGAATATTAAGCTTATAATTATATAGTATCAAATAATGATGTTGAGATATTGTACATACGTGGACTTTTTAATTATTTCTATTAAGTATTAGTTGTTGACAGCCGTGTGACTAGCCGTGTGGTCCCAGCAGAGTAGAATAGGCCACCCTCACTCTTACCGAGGTGTCGTAAAAGGCGACTAAGGTAAAGCTGCTGGCATGATCATCAGCACCCAGAGAAGGAAAATTCTGCATTTATATCAAAACCCTCGCCAACCCGTCAGCCAAGCGTGGTGAGTATGGCAATTACCGCTCATGTGATTGAGGGAGGCCCGTGCCCCAGCAGTGGGGAGTTTTTATTATGAGTAGTTGTCATTCCTAGAAGTTGGCATTTCGAGAAGTTAGCATTTTGCGAAGCTGGAATTTCGAGCAGTTGGCATTCTGCGAAGTTGTCTTTTTGCGATCGGTTTGCATTTTTAGAAGTTGGCATTCTGAGCATAAATGCACCTAAGATGAAGTAACACGTTATACTATAGAAATATTTTTTTATACATATATAACGGAGGCTGGTCGAGCTCTTCGTTATCAAATAGGTAGTGCAAGATGGCAATATTGAAATTAGAGTCCACAAATTACAAAGCGAAATCACTTCCAAAGTCTCAACAAACTATCAATACCGAGTCAAAACTCACTTTTTGCAACTTCAACACCCTCTTCTTCACTCTTCCTCATCCCATTAACTTTTTTAGTCTGTAGTCGATGGTCCATCTTAGATCCATTTGATTATCATATTATTATTCTTTTTGTCTTTTTCTGATATCAATCTCACAATATTATGTGTATGTATTTGAGCATAACTTATTTATTAGTTTATAATACTGTATTTTATTTATGTACTAGGGTTATAAGTTATCTTTTAACATTTACAGTTACTTTTTTTTTCCTTATTGAATATTGCACCCCCTACCCCTTCTCTACTATCAAAATATGTCCTTTACCCGAAGGTTGTCTGGTAGAAATCGTTTTCAGCGATAAGACCGCCGAAATTGTACACAAAATTTCTGTAATGCCTAGTACTTAAGTTGTGTATTTTGTGCAATAAAGTATATCTATGTATCTATCAATATTCAATGCGAAAGAATACAAAGGTAGAAGCGGAAACGCGGCAGGTTCGGCATAGCGATTATTATTCTACATTCGTCTGCATTTGTTCACTGCGATCCCATAGTCCGTTCTGGTATCACCACCATCAAATCCCATCACAAAAACAAAACAAACACTAAGTTTTACTAAGAAAACACACACACCGAATACCTCTAGCTATTCCCGCGTGTCCCCAGTCCAAACGTCAAACTAAAAGTATCAATCGATCGCCATGCCGACTCTGCACAAGGAAGTCCCTTGACGTTTCCAAACATGATAGAGGGCGCCCCTGTGCTGACACTTACGTATATATGGAAAAAAAATTAAAAAAAAAATCAAAGACCACCGTTGACTTGCTTCCCCCACTTCAAGCCCTGCCTCCCCGCACGGCTGAGGAGCAAACTCCTCGCCGGGCCAGCTACACAACACCCAGACCCGGGAGGGTCTGTGAGAAGATGCCCGGGTAAAGAGCCTAGGCTCGAGGCCCGTACTCTTGTCCAGGGTGGGGATCGAACCCACGACCTTTGGCGTAAGAGGCAGGGTCACCACCAATTGCGCCATCCAGTCAGTTAAATCATCATATAATGTTACGTCTTTAACTTCATACGAGTACTATTATGCTGAAATTGTACAATTAAGTTTCTGTAATGCTTAGTTTTTTTAAGCTGTATTTTTTGTGCAATAAAGTATATCTATCTATATATGCTACGTCATGGATACGCGTCTAACATCATTACGGCACCAAAAAATGTTTTTAATTTCGTACATTGTGACGCCATGTGTCGGATTATTTGCATGCATATTATGCACTTGAAACAATCATGTAGATTGGCTTTTTATACAAAATCATATTTCAGCGTGGATTACGTAAATTCGATATATTTTATCCTTGCTATTGAAATTTCACTTTTTTGGTGAATTCCAAAAAACGGTTTTATTCGATCATAAATAGTACCTCTCACGTATAATGCTACACGTGTGTACAAAACTAGTATACAATTAAAACCTATAACATGTAAATAATTAAAATCATCGTTGAGTTATTTATTTACGGCTCCAGGCGTATATTCTGCCAACGAATTATTACTCGCAAGATAAGAACGATGATCCGTGTTTGTCGAAAAACATAATATCCACAATTTATTGCTAACATAAATTATTTTCAAAACAAAATATTTGTAATACTTACCATGTGCTGGCAAGACAAATACTCATATGTAAGACTTTGCAAATATACTTACTGTAATTTCGGTAAATGTAGTGTAGGACGCCCTATTTGCTCACCCGTGCTGCAGATTAGATATCTTCTCGGCTTTTCTAAGTAAAAACGAGAAACCAAGATAGGTATTATGAAGATTGTGCTTCATACGATTATGACTCGTACTGCGTACTCTATTGATTGAACGGCGTATCACTCAAGAGTACCGCCTAAAACCGACAGCCAGTTAGAGCGAACAGAAAGAAGCCCTCGCTGTCAAAGCATTGTTATTTTATCAGCAAAGTAGGTTAGGAGCAGCGCAGCCATTAATCACAAAATATTTAGATATATAGAATGCACCGGCAGAAGGGGTAGACCTAATAAGGTGTGGCTTGACATTGTAAAGTATGACATATGGGATAATAAACTAGAGATGTACAAGACCGTGCGCAGTGGAGGAGTTGAAGGAGAGGTGAAGCAGCGAGCGCGATTAGCGGTGCGGTCTAGTCTGCGGCTGTGGAGTTTCCGCTATTGTGCAGAGATGGACACCTCAGGGGTTAGTCCCAGACACCACCTAGTTTTATAACACGTAGCAAGTTGATGGCTGTGATGGCCTATGAGAAAAAAAAGCAAAGCGGACCTCAAGCTCCGAAGCGGCAGCTTAGGATGCAACCGGGCTAAGATAATGATGATATAGATAAAAAATGCCCACTGTATAGATTGCGTGCTTTGCAGGCTACACACACATGTGCATACGCGCGTATAGTGAAATAGTCGTAGTTCGCCGTGAGATAAAGACAGACTAATAGTCATTGATTGCAGGAGGGACACGATACTTATACTGCCTAGAGCATAGGTCAAAGTCAAAGTCAAAAGATTCTTTATTTGCATAGGCTTGTACACAGCACTTACAAATCGTCATATATTAACATCTTTTGAAACTGATTAATAAGTGTAATAATAATTTACATGTAGTTACATATATATGCCGATACATAAAATATAATAAGAAATAAATAAACTGACCGGATGGCGCAATTGGTAGTGACCCTGCCTCTTACGCCAAAGGTCGTGGGCTCGATCCCCACCCTGGACAAACATTCGTGCGGTGAACACTTGTGTTTGTTCAGTGTCTGGGTGTAATATATGTATTTAAGTATATATTTGTGTTCCTCTGTTGTCTGATATCTGTAACACAAGTGCTTAAGCTACTTAGTACGGAATCAGGTCAACGTATGAGATGTTGTTGTGAGAATAAAAATAATGCCATTCTACCACCCGCTCGGAAAGTTGTTTCTGTTCGAGAAGATCCGGCAAGAAACTTGTCAGTTAGGTACTCTTTTTAATCGCTAACTTTTTATACAATGGTTTATTATCCTTATACTAAGTCATACAGTCTAATGCAACACTGAATATAATGAAGCAAAATAAAAGCGAAATATTAGGTAAACCGAAGCAGACTAGTCCCCAAAGGTGGCACCTGTTCACAAGTATGACGTATGTCATCATTTCAGCCAATAGACGTCCACTGCTGGACATAGGCCTCCCCCAAAGTTCTCCACACAGATCGGTCCTGTGCCGCCCGCATCCAATGGATTCCCGCGATCTTCACCAGATCGTCGGTCCACCTTGTGGGGGGCCTGCCACGGCTGCGACTTCCAGTGCGTGGCCTCCACTCCAGGACCTTTCTGCCCCAACGGCCGTCTGTTCTCCTCGCTATGTGCCCTGCCCATTGCCACTTGAGACATGCAATCCTTTGGGCTATGTCTGTAACCTTAGTTCTCCTGCGGATCTCATCATTTCTGATACGATCACGCAGGGAGACTCCGAGCATAGCTCTCTCCATTGCTCTCTGGGTGACTTTTTGACGTATGTGTCAGCCATCATTTCACTCAACCATATTAGAGGGAATGTAATGATCCGCCACATAGCGCCACCACCTCAACGTCCCTTCTATGTATATATTGTGTCCATTTATTATTTGTGCACAATGTCCAGTCAGAACGGCTGCAGATTATGCTTCGTGGATTCCATACAGACCCCGTTCAGCTTGCAAGGTCGCATCCTAACATGCTATATAACGCGTCGTTACATCGTTCAGTACCCCTTTTTAAATGATATTACTTACAATCTTAAAAAGAAAAATAGACGAAAATGAAATTTTCTTTACATCTTAAGATATTAATCTTAAAAGGGTCTCTCGTTCAAACAACCTTTTAGATACGTGTACTTAGGTAGGTATTCGATTAAGAAGTTTTTGTTTGTCGAAAAATTTTTATCCGATTCACTGTTGAAATTATTTTAGAACTGAAACCAATTGTTTATCAATACTAATAGACCAGTCATTCTACTATTAGAAGGTTTCTCTTTCTACGGAACAGATGTGCGCCCGCCAAGTTTTGATATTACCAAACTCTAGTATGAGTGAATCTCCTTCCTTTCAGTAAAATAAACTTGGTGAGATATGGTATTAATTTTAGCTGCAAACTGCTTCACTTCTTTGCAAGCAAATCTAGTGGCAGGAAATATGAAATTTTTGAAGATATTGTAATACTTTACATTTTTAACTCATTTTAGTAGGTAATCGTCGTACCTATTTATTATTTAACACCCGTTTAAAATGTAAAAGGTAAAATAATATAAAAATAAACTTGTCTTCACAAAAATAGGTCTTACACAGGCTGTACCTGTAAACATTTACATCCCCTTAACCACGTGTTCTACTAACCATTATGAATTATGAACAACATTTTTTCTATCACTTTTGGAAATTCGCATAAAAAAACGTAAACTTTTCATACAATGTCACGTGACTTGGTCATTTTATATGGGGAGTCGAAACATTTTTCGATGCATTTCGAAAAGTCGTTGAACAAATGTTGTTCGGAATGGTTGGTAGGACACGTGGTTAAAGGGATGTAAATTTTCACATATACCCCCTGTATAGCTATAGTGACTTCACGATATAATTGTAGATATAATTAAAAAAATATGAAAAAGGAGGTTTAGGAAAAAAGGAAAAGTCACCAGACACCCCCCATGATGGTAACCCCGTTGACGGGGATGTAGCTTTGTACATATTATCTTCTGTGATTTTTATAATTTTCTACTTTAGACCTGGTGCTCCTAATAGTAGTCATAGAATGTTCTAAATACCGGTTCATTTCGAATTCAACATTATGAATATAAACGACGTAGTATCGCATAACACTTCTCATCTTGATGAAAAAAATATACTTAATTAAACAATATAACATACATCGACCTGATTTCAAAGTAAGTAGCTTGAGAACTTTATGACGTAAGGTATCAGAATCAAATAAAATCCCACCAACATGTATAAAAATAAAGGCTAAAACAGCCAGATACTGCAAAAAAACAAGTGCATAGAGTGGTTAACAATCAAGGAGGTACCATTAAATAAAACTTGGCCTTAATTTTACTCTTCTGTTTTTATTAGACAATCAATTTCTCTTCAATATCATTACAGTGTGGACTAACGAATCGACTTCTTGTGGAAGTTTCTCCATCAATTCCACAACCGTAATATAAAATAAGTAAATTAACATTTCAATCCCATTTTTCCATGAACTTCTCGTCGGAGTCAACAGACATTTGAGGTCAAATTCTTTGTTACGTCCAATCTATGGTTATATTTTGCACAATCCAATTCAATTTGGCTGAGTCCCATCAGTCGCAGTCTTGCTGAATTTAGTTAAGATTAGCGCTTAGTACACATTGGTAGGTTGTTATTTTCGTGGTAATAAATTATTTTGTTTTTTTTTGGACAGCTTCGGACGCAATCGGGAAAATACGCTAAGATCAAGAAAAAATATTTTTGGTTTTTTACACCGTGTCATAATACATCATCTGCATGATCAGAGGGACAAGAACGAAACGAAATCCACGACCGAATCTTTATACCTGTCCTGTACACATGCACTGTGCGTCTCTTTTGTTGATGCGACTTGTCTGTTTGTATTGGTCTGGGTGTTTCCTATGTATTATAAGTATGTATTTACAAAAGAAAAGTTTATTATACGTATATATTTGTAATCCCACTATTGATTCTGATATCCGTAATACAGGTGCTTGAGCTACCTATCTCGGAGTCAGATCAATGTATGTGATGTGGTGAAATATTTATTTATTTTTTATGTGATAAGTGGTAGACAAGCCGACAGATCACGTAATGGTGAGCGATTGATTTGCAGTGGAGTCACAAGTGCTGGCATCCTTAAGACCCCCCTTTCCCCTGGATTGGGAATGCGGTACGCCGGTTTATAAAAGACCTCCTTTTCTCAGCGCGAGTAGTCAATTTTAACACATTAGGTAGGTAGGTATAAGAAAATCTAGGATATGAACACCTAAACCTTAGATACATTCAAATATTCTACTCTAAATCCTAGTATGTTCTAAGCCTAAATCCTAAGCAAATAAGCTCAATGTCACCTTACCTCGACAAAAGATTTATTTCGAGACAGTTTTTGAGAAGATTTGGTACTTAGCCGCAAAATATTAGCTAAGTCTGATTTGCGAGTCTTTAACACAAGGACAATCATCTTTTTCACCCATGGGGTCAATGTGCGGTGCAAACGGACGATCTTATTTTTCGAGATTAACGTTCATGAAATTGACTAAGATGACTAACAGCTTTGGCTGACTCTGTGCAATTTGGCTTGTTCGTAAGGTACGAACACATATCTACATTTATATATTTTTTTACTGAGTCTGCAACTCCATAAGCAATTATAACTAAATTAGTTCCGTAACAACTGGCCGAATTTCGAAACCACTTTCCGTCAAGAACCGGCGTTTCCGTTCACCGCCTAATAAAAAAAGTACTATGTGTCACCAACCTACATCCTAGAAGTATAGGCTAAGAATTTTTTTTCAAGGTATTGGTTTTATTTAAGCACAAAAAAATTGTTTGTTTTTGGAGGTAAACACAGTTCAATAACTGTAATTTTTTTGTAAGATTTGCAACAACCGATAGGATTCTGACGGAAAGACTATTTACACTCCGCGTGGGTTCATGCAATTTAAAGGTTTCAAATTAGTTTCTGGAGGTTTTTAGTGAACAAATTTGGTGTTTATTTGTACAGTGAAGTGCTGCAAAGTGATCCTATTAATAGGAATCGTTAAAAGGTATTATTTTTAACACTGCTATTGTGTGTAGAAAGAGTTATCAGGTGACAAATCGCTTGGACCTAATAGTCTTAAAACCCGCGATTGTGTTTAGAGTGGTATCAGCAGAATCCGTAGTACGATAAAACGGCACACAGCGGCGTTTTATTGAGTGACTTTGATTGACTTCGAATGTTGACTACCCACTTATTCTCAATAAGTTACTTGACATTGGCAAGATAGAGCTATTGTAAATAAAAACAACCGATATGTCAACAATCAAATAACATTCTCGAACATTTGCGACAAGGTCATCGTCATCATCGTCAGCCCATTTAAGTCCCCACTTCTGGGGCACGGGCCTCCCTCAATCACATGAGGGGTAATCGCCATACTCACCACGCTTGGCAGACGGGTGGGCGAGGGTTTTGATGTAAATGCAGAGTTTTCCTTCTTTGGGTGCTGATGATCATGCCAGCAGTTTTACCTTAGTCGTCTTTTGCGACAAGGTAGGTAATCTAAATGTTACTATCATCATTAATCGTAACTTTTAATTATGTTCCATTATTAGTCTAGTTTTCCTGCCTAAAGATAACGAAGTTGAAAGGGCAATCGCTGCAATATAATTACCAACAACCGATAGGACCTGACAAATCGTAGATCATGATACCCTGTACAGAAACGGAAATAAACTGTGAACAGAAGAAACAGCTTACCTAATAAATCAACTTTAGATTTGTTTACACTATTTGTATTACCTAGACATAATAATCCTTCAAACAATTACGGCTACGGCGGCCAATCTCAATGATCAGCCACGTACGCAGTATATATTATAGTGCTCAAGTGTGTGCGCAAACACAAGTGCACTCTCTTTTCCCTTGACCTCATATTCCGATCGACTCCAGCGTGACACGACCGGAGAGCCAATACCACCAACTCCCAAACTCCGGGATGACACTAAGAATTTCTTTAGTACAAATTTTTGGCCCGACCCGGGGATCGAGCTCGGGACCTCTTGCGCAGCCGCCGCTTTAAAGACTCACTATCCACTGCGCCACCGAGGCAGTCGATACACCTAGACATAATAATATGACACTAGATATGTAGAAAGTTTCTTGAGAAACCAAGGTCTGAGCCTAATACGACTTGTACGGCCCTCTTAGACAGTTCGGCTAGACGGATTTATGTAAGTAAAATGCCTCCGTCCTTGATGAAACCATATATTACCCACAATTACTCTTTGGCCTATATTGGAAGGGTTGTCTTAGTTCTTTGGGCGTAAACATCTAAACTTGCTCTAGTTAAGGCCATGAGAAAAATATATACACTAGCCTAAGGTTTCCTAAGTAGGATATGCCCTCTGACTCCATGATCCAATGAACAGCGCTTCAATAAGCAGATTACAGTCATGTTACCTAGTAGACAAGACTTGGAGGCTGGAACTCCCGAAAATATCAAGCAGAATGACATCGTTTGGTATACGGATGGTTTCAGGAAGCAAGGCGTATCCGGGGCGGGATTTTGTAATGATCGCCTCGGAATACGCAAATTCACCAACCTGGGTTGCTATACCAAAGTTTACCAAGCAGAAGTCTTTGCAATAATTGGCTGTGTCCAAGAGAGTCTGTAAATGAATCTCCAAAATAAGAAAATATTCATCTTCTCTGATAGTCAAGCTGCCCTCAAGGCGTTAACATCTTGTGAACTTGACTCCAAACTCATTAGCAAGTGTGTCCTACTCCTAAGCCAGCTTGGCAATGCCAATGTTGTAAAGCTGATTTGGGTACCGGGACACTGTAATATCACAGGAAACGAAGTCGCTGACGTGCTAGAAAAGGCCGGGGCAGAGAGCCCACTACTCGGACGGGAACCAATAAGTGGCGTTTCAGCCTGCATGGTCAGGTTCGAGTCAAAAGAATAGGAGCATAAGCAATGCACTGAATTTTGGAAAAGACTACCTCGACTAGAATAGTTCAAGGCCTTGGTACAGGCGTTCGACCAGAAACGAGCTGTAGAAATAATAAAACTGAGTAGAGAACATGTTAGGGCTCTCACTTGGACCCTCACGGGGCACTGCAAATTAAACAAGCACCTGCACAAAGGCCAGATTCAGATTCCAAACTTTGCTGGTTCTGTCGCGAGGTCAAGGAAACGATTATCCACGTCCTCGGCGAGTGCATAGCGCTGCACCACTGCAGAAGCCGGTACCTGGGGGCACACATGATCTCGGCAGACGAGATGGAAAAATCGACGGTGTGTTATAAGTTTGACGTGTCTGTCTGTGGCATCGTAGCTCCCGAACGGATGAAACGATTTTAATTTTGTTTTTTTAAAGGTAAATTAATCGAGAGTGTTCTTAGCTACTTTAGATGGAAATAGATCCAAGATGGCCGCCGCCACCAAATGTCAGATTAATTAAAAGTATGACAATCGTCCTCCATATAGGCATAATAGGTATAATAGGGTTTGTGTAGTAAAATACAATACACTATGAAAATTTCAAATCCAAGATGGCTGCCCCCATAAAATAATATCCTCAAACCGATTTGGCTAAGGCGGTCAATCTCAACAACCAGCCACTTATGCGGGATATCTTATAGTGCTAAAGTGTGTGCGCAAACACAAGTGCACTGTCTATTCCATTGCCCTCATAATCCGATGGGACACCAGTGTGATACGACCGGAGAGGTATCTGGCGCAGGCCTAACGACCGCCAACTTTCAGACTCCGGGCTGATACTGAAAATTTCTGAAATGACAAACTCAGGTACACCTTTTGGCCTGACCATGGAATCGAACCCGGGACCTCAAGCGCAGCCGTCGCTTTAATATGCGACCCACTTACCACTGGGCCACCGAGACTGCCATGCCATGGCATGAGTATAATAATATACTTGAGATAGGTACCTATTGAAAGCGGGAACTGATTTGTACTGAAGTAAAATAAAAAATAGAGTCTATTGAAAAAGCGAAAAATAAAAATGAATTAAACATTTCAGTTTTTAATTTTTTTAAATAACAAAATCGCAATTTTAACTCCACTGGTGATGCATGCATGGATGGAATGGTGGTGATGGTGCAAGTGCATGGGGGTGAGTCGCCTAACCAGCTACTAACGCCCCCTCCTTATCTAAGTGTGTTAAATAATTGATTCCCAGTTACGTTCAAAGCTGTCGCTACGGGCGGCACAATAATTAGAATGAAGCGACTGCCGTCTGACCTTCGCAACCCTTTAACAGGGTAACCAGACCATTAAATCATTGTTACACATTTCATTGTTTCATATTTTCGGCCCATCTACCGCAGTGTCTCAAGACGAAAGTCTTCAATGCGTGTGTGTTGCCAGTGATGAAATACGGAACCGATACGTGGCCGCTTACAATGTGCCGATTAAGGAGGCTCAAAGTCACCCAGAGAGCAATGGAGAGGGCTATGCTCGGAGTCTCCCTGCGTGATCGTATCAGAAATGATGAGATCCGCAGGAGAACTAAGGTCACAGATATAGCCCAAAGGATTGCATGCCTCAAGTGGCAATGGGCAGGGCACATAGCGAGGAGAACAGACGGCCGTTGGGGCGGAAAGGTCCTCGAATAGAGGCCACGTACAGGAAGTGTTAGCCGTAGGAGGCCCCCCACAAGGTGGACCGATGATCTGTTGAAGATCGCTGGAATCAATTGAATGCGGGCGGCACAGGACCGATCTATGCGGAGAACATTGGGGGAGGCCTATGTCCAGCAGTGGAAGTCTATTGGCTGAAATGATGATGATGACACATTTCAGAAACTGTCCGAGACATGCAGGTTTCTGCACGATGTTTTTCCTACACCAAGCTAATGGTAGATATATGCACATTTGAAAAATCTAGAGATGCATGCTCGGATTTAAAGCACGACCCGCTGTAAGGCACCTTGTTCTTATCCACTGAGCTAACATTATTTGAAAACACTCGTAATGTATGTGTTATTTCACGTGTCAACAGTGGGAGAGCCACGCTTCGCCATGAATGGGCCGGCTCGACCGGAGTAATACCACGTCGTATCGCTGCGTGAGTGAGGGTACCGGAGGCCCAATCAAGGGCTTCCCCTAAAGGGGGTTAAAAGGTAAGCAGCGCACTTGTGACACCACTGGTGTTGCAGGTGTCCATGGGCGGCGGTAATCGGTTACCATCAGGTGTTCCGTCGGCTCGTCTGCCACCTATATCATAAAAAAAACATTGTGTCCACAACCAGCTGTGTAAATTTTGACTTGGCGAGTTTATAACAATGAACTTTTATAACTCAGTGGTATATAACACTTCATCCATGTAATATTATTTCATGAAACATGTGACTTTCCAAATCAAGTTTAATAATAAAATAATCAATTTTATTCAGATGAAATATTGATTCACTCCACTGACCAGTAGGAATGCACATGACCGTGCGAAGTAGAGGAGTTGAAGTAGAAAAGTGGACCCCCCAGGTTTTGAAGCGACGGCTTGGGACGCAACCGGGACAAACGCTAAGATGATGATGATGATCCATTAAAATATTTGGAAGAATTTTCGTTCGTGTACACTTTGATAAATGAAATTCTATTTAAAAACAATCTAATAGATTTCAAAATTAAATCAAGTATCAAATTACATTCAATAAAATACAATCATCATTCCTGAAAATAATTTGAATAGAATTCATTCACCTCTGCACAGTTAATTTTATCAATGGTTATTATGAATTTATTGATTTTGTTGGCTTCCGAATTTTGTCTGACCTTTCGTTGTAGTAAGTATACCGTAAAGTTATGTGATTTTAGCCTTATGGAATGACAGTGTGTCTATCGTGTCTTAACACATGTTCATTAATATTATCCGCAATTAAAAAAAACTTCCTCTGCTTGATGGTCGATAAGAGTTCGCGTTTTTGGTGCACTCGTCGGAGAACTTCAACATTTGTCACTTTTTGAGTCCAACAGCCAAGCATCAGAAAGCGTATCAAGGCATTCGAAATGTGGGCTTATCGACGCCCACATTTCGAATGCCTTGATACGCTTTCTGATGATCCTTGATCGTCCAAGCTTCACACACACACATACAGTTTCTCATTTATACAACGTCATTTTTTATCGTTTACATCCCGTAAACCTAGTAATAGGTATCGGAAATAAAGTCCATTTAGCATGTTAAATCAACAAAACAGGCGAAAAAAATCTGCCCCTCCTTATCTTAGCGTGTTATTTCCGGTTGCATCCAAAACTGTCGCTATGGGACCCGGGATACGTTTGGACCATAATTCAGGATTTAGGGAGTAATTACAAAAGTACTGCCGTCTGACGTATGCCGTGTGGTCTCCGGCAGAGTAGAATAGGCCACCCTCACTCTTACCGAGGTGTCGTAAAAGGCGACTAAGGTAAAGCTGCTGGCTTGATCATCAGCACCCAGAGAAGGAAAACTCTGCATTTATATCAAAACCCTCGCCAACCCGTCTGCCAAGCGTGGTGAGTATGGCAATTACCCCTCATGTGATTGAGGGAGGCCCGTGCCCCAGCAGTGGGGACTTAAATGGGCTGATGATGATGACTGCCGTCTGACCTTTGCAACCCTTCAACAGGGGAACCAGGTTAACTGAATCATATCTACACGTTTCAGAAACTAATAACAGTGGGGGAGCCCCGCTACGGCATGAATGGGCCGGCTCGACCGGAGTAATACCACGTCCTCACAGAAAACCGGCGTGAAGTAGGCCGGAGGCCCAATCCAGGGGAAGGGGGGTTAAAAGATAGGCAGCGCACTTGTGACACCACTGGTGTCGCAGGTGTCCATGGGCGGCGGTAATCGCTTACCATCAGGTGATCCGTCGGCTCGTCGGCCACCATATCATAAAAAAAAATACTATCCGAAACGTGCAGGTTTCCTCCCGATGTTCCCCTATCGCCTATCGCTAATGGTAGAAATACGCACATAAATTTTAAAAATCCAGAGCTCATGCTCGGATTCGAACTACCCCCCGTATGGAAGGCGCATTCTGAACCACTGAGCTACCATCGCTCCAAACAAGCGAAAAAAAAATGCTGTTCCATACAAAATAGAATATCTACCCGGCAGAAATGTATGGAACACCTGATTTTTACGCTTATTTTGTTGATCTTAATTATCTTATTTTGTGGTGCTCAAAGTCGCCACAAACCGTCCTTTCCTATATCCCACTGCACTTTTATATACAAATTGTAAGGTTCTAACAGTAAGACAGTTATTTATAATGAACACTGTTCTTAAACAACACCTCAATCGACACCGGTACATGGTAGAAATACCAAAAGTCCGCACAAAGAGGTTTGAATCCTGTTTACTTATTCGTACTGCGAAACAGTGGAATCAGTTGCCTGAAGAGGTGTTCCCTAGTGGCTATAATTTGGGGGTTTTCAAAGCGCGAGTGAATAGGTATCTTCTAGGTGATCGTGCTACATCTTAGACCATATTATCACTTACCATCAGGTGAAATATGGTCAAACGCTTACCTATCTACAGTAAAAAAAAAAAAAACAGCACACCGCGCTTTCTTACAGCACTGAATCTACTAACAAAAGAAGGAAAGATAAAGTTTGCTCTCATAATCCTCTAATTTTTACGTGTTCTTGGGCCCACTTCTCTATAATAGACTTAACGCCATAGACACCATATATCCACTGACCTATAACTGCGTTAAAAACACCTTCAGCAGGTGCTTCTGAAGTTGTCCTACGATGATACAGAGAAATTACTCATTATAATGTTTGATACATTATAATGAGGGGACATACGGGGATTAACACGATATTTATTATGTGAAACAACATTGTGTACTCACATATTTTGGCTCGACGTTACGGCTACGTTACAGCAGCCGTGGTCACGAGCGGTTATAATGCAACGCGAAACTCTAAAAAAAAAAATACTCATTGTCCCCAAATAACCATTACCTAATTTTAATTGTTAGCGTAGAGTATGATTCAGTTTAAGTTGTAATTTATTGCTTGGGTATATGATTAAAGTATGTAAGACCTATTTATAGCCTGAAACACAGGTCACCCTAGTTCAGGCAAAATGTTTAAAATGTGTACTATTATATAAGATTTATTGATCAAAAGTTGTATTAGACATAAGTTATTTGAAATAAATATTTTATTTTATTTATTATTTATTTTATCTAACATGCTAAATGGACTCTATTCATGATACCTATTTTATAAGGTATTTGAGAGGTAAACGATGAAAAAAAAACTGTGTATAATACTTGTATGTGTAGGGATAAAAACTCCCCGTGACCATTATAAATAATTCGCAAATTGAACAAAATCCCCAGCAATTATATGCAATGATATTCCAAAGCTATCCATCGGTTTTGAATTCCCAAGTAGCGGAAAAGCCTCCGGGATTTGTGGATCTTCGCTTTCTTTTTTGATGCGACGTTGATATATTGGGGATTTTAGTGGTATTATCAGGCATTTTTCCTTAATTACCAGTTGTTATATTAATAAGACGTATGTACATTGTACATTTTTACTAAAACAAGCCGTATTTATGTACTAATAAATTGTTTTTAATTTTTCCAGCAAAACGGTTGACCGTCGCTAGACATACACACTGTCACAAATCCACGCACATACAGAATGTGCGAAATTATCATGATGTTATATTTAATAATTCACAAAGTGCTTTTACAGAAAGATCAACAAATACGTTAAAAAAATCATCTATTCCATACATTAATGCAGATGTTCCGTTTTATTTGAAACAATTTATATAGAATAACTGTCTTTACTATCATAATGAAAATAGGTTTCTCAAAAGCATACTAATAATTACTAAGTTACAATATTTTTATATTGACCGAGACAGTCAAGGCTAGTTGCCACTATTATTATTATTTCATTATATTACGGTGCGATTCGTATGTTTTTTTTTGAAGCACCTTTCCTAATATATTTTAAATTATATTTTCGCTATACAGCCATAAAAGCCGTCCGCCATGATGTTCTATTAATTATATCTGTTTTTGTGAATTGATACAAAAGTTTCTTATTATGCTATAACATTATTTTACAATTTACTCTTGAGTAATTAATATCAAATGCTCCGTCACCTCACTATAAGGTCTCCGTAGCTCACTGGGTCAAAGAATTTGTTTTATTACCGAAAGGCTCTTCTATAGGCTCTTCCATGTACAGTGCTCCGTGGAGCTGTTTAATATCATACCAGGGTCACCATTCTACAATCGCACGACTAGACGCCGCGGCAAACTTCACCAATACTACCTGGAACCAATCCCTTCCAGAACGCTTCGATTCCAAACTCTGGAATGAGCTTCCAGCCGCGGTGTTCCCTGATCGCTACGACATGTCCTTTTTTAAACGAGGTTTGGAAAGAGTTCTTCTTTCACGGTAGGCAGCGGCATGACTGTGCTTCGGCATTGTTGAAGTCTATGAGCGGCGGTTACCGTTTACCATCAGATGGGTCGAAAGCTCATCTGCCTATTACAAAGCCTTAAAAAAAAAGCCTTGAGTTTGGACTCCACTTGAGGACTGCTGAAGAATTTTTAAGATTGTCACCCCCCTGTCAATGTCACTGAAGTGCCTTCTGATCTTGGTTGATCTGTAGTTCCGACTTTTGCTACGTGCCAGATAACCGTGACCGGACCACAGACGTGCACCTTATCCAGAATGAGCCTTTTCATAAAAAGCGATTGAAAGCCGAAGCCGTTAGTAGGTACTAGGGTGACGTACTGGGCGACGTTCTATCTCTACGGCACCCGTATAGAGATGCAATAAAGCTGCGTCAGGGCCGGTTGGGTCTCTTTCACATTCTGTTTGAAGCGCGCGTTTTCTAGTTCCATGGATCGGAAAAATGTGTACACCTTTGAATAGGGAATTGTCAAAGGTGTACACGAACTTTATGGTCTAGAGGTCGTTTATTTTAACCGGTCCGAATCGTGTTATTAACATTTTTTCCTGCTGTTTTGTGTGTTATAATTAATCTGTGGTTCATAGAAAATCATTTTTGTATATACGGAAACATTCAGTTAGTCAATATCCGGAATTATGTACGGCTTTCAGGTCACGCGCAGGCAGTTTCACGGCTCAGTGGGTGGCGTCCCGTAGTTTAACTTTCATTGAGCGTCACCGGTTGTATCTTTGTTCCCCCATTGAATTTGTGATTGGTATTCCGGGATCGGGGGACTACGTATGAGCTAATTGCTCTTCATCTACATATGAAGTACATTTAGAGCATTTGATAGTATGTCGTGTTTCTGAACCTTTTCGACGCGAATGACAAGAAATTAATATTTTTTTTAGGGGAAAGCGGAGAGAATATCCCTAAGATTTTTTTGTAACCAACCAAGAGATGAGAACATTAACATCACACAAACAACTCAACACAACCTATCTTGGACTCAGATCAATGTATGTGATGTTGTGAAATATTTGTTTACTTATCTAATCTTACATATTTACGGTTCCTCAAGACAATTGATATGAGTATTTAAACATTACCAATTTATAAAATATATAATAAATTAGACAAACGTAGACAAACTTCAATGAAAATATATAGTGGATTCCAATTTCTAAAGAGATTTAATAAATAAATACTTCCGTGTACATTAGTTTACAGAAGAGATATCTCAGTACAAGCACAGATACAAGTAGGTGATTGTGGTCCAACGTGAGTACTATGGAGGGAATTTCAATTTATGGCCCTGTAGTGATTCACCTCGAGTCATCCCATTTGTCGGAACAATGCCCCCAAACATTCCACAAGATATATGATAGTTACGGGACAAAGTGTTTGTTGCTATTCAGTATTTGTTGCTCCCTACTATCAAGCACAGGGCACAAGTTAGTAATTAGCTACATAGTAACGAAATAGCCCAAAGGATTGCATGCCTTAAGTGGCAATGGGCAGGGCACATAGCGAGGAGAACAGACAGCCGTTGGGGCAGAAAGGTCCTGGAGTGGAGGCCACGCACAGGAAGTCGCAGCCGTGGCAGGCCCCCCACAAGCTGGACCGACGATCTGGTGAAGATCGCGGGAATCCATTGGATGCGGGCGGCACAGGACCGATCTGTGTGGAGAACATTGGGGGAGGCCTATGTCCAGCAGTGGACGTCTATTGGCTGAAATGATGATGATGATGAACATAGTAACGTTAACTTAGTAGCTTTACCGCCATTAAATCGACCTTGCCATGGCCCGCGGGATGCGGGGGCGGAGTGCACTTGACTAATCAAAAAAGTGTATTTATGTTTAGGCCAATCAGCGGGGGTGTGCTTGAGCAATCGGAAATGTTCTTATTGGCGCTTGCGCAGTCGCATGGTTCTAGGCTGCGATCGTAATTTTTATTGGTCTGTAACGGCGACGGTCAATATCCGACTGATTGATTGGCCCGAGCAGAATATAAAGTTCTTGGATTGGTCGAGCGCACTTCGCGCCCCGCGTCCCGCAAACCATGGGAAGGTTGACTTTGAGGTAGTAGAGCTATAGCTCTATAACGTACGTATACGTTATAACGTTACAACAAGCACCGGTGCCTTTATGAATGGCAAATTCAGGAATTCAAAACGATTCGTCAAACATTTCATTCGCGTGCGCATGAACGCAGAGTTGTCTTCGTGACAGCCCTCCCTTAGAGTAAGGCAAACGCGTGGATCAGTGTACCGTCCCTCACTTAGATCTTCACCTCAGCTTTGATCCTTGAATTTGTTAATCCACTGGTTATATTAACACTGTAACAAAGTAAAGAATTGTACTGGAATTCCAGGCACTAAATCCAAGGTAGGTTAATCTGTACTGATCCGAAGTTCAAGCCCAGATTGATTCCAATTTCAGATTGCGGGAACTCCAGGGATAAATTTGTCAGTATTTTTTTTGTTGTAGAATGGTCATTTTTATAGTATGTTTTATTTTAGTTATATAAAAAAAATGATTTTATGTAACTAAAATTTCAACGAAAATTCGTTCGCCTAGAATATGTCTGTTCACTCTTGCCTTAAAGATGTCCAGATTGTAGTGGTCCGGAAAAACTAGCTCCCGATATCGACAGACAAACTGCGTAGCAAATCATAATTTGTAGTTACTAATAAAATTTTAATTATAGAAAAATAGAAATAGAAAAATATTTATTCAGTGTTAACAATAATATTCCTTTTACAATATTCCTTAGGTATATTTAGGTTGATATATGTAAACAATATTCTGAACTTCTGCTTCCTAAACTAGGACTAGTCCTGTATCTTAGTCTGCAGCGATTCCTCCTACCATTACAATACAATACTAATGTCGTTACGATACCTATGCGAATTTGCTGCATTGCAATGTGACTTTACAATAAATAACTAGGTAAGTATATAATAATACTAATTAAATATTTTGTATTGCACAATACAAAACACACGCATGATACGACTAGACCATACAGTAAAATAAAGTGGTCTTATCGCTTGTAGCGATCTCTTCAATAACTGTTTTTTTATCGTTTACTCATAGAATTATATTCTATGCGTTAACTTTTACCGTTAACGCCTGGAAGAGATCGCTCATAGTGATAAGGTCACCTTCGTTGTACATATTCTGTAATACCTAGTTTTTAGTTTGGATACTTTGTTTTGAGGGCAGTAAAAGTAGGTATATTTATCAAAGTAATAGCTTGTTTACGATTTTTATGAATACATCTTTTCATCCTTATCCAATTGAGTACCTTATATACGTTTTATATTTATTATAGACTGCCGGCGCAGTGGGTAGTGCGTCGCACTTTCAGGTGACGGGTAGGGCACACTAGCGACGCCAATGGATTTAATTTTTTGGTTCTAAACCGGATCTATATTAAACAATTTTGGGGTTACAACCTCTCGGCAAACATTTATACTATTTGCTAAATAACCATGCACAAATGCTAGGTCCACGCGTACACGAAAAATTGATTCACGCCAAAAGCGGCCACTTTTGGCGTGAATCAATTTTTCGCGCACAAAAACGGACCTAACATTTGTGCATGGTTATTTAATAAATAGTATAAGTGTTTGCCGAGAGAGAGGTTGTAGCCCCGAAATTGTTTAAAATAGATCCGGTTTAGCAGCTAAAAATTAAAATCTATTGGCGTCGTCACCTTAAAGCGACGCGACGGCTGCGCTTGGGGTCCCGGGTTCGATCCCCGGGTCGGGCCAAAATTTGTACCTGAGTTTTTCTATCAAGAAGTTGTCAGCCCGGAGTCTAGAAGTTGGCGGTCTTGTACCCCCGTGCCTCGGAAAACACGTTAAGCCATTGATCCTAGGCCCGATCCCTCTCCGGTCGTGTCACACTGGTGTCCCATCGGAATATGAGGGCAAGGGAATAGAGAGTGCACTTGTGTTTGTGCACACACTTGAGCACCTTAATATATCCTGCGTAAGTGGCTGATCGTTGAGATTGGCCGCCTTAGCCGGAATTGGTAGGAGGATATTATTGTAGATCAATATGACCATTTACAGCGTGCAATTTAAATAAGTAGTTTCAAAGATTAGAGATTTAAAATGCAGGAACATAGCGGTTGCGGCCGCGCCTCTACCCATCGCCCAACGCCAACAAATGTCCTGAAACCCTGAAACGAAGTGAGTGCTGGCCGCTAGTAATTAATAATGTATAGATTATGAATAATACATTCTCATAAATTGGCTAAAAACTAATAAACTTACCCTAAATATTAATAAAACTAAATTTATCACTTTCTCTATTAGCTCAAAGTCACAACCACAAAATGCTTTATCACTTAAAGATCATAACTGTCAAAATCACTTGAGCTCATCATGCCAGTGTCCCTCAATCTCTCAAGCAAACTCAATAAAATACTTGGGCATAACTCTTGACAAACACCTAAACTTCAAAAACCATATAAATGAGGTCACAAACAGAGTACGCAAACTAATTTTTGTCTTTAAAATCTTAAGACATGTTGCAAATCCTGCTGTTCTGCAAATGGTGTATTACGCCTTATGCAGATCGATAATAACTTACTGTATTGTATGTTGGGGGGGTGCGCCAAAAACAACCATGAAACCCCTCGAAGTTGCTCAACGTGCGGTCCTTAAAGTGGCCACTTTCCGTAGTATTCTCTTTCCGACGAACGAGCTCTACAAAACCGTAAAGGTCCTGACCGTTCGCCAATTGTTCATCCTGGACGTCATTCAGTACCAGCACAAAAAGACTTCCTTTGCAGAGCTCAATAAACGCCGTAAGGACAAAATATGCCTCGTTCCCACAACGTCTTCCACCTTCACAAAAAGATTTTCTTTTTATCTGGGCCCATCTTTATATAATAAAATTAATGCGGCTATACCTATTTTTGATGTTTCCTCCTTTGAATGTAAGAGCCGTGTACGCTCCTTATTATTAACCAAAAATTATAATCAAACTGAAAACTATTTAGCAAAATACACATAAATTACAACCTACTTACCATCACTTTCTCACACATTTATACTAAAACTGCTCAATCTTCATACCTGTAGCTATCTTAATCAATTATTATTACCGGGTGGTGGGAGCCTGATGACCTGTATAACAGGTATGTATATACCTATCACGGGCATCAGTCTCACACAAACCACATCTACTGTACCTACCTATAATACTGATGTAACCTAACTTTAAGTCATGTGTTTTGTGATGAGAAAATAAAGAAAGATTATTATTATTATTACATTCAATAAAAGGATTTGTTATATATGTCGCAGTCGGATTGTATAATCCGCCGTATTACATTACGGCTAGCTTAACAGCTATATGATGATAACTCATAAACAGGGCCGTTTTGAAATACGATGGTTCAACGACTAGCCGGATTGAATGCGGCTTAATAAAAATTGGCTGAAATGTATTCAGCGTCATTTAACATGTTGCTATGAAGTTATAAACAATAATGATAAAAAGCGAGAAGATAAAAAGTCACTTTGACAGTTTTTAGTTCCAATTCTTAACGCCCTTGGCGCTGCTTGACATAACAACAAAAATGGCGTTGGATATAGAAATGTGTTACTAAATTGCGAATTATGAGTGAATCAAACAAAGAAAATGTATCAAATATGTCGGTGTCTTCAAGTGCCATTAAAGAAATTCTATTATTTTCAATGAGGTTACAGTAAAATAACTATCGATAAGTTTCAGAGCTAGCAAGTAGTACGATGCTTACCATCAGGTTATCCGTCTGCTCGTCTGCCACCTGTATATATCCTGCATAGAAGAAGAGCATCTCTTACTCGGCTAAATGTTGGCCGGGTTATTGAAGAATGACAATCCGGCAAATCGTTGAACAGCCGTTTTTACTATACAATCCCATTGTGACATAGGTGTAGATAGTAAAAATGACCAGAGAATAAACCACATTGCTAGGGAGGATATAACAGGATTTACATCTCCTAACTCGAGTTAGGAGATGTAAATCCTTGCTCCACCCCTTCAACGAATAATTCCGAGATAGCAAATAGGCAAAGATAGATCTGGTACAGAAGGCTTTCAACGAAACCGTAACGAACTAGAATATACCTACCAAATCCAAACGTTCCAATCCAAAAGTTTTTGGGATAAATATGATGAAAAAATAACGGTGTATAAGCCAATCCATCATTATAAAAGGAATCTGTTTGGCTATTATATCAAAACTAGCTGACCCGGCAAACGTTGTTTTGCCATATAAATAAAAGGGTTGATCGTAGAAGGGTGAAAATTGAGGATTGTATGTATTTTTGTATGTTGTATCATAAAAAAAGAGAAATTAAAAATTTTGTCTAAAAAATAAAAATAAAAATTTAGGGGTGGACTACCCCTAACATTTAGGGGGATGAAAAATAGATGTTGGCCGATTCTCATAGATACCGGATAAGCACAAAAAATTTCATCAAAATCGGTCAAGCCGTTTCGGAGGAGTATGGCAACGAAAACTGTGACACGAGAATTTTATATATTAGATTTAAATGTGATCGTTATATCCATCTAACTTTTTTAGCATAAACACCGAGCGGTAGGCTCGGTGTTTATTGCTTTTTTACCCAACTCGGCAAAGCCAAAAAGGAAGGGTAATGATTTTAGCAGTCTATGTATGTATGTAAGTATGTTTGTATGTTCTCCGATTCTGCCTAAGCTACCCAGCTGATTTGTTAATTGTATAATATTTATAAAGCGCCACAATACGGTGTTTGACAACTTTTTTATTTTTATAATCAAAAGACCTCTCAAGTATATAATAATCATCGTTGAAAGAGTTACTTGATTGTCACTTAAACTACATGAGATATCACAGCTTTAAAATTACATTATTTTGGGCAAACCCAAAATGCTCCATACAAATGGCGACTGTCGTGTGACGTCACACGCATGTATTTTGTACCCGTTTCTTTTGAATATTGTTAATTGGCAGCTATATCAAATGTATCGTTTATGTCAAGGGTTCTATTATAATAGTTAGTGGAAATTGCATGGCTTAATCAATGGTATAATTATTTTTTAATAATTTCATACTATTACAATGGACTTGCCCATGAATCTTTGAATGACCATAAAATTGGCTAGACGTTATATTTTTAACTGGGAATTATTGTTATTAGTAACTTATTTACTTATATTTTGATAAAATATTAATATTTAGTACAATCTCGGGATTAGTCAAATACCCTATTATCTCGTAGGTATTATTACCAAATCTAAATCTAAAATAATTTATAAACAGGAAAGATTTGTATTTTTGTATGTGTTTATGTTTGTAACAAACACTCAAAAAACTGCCATGTATATGGATTGTGATGAAACATCACAGTAATACAAGTAGGTACAGCTTTGGTACTTATATCAGAATCACACATGGACTACAATTCATAAACGGTGTGAGCTGTCTGCTCGTTTGTCCGCCATAATGTAAAAAAGCCGGTGAAACCGAGGCGCGCAGCATGTATTCAATATGAATTTAACAAAATGACGCCCTCAAAGTTATAATTCTAGTTGGGACAACAGTTACAGTCACAAAGGATTAGAATCAGCACCGTGTGGTCTTTATGAAGGATCCGGGGGCTTCATGACGGATGAATTTCAATTTAAATGTTCTAATTTGTTCTCGATTGTACCTACATATAATATATTCCAACAGATTGCGGTTACGGCGGCCAATCTCAACGATCAGCTGCGTACGCAAGATATTAGTGCTCAAGTGTGTGCGCATACACAAGTGCACTTTCCATTCCCTTAACATGAGGTTAAGGGACTCCGATGAGACACCAGTGTGACCCAACCGGAGAAGGATCGGGCTCAGGATCAGCGGCTTAACGTGCTTTCCTAGGCACAAGTTCTCCAACTTCCAGACTCCGGGCTGCCACTAAGATAAGAATTTCTTACCGAAAACTTGTACTTTATTTGTAGCTAAACTTACACGCTAGGTGCTTTTAAATATTTATTTTCATCAACAAAATTTGATCCGACTCCGAGATATGTAGCTCAAGCATCTGTATTACAGATATCAGAATCAAAAGTGGGATTCCCTTTACTTATGTAAATAACATACTGTTAGAAATGGTTAAAATTATTATTTTAAAAAAAGAAATAGAAATGAGCTAGAATATTTTAATAAAATATTTACAAAATAATTAAATTCAAATAAAATCTACGAAGTAAACTATGACCGTCCGAGCGCACGCCTGAGGAGCAAATAGGGCCGGAGCGCGCGTCCTCTTGCTTAAATAGACGAGCCCGATGACGTAGGCTGTGGCGTGATGGTAGGAGATGGGGGTGCATCTAACACGGCCTCTCCTGACGGGGCGGCGACCTCGCAGCCTGCAGTGGATGTGCTTGGGGCCGGCTCTGGTTCGGACTCCTCACCTTCGTCTGCACCTGTGGAAATACATAGCCACATATGAGCTAAAGCGATTGAAGCATATAAAGCTAAAAGCTGCAATCTTAGAGAGCTGAAGTTATTATCTTAGCAATCTATCGAGCTACGATATGAAACTTATTAGAGCAACTCAGACTAATCGTCTAATGTTACTGGTTTTCGTACTGCGTTAACAGAGCGTTGTTCGGTGCACGTGTACTCAATAGTAAAAGGGTCAACGCCACAGCGGGGCTTACATGAACGCAAAGCGTCGATGCCACGGCGGGACTTACACGAATAGATCGCACTCTCAATGCCGCGGCGGGTCTTACATGAGCCTCAACGCCACAGCGGGCCTTACATGAGTGTAACCAGACATCTCGATGCCACAGCGGGTCTTATACGAGCTTCAAGGCCACGGCGGGACTTACATGAGTATAACAAGTAATCTCGATGCCTCAGCGGGTCTTATACGAGTTGTTCCCACGGTGTCTCGATGCCGCGGCGGGTCTTATACGAGTTCACATCAAACATGTCGCTCAAAACGCATAGGAAAACCAGGTAACATACAAAATTATGGAAAATCACATAAACTGAATATTACGTTAAGATAGCATGAAACTGCATAAAGCGAAGTGAACTTACAATCGAAAAATGCAGCACAGGTTTCAGGTGTCCATTCACCATGCCAGCGAACCATATACTCGGCTGCGGCCTGGGTAGTCTTGCCATACGAGCCCGTCACCAACCGCAGCTCATATCGGTCGTGAGGTAAGACCTTAATAATCTTGTAGGGACCTCTCATGCCGCTATCGAGTTTTCCAGCGCTTTGTGATCTCTTAATTACATATGCTAGGTCGTTTAACATATACTTTTAGGGGCTGTCCTATTTTTATTTATATAGGCATCCTGATTACTCTG